>KK117013.1:191347-302324 GCA_000611955.2 Stegodyphus mimosarum
TCCCCAAAAATAAAACTTATTTAAAATGAAGAGAGTTTTTTGTGGCGTACGTACGTACGCACAGACATACATATGTTTGTATGCATGTATCTTGCATAACTCAAAAACGAGTAGCCTCAGAACGCTGAAATTTTGTATATAGGACTGCTATACCTTGTAGATGTGTACCTTCTATTTTGGTTGCAATCGGCCGCACCAAAAGTATATAAAGCTGTTACTCGGCTCAGTGATCTCAGTTTCTTTATTCTTTTTTTTTTTAATTTTGCTTTTTTTGCTTTAAAAGTGATTGAATTACGTAGTTCTTATCTTCCAGTTAAGGTCTTTATGCCTTTAGTTAACCTGCATGCAATATTTGTAGAATTATCAACAATTTAAAAGCTGTTTAAGTGCTGCTAACCCTAATTATTTTGATTATAGCTGCTATATTTGTTTACGTTTGAAACTTAGCAGAATAGTGGATATGTTGCCAATCTAGAGAAACTAAGCTTCGCAACAACAAAGATAACGCCTTCTTTTATTTTTCCGAATTAAATCATGCTTAATCCATTCTGGAATTTATTCGAGGGAATAAGTGTTTAAGATTTACTTCGTAATTTTTAATATAGATATTTTGAGTTTTTATGTATTTTTAGCCTTGTCGCGAAGTGAGAACTGAATTAATTGAACGAGGAATACTTAATCGTCTGCGAAAAATTGTTTCTTTTTTTTTCTTTTCTTTTGTTTGTTAGTTTAATTTCTTTCATACATCGTTTCAGATTTATTATAGTGTTTGAACAGAAGATGAGGCAACGATAATTTTTGTGCATTCTGAGTTATAAAATGAATGAGACGTAACGCTGTTACGTGAGCCTAGCTCTAGAGTGTCGCTATGGTAAACAAATATAATGAATTTTAAGGAGTGCATTTATTCTATTATGGTTTACGCGATATCGATGAAATAGATTTAATTCAATCCTAGAAGTTTAAATGAAATGCAAGGTAAATGCTTATAATTTAATATTCCGTACAAGGCTGTCATGTGTTGTACACATCAGATCTTTTAATAATCTATTCAAGATTCGGGCTAATTTATTCCTCTACATCCAAATGCACTTTTATTGTGAGAGATTAGTATTTATAAAATCCATTTATAATACCTTTTCTAAAAATTTAACAATCTCTTTTCTAATAAAAGTTAACAAATTCTTATGATTTCAAGCTTAATGCTGCATAACCATAACTAACGACCATATTAACCACCTTTTTGTGAGAAATATTTTGAACAAATGTAATGGTATTAAAATACTTCATGAAGATGCGTCTTATATGATGTGTCAATATGGACCTGTTAAGATTAACACTAGAACTATCACACTAAAGGTAGAAATGCCTTCGTGGATGACATAAGAACATGGAAAGAATCGACACAGCTTGTGGTGTTTAATAATAATCTCAGAATTATATTCAGAAATTCGAACAGATATTCAAAATATAATAATGATAATAACAATAATGTAAATAATAAATTATAAATAATTTAAGGTAGTGACAAATTTTATTATAAATAATAAAAGTCAACTTCATTCAAGTTCTAAATCCACACGAAAACATAACAGGTATGTATTAAATGATATCACTGCAATCGCCAAAGGTATCTTCAAAAATTCTTCCATAAGACAGAAACAAAATCCACAGCAACCATAAGCGTTTTTTCTCAAGATCAGAGAATGGGATTAAATTACAATACATAATGAAATAGGAAATAAATAAGATTTTCATCCTGAATTCTGCGTTTCTTTTGTTACTGATTTTTATATTTGTTTAAGTAAAGGCGGCCTGCCTTATGAGGCAGTTCCTTTCGTTGAGAAGTTTTTCAAAGAAACTGGATTGTATTTACTTTAGAGATGGGGAAAACACGAAAACACATCACCATTCAACCACCCTTGTTCGTTAAAATTTGAATTTAGTCAAATCGCCTTATCCACTTGGGGACTGATAAGCCCTGCTTGACTAGAAGAGATCTGTAAATATATGTCATGTACAATAAGCTTTCATTGTGGCCATTCCAGATATCTAATACACAAAAACCGGAAGAATTTTTTTAAGAGCTTTAATGAAAATCTAATGATTTCGAATTTTTAGCATCTCAAGAAAGTATTAGAATTATTTAATCAACAACGCAGTTTAAACACTGGAATTTAGCTATTCGACAAAGTTGATTAATCAATTAAGGAAAGGTTCCGAAGATACCTATTTAACGATTTCACAAAAGAAGCAGTGCTATTAGTACAAATTCAATATTCGTTTTTATGTTTATTATTCGAGTTCTCTTTTCATATTTTCAAGAAATATAGTTGTATTAAAATTACCTTTTTAAGCAAGAAATTCTTAAAGTTCGATAGAACATCTAACACAGTTGCAGCTCCATTTTCTGAGGATTAAATGATACGATTATCCCATGGTATATTTGTAGTTTTAACGTGGATTCATATCGCAGGAAAATTAATTAGCTATTCTGTAGAAAATAAACAATACATGAAGCAATCATACCCCATGTGTAAAGAAAAGAGGAGTGTAATTTCTTAAAATGTCCCTCAAAGAAAACATTCTTCCAACTCAAGTAACATGTTTTGAGGAATCCAGAAGATTCACTTATGTAATTCAGCGTTGTTTATTTTTCATATTAGCAACAGATACCGGAAAACGTTGCTATATATATTTGACTAGAAATTCTTTGGCATATTTTGTACAAATTGGAAGGGACTGCATGGATTCAGAATATGATATCAACGCTTTCTTAGAATATGAGGTTATTATCGACATTATTGTCATCAGCTTACGATTAAAAGTCATTAAGCCCTTTTAGACCTGTGGGACAGGAAACTTCAGCCAATCAAGGAATGAAAAGCGGCACATGCATAAATGTTCAATTGTCTCAGCGAAATTGTCAACAAATGTCACTTTGCGTTTGCTTCGGTGCGATTAATCAGTTCTGAAGCTAGGTTAGCCTAAAGCTCAACAGTTAGAATATTTAGGTAAAATATTTATATCAGTTTCTGTGACGAAGAAATATCTGGTTGCCTAGCAACGAAGCTCGGTTTATGCTCCTTATGACTGCTAAGTACTCGTCTGAACGATCCCTGAGTTCCCCAAGACGTATTCGTTCAACTTCACCACTGCATATCTACTCAAACAAACAGTTTAGAGGCAACGTTGCATAAGAAAGGATTCAATCGGCATTTCAGAGCATTCATACTAGATCTTTTGTTCGTTTTTTTCAGTGTTTCGAACTGGATAAGCATTCTCATCAATGCATTCGTGGGATAGGTGCTAATGACCGCTCCCTCCTCCTTTCCCGAACGAGAAAACGATGAAGGTCACTCGAATATCCCATTTTCTTTTCCCTTTTAATCATTTTTCACCTTTCTGATGATACGCCCACGGGTTTGTTCCCTGCTGAGCAAAGAAGTGCTCGTGAATTTTGTTCTCTTCACACCTTCCAAGGGAGTGTTCGAAGACATTCTGCGCAATCGACTCTTTACACCTAGGAATAATAATAAGAAGAAAAAAAGAACCAAATTTAAGATAAAGAGAAAAAGGGCGAAGGGGTATTAGGAATGTTTAAAGAATGCAAACCTTTTGTGGTGTGAAAATCGTTGAATACCCTGCCGAGGTTGCAGTTAGCAATTTATAGTAGCGGCTACTGACGTCCACCATTGTTCGGGGAAGATGTATATGCATATAAAAGAGTTTAAAATTATTGGTGCGATAAAAGAACAATTTTTTATGTAGGTAGCTGTGGAGCGGTTGGATTGTGGCCTCACATTTTCTTCGTCGTCGAAAGGTATGTCCCCACAATCAATTTGTGGAGCTCGGTGTATCTGAGAAACGTAGAGTATATCAACACAAGAAGAAACTTTTACCAGTGGCTCGTATGTTTTCAGCATCGCGGCTTACATGTATGCAGCTGACATAGAAAAAAATAGGGGCAAAGGAAGAGTAATCCTAAAAGAAATAATAATACACATCTATATATTATTGTTAAAAATTAATAATTAGTAATAAATGAATTCTTTTGAAACAAATATAATAGCTGTAAAGCAAAGCAAGAAGAACAGAAACTTCAAAACTTCTCGTGGCCTATGAAAAGCAGTTTCCTGACTTACACTTGTGGTTAGATTAGTTTAACTGACTATAGCAAAGAACACAAGGACACACCTGCCTGAGGCAAGAAGTGCGAAGTGCTTTAACTGAAAACGCTTTAAAAAGAACTGAATCGTAGTTACACTACGTACAGAAAAACCGCAACAACGTCCAAGCAGTCAAACCATTTGCCAGACTTGACTTTGGTGTTCAGCAGCTTTAGTAGACTACGCAATTAGCCTGCTTTGGCAGGCCAGAACTTCCGTCAGTTATCCCAAAAGGAAAAATAACAACAAGAGTACGTATGGGGAAAGGTAATTTTATATTAAAAATTCTCTGGAAGATAGAAAAAAATACTGTTTTACTTCTGAAAGCAGCATCAACAATGCATAGTCAGTATAAACTACAGTAACATAAAATCATTGTAACTCATAGTTGATGCTTACTTATTTCTTACGTTGATTTATAATTAGAAGTATAAACCCTCAACAACTTTGTCAAAATACAGTGACACAGAAACGTTGCAGTTTATGCTGTTTCTTACCATCTTACGCTGATTCGTGTCAGAATTATAACACGTAATGTTATTAAATGTATAACATATGCTGATTGTTATGCATTTTTGTACTATGTTGTTGCATAAATGAATCAAATTATTCGTCGGGAATGGTCGAACACGCCGGTCCGTTTAGTTCTCTTATCAGCAAGAACATTGCACAACGATTTTGTTTTTTGCGTTGCTAAATATATTGAGGAATAAAAAAAATTGCATGTTAGTTATAGTACTTCAAATATACTCAATGAGTTGAAATTCACAGTTTAATTATATTTGACGTTGAAGAAGTCAACGTTAAGTATAATTTAATTACGAATTGAAGTCATTAGTACTCCAAAGTATAATAAGGTCTTTCCAAATAAATTTCATATTTTTACTTCCTGCAAAAGTAATTCAATTTATCAAAAAAAATTCTGAAAGGTTTCAGATTTTAATTTACGTCCAAAGGGGCATTTTTTTAACATTTTGTGTGTTACCTTTATTTATTAACTACTATGCTCTTCGCACTTAAGCCATAAAATTCAGTTCAAGTGCAATATCGCAAAGTAATTTTAAAATGAACATGTCTTTAGAATTTCCGATACACAGTCTGACGCGCTGGAGGTAAAAATGTTTTTTCTGTACAACGGTGCCATTGCTCGCTTTGAAATCCTTGAGTTTGTTCATAAAAAATTCCTTAAAGTTTTACAAAATATGAAATCGATAATAAAACAAATTCCAAATTTCGAATTTGGGCTTCAAGATACCCATATTAGGATGGAAACGTTCAATATTCAAAATTTGATGGATCTAGGTATCGTTGTTTTATCACAATGCGAGAAACATACATACATTTATGGAGATTCTTCATTATTTAATTTCTTTAAATATAATACAGGGTGATAATATTTGGTGGCAACAATTTGAAACGTGACACAACGCTTTTAGTGTGTAAAGTTCTACTGTCCTTCTGTTGTGCAGAAGTTGCATTTCTTACGCGCGCTACCAAATTTAAATATTCTGGCACTGACAATTAGGGGAATGCAGGCTTATAGGAAAGAAACTTAAATTTAACTGGTTATTTAATATAAATATAAATCCCTACAAGTGAATCAACGCAAAATGCCAAAACGAAATTAAGAGTCTTTCTGGGCAAATTGCTCCTTTGGACTGAAAAAAGGAGAGAGAAAAGAAAAGAAACGAATTGTAGACATCATTTGTAAACAACATTTTCTCACAACTAGTTCAATTTGTTATATTCAGTCCATTCATTGATTCCTGTTCCTGCAAGCATCCAAAGATTAAAATGCAAAAAAAGGAGTACAGCAAACTGCCAAACTTTCAAAATATTGCAGAATAAAATGCCGTCGTACACCGGAAATATCGGTAAAAAGGGTGCCGGATTATCAGATGTGCCGTACCGCTGGGATCCAGACTATTCGGACTTTCACTGCAGCAAAAAAAAAAAAAAAAAAAAAAAAATTTTTTAAAAAAAAAAAAAAAAGAATCTTTTTGCTTCCATATTAGGAAAACTAATACATTTTTCAGTGACAAAACCTGTGCTTTGCTATAATTATTAGTTACTTCATCAACTGCTCAAACAATTTTTCTCAATAATAATTTTTAAGTACTTCATTAAATAAATGATGGACAGGTAAGAATGTAAGTAAAAAAAAATCAGGCATTCCAATGTGTATCTCCTTAGAAGACGTTTTTAGGAAAGATTTAACATATAAAAATACAGGCAACCCCCCATTTTGCAGATAGCTGTTCGTCGGAATTCGAACCCTGGACCGAACTACCAGTATTCAGCAACTTTACCGCTAGGCAGCTGGTAGGATGTCGTTCGTGATTTTAAGTTAATCACGGACGTCGCTCCACTGAATTACTCAGGATAATTGACAGTTGATTGTAATTAACATTTAGGTCAGTGCACAATGCACTGTGCAAACACATATTAGAGTGATGATTGTATATATAGAAGTTGCTCACCATTCCTTCCTGTTTAATTTGGTTTCTTTGATTATGCCAAAGCACGTAAGCACGTTTTTTTTTGGTTTCTTTGATTATGATAAAGCACTATTTGCCAAAGGGAATCGAGTTCGTGGAGGACTTTCTAAGGAAAATTGTCTCTATCGACATTTTGTAAGCTGGGAAAACCACGAAAACGCTCATGCAGCCAACCCGTTTGTCTGTTCGAGCCCCGGACTGAACACCTACTTTCCATTCACTTTACCGGTCGGCCGTTGGTGGAAAAACTTCAAACGAGTCAACAGTGTTCTTATGAAATTATCCTTTTGGCCACTATGGCAGCTTTATGTATTCGCCTGTTGCTGGGCCAAAAAAAGGTTTACGAAAACTAAACTAAAATTCATTCTTTTTTATAATTTCTTTTATAAGTGATATTAAAAAGCAAATATTAGTCTTTATTTAGTTATAGTTTAATATTTGTCTTTTAAGTTGTAGAGACATTAGGTATTTTTTTTTTAAAGCAGGAGCGATGAAATATGAGCAATGCCCTCGCCGAGGCTCGAACCACGGAGCTCTCGAATGCGCGCCGATCGTGCTGATCACTACACTATGAAGGCATGCTAAGAAGTAGGGAGAAATACTTAATATACTCCACCTTTTAAAAGGCGACTGGGGATTAGGTTACCCAATCCCCAAATCCTATCATCATCCACTACCTTCTTTAGTTCGGGTGCCACTGTAGCTTTATTAGGTATTTTTGAAACATGAGAAGTAATAAATGTGCAATGCCCTCGCTGGGACTCGAACCACGGACCTCTCGAATACGCGCCGAGGGTGCTAACCACTGCACCACGAAAGCATGCTAAGAAGGAGGAAGAAATACCTTATAAAGTTACTAATCCAACATAGACGTTATATCACAAAGATAATAACGTTTGTTTGGTAAGCAGAAGCTTCACATGTCTTAAAAGTAGAATCCTTTAGTAAAGAAATAAAAATTTTCAATCTTTTTTCACTTTTTTACGGGAACTTAAAATAAAAATGTACGAAGCTTACAGCTAAAACAGAAAATGTGACTCCTGTTTGACTTTGAGATGACCTTCATGAAGAGCTGAACGATACTTAAACTGTTATTGCAGCCAAATTCGAGAAGTTAGGAGTTTTGATTGAGAAAAAAAGGCAGTTCAACGCTCTGAGAACTCTTGCTTAATACTGTTAAGGCAAAATCCTTTTCGTTTTATTGTGTATCTCTTCCGTTTCAGGGCACTCTTTGCGATCATCTGATAGGATCAATTCCTTATTGAATTTGCTTTTATTTGTAAATCCCTACTTGAAATAATAAATTTTATTTTTGCGTCGCCGATTTTCAGTTATTTGTCATCATTTAGAGTGCTTTACTTGGTGTTGAGAAAAAGCTCAATAAAGTAAAAATTTTAACAGCATTTCGACAGTCACGATTTTATTAGACTTACATTTTAAAATTGATTCTAACAAAGGGAAACTGAATTCGAAGGTAACTGCATTCAAGTAATAAATTAAATTAAATTAAGCAAAGGTGATTTTGTTGTTGTTATTTATCTCACTTGTATGACAGTAACATCAACCCCAAGCCCACAAATTCATCGTGGCAAAGAGTGCAAGATGTTGTGCCTGTCGTTGGGAAGAGCCTTGAGCTCCATACAGGTGCTAGAACGACTTTGCTTAATTCCGCCTTCAGTGTTGATGGGGAGCACCTTAAGGGGGATAGATTCGAGGGTCTCCCATCCCTCTTCCCTACCACTAAACTCTCGAGAGGATTTTTGGTTCGTTGCATATTTAGAGTGCTCTCATACCGCACAGACACTGTACATTTACAAAATCCATATCTTCTCCGAGATTCGATCACGGGCCCTTCGGTATGGCAGTCAGCATCGTTAACAACTATCCCGGTTGGGCCGCAAGGTGATTCTTAAAATTTAAGTTCTTGTTGGGCGAATTAATCCAAAGATAACCTTTATCAAAGATTTTCTTGAAACTTTTATCCCGCAATCAATGATGTAATATTATTAGTCCAAAGGGGCTTTGTCCCTGAAGGACTATTGTTTTCGTTTTGCGATTTTGCGTCGAATCACTCTGAATCTCCGTTTTACTTTTCAAATTGTTGCCACCAAATATTATCGCCCTATATTATATTTGAAGAAATTAAATAATGAAGAATCTGCGTAAATGTATGTATGTTTCTCGCATTGTGATAAAACAACGGTACCTAGAGGCATCCAATTCGGAATGACGTATTCCTAAAGCGAATATGGGCATCTGGAAGCCATTTCAAAGCGAGCAATGGCAACGTTATACAGAAGAAACAGTTTTATCTCCAGCGCGTGAGCTTGGGTATCGGAAATTCTAAAGATATGCTGAATTTAAAACTACTTTGCGATATTGCTCTTAAACTGAATTTTATGGTTTAAGTGCGAAGATAATGCTATTTAATGAATAAAGTTAAAACACAAAATGTTAAAAAATCGTCTCTTTGGACGCAATTTAAAATCTGAAACCTTTCAGATTTTCTTTTCTTTTATTTTTTTTAATAATATTTTATTTTGCACTACTTATCCAAACATCACGAACGCAACAATAATTAGCTAAGCAATATTTTATTTCATCGGAACTGTAGCTCATTATTCGATCAGTGATTGTTAAATTAATTTAACTAATTAATGGCAAAAGAGCTATAATTATCTTTTGTATGATATATAACTTCAGAGGGAATTCCTAATGTAAACTGGCTCATATCCATACATGTAAAGCCACAAGACTGGCACGGTCCCTAATGGGAAATAAGCTGCTGACATTAGTGTTCTCAACCCGCCATTTGCGAATTGGTCTGAGGTAATGAATCATTTAATTAATAAAGGAACAATTGCAGGGAATTATAAATAGGCTAGAGCCAATAAACACTGGTAGTTGCGTTTACATTTAAGCCATGGAAGAGCAATGGACTGTCTACATTTATGTTTCACACTTTTCCCTATACATAAATATAAATATGAATAACTTCGCCTCAAAACGTTCTCTACTAAGACAATTTTACCCAGGAAAATATTTCTCAAACACTTGTTATATCGATCTTTTCTCTAAGATCAATTTGCAGTATTAATATAACGGTTTTTACCATTTGTCAAATTTTCGTTTCTTTTATATTTAACAGCTAAAATATAGAATAAAGCCCAGGTTTAAAGAGCAGATTTCTAGTTTACATTTTCTAGTTTTTAATAATTAGACATTTAAAAGGCAAGTTGCAATTCTAACCGATGCTAGTAGTGAAGGCTTTGGTGCTGTACTACTCCAATTGTTTGACGATGGTAGTTATCACCCAATCCAGTATATGAGTAAGAAGACTTTACTGCAGCAAAAGAAACTCTGTAGTTACGAATTAGAAGCCCTTGCAGTTATAGAAGCTCTTAAGAAGTTTAGAAACTATTTGTTGGGCTCCAAAATCAAAATTATAACCGACTGTAGCGTTTTCCAGAAAACTTTGAATAAGAAAGATTTAACTCCTAAGATTGCAAGGTTCATTGAAGAATTCGATTACGAAATTGTACATCGTTCAGGAAACCAAATGAAACATGGTGATGCTTTAAGTAGGAATGCTTTAACTTTGATATCATATACAACGGATGTAACTGAGAAAATTAGTTTAGCACAAGAATAAAATGAAGATGAGCATGTGAAATTGATTAAGAATTTAGTCGAGAAAGGAGAAGACAATGGATTCTTTCTGAGAAATGGCATTTTGTATAAATTGGAAAATGGAAAAAATCTGCTAGTAGTGCCAGAAACATTACACAACGAAATCATACAGAAGGTACATAAAAGAGGTCACTTTGCTGTAGAGAAAACTGCAAATGCTGTAGAGCAAGACTTCTATATTCCTAGACTGAAAGGCAAAGTTGAAAAGGTAATTGCTAATTGCATAGAATATATACTATACAACAAAAGGCAGAGAACAGCAGAAGGATTTCTTCATCCTCAACCAAAGGAAAACGTTCCCTTAAGTACGTACAATGTCGACTTTATTGGACCACTTCCATCAACAAACAAAAGATACCAGCACATTTTAACCATGGTCGAAGCTTTTACGAAATTTACTTGGTTCTACGCAGTAAAATCACCAACTGCGCAAGAAGTTATTTCAAAATTGGGGCAACAACAGACTGTGTTTGGAAATCCCGCTAGAATTATATCTGACCGAGGTAGTGCCTTTACATCGAAAGAATTTGCAACTTATTGCGCCGAGGAAAGAATAGATCATGTCAAAATTACTACCGGGATTCCAAGAGACAACGGGCAGATTGAGCGAATCCATAGGATTTTGATTCCTGTCTTGCCAAAATTATCACATGAAGATCCAACAAAATGGTTTAAATATGTTCCAGATGTCCGAAGAATAATCAATAGTATAACTACGAGAAGCACGAAGTATTCACCTTTTGAACTGCACATAGGTACGAAAATGTAGAACAAGGAAGATCTGAGGATCACTGAGATATTGAATGAAGAATATTTAAAGCAGTTGATGCAAGAACGTGATGAAATGAGGGAAGATGCAAAAAACAATATTTTGAAGCTACAACAAGAGAATCGTAAAACAGTTTAACAAAAGGCGGAAAAACCGAGACTATACAAGATTGGCGACTTGGTAGCAATTCAACGAACTCAGTATGGGACTGGTTTGAAACTACGACCTAAATTTCACGAACCGTAGAAAGTCATAGCCATTAAATCGAATGACAGATACTAAGTCGAAAAAGTAGGATGCCATGAAGGACCAAATATGACATCTACTGCGGCTGACCATATGAAGACATGATCAAATAATTGAAAATTGTGTCAGCTCAAATTTAAGGACCTGATACTCTTTTTTTTCTTTTCTTTTTTTATTATCTTTACAGGTACCCCATGATGATAATGATGTCCATACAACAGACATCGGGGGCGATGTCTCCCAGGATGGCCGACTGTGGGAAATCAGAACCGCCAGCGAGGTGAAGTCATCTGCCGCCAGCCCAGCGCAGCGCAAAACAGCTTAGACGAGTTCCAAACGTGGACGAGAACAGACGTGTTCTCTGTAAGCCTTCCAGGAAGTTAAGGAGGGATGATGTTCCCAGTGGTGTTATAGAACACACCAGCATTTGTGAATCCTGATCTTGTTCCCTAGATTCGACAAGATAAGCCAAACTGTGAACTGTTAATTATTACATGAACAATTCATGGACTATTCTTAGTCGTGGGGTTACTGTTACCTTTAGTTACGTCAATTTATCATGTTATATTATCATCCCATCTTTTATCATCCTTCATTCATACTAGTAATTTCATAGTAAATTTACTTTATCTCGTGCTCTTGATCCTGTAATCCTATATATATATATATATATACAATAATTTTCTTTGGCAGATTTCCCAATACATAAATCAGAGGATTTAAATTTTCAAGGAAAGAATTCAAAAAAAATTTCAGCGACAGATAAAAAAATAAATTAAGACGTCATTTCAAGAGCTTTTCACAATACGCAATTATTTACTATTTTTGATTCCCAGTAAAACGTCTTATTTCACTTCTTTCCTTTCAGAACAGCAACTATTCTAGACGGAAATGAGAATTAAAAGAACAGGAAAATGGGAGTTCCAGGGGAAAAAGTGTTCAGAATCTTCGACCAGTGATGTGTGAAGTCTCTTAAATTTTTCTTTTTCTATTCCCTCCGGTGGACTGCATGGATACGTTGCATTAGCCCGATTTCTACGTCTCCGATTTCTAACCGTTACTCGGTTAAATATTCAGACGACTTCTGGGAATTTTGTGAGTAAACCTACCGTGTCAGACTGAAAAGAATATATTTGTCACCAGGTCTAGCAATGGAAGGAAATGAAAAGAGCTGATGTATCGATTTTTGCTTTCTAGCTGTCATTTACAAGTCAGAACTGTGCTTGTCGAAATAAGAAACAAATTTTATTTAATGAATAGGTAGTACGTGGACTTACAGTTTTGCCATCAACGAATACAAAAAATCCTATAATTCATGAACTTAAAGTCGTAAAAATTAAGTATCACTATAATTTCCGTTACGCAAGTGAAAGAATTATATTACTGCCTATCATCTACCGGCAAGTACACTTCACATGAAATAGAAATGGTAACGCAAAGGTTATAGCAGTCATTCACACATGTGCAAATCATCTTCTTTGAGAGAAAAAATTTTCGACAATGAAATTTGATCTTAAGTGCACATTGTTGCGTGCGTACGGGTTCGTAATGCACAAGTCGATAAAAAGTTAATAAAATTAATTTTTATCTCAAGAAATAAAACAAAATGCTGAAATTTCCTCGGAGATATTCGTACAATATCCCAACATCTCACAGTAGTTATATTTTAAACTACTAAAACGCTAAATAGAACTCAATTCAAAATACAGAGAAAGCTATTCCGATCTCATCGCGAATTCACTACAATCAATAACAGCACTAAGTAAACAACTGCAGTTCAACTAACAGCAACAACTGAGCTGAGGTGTTTTAATCCGGCTTTTATAAGCTTTTTATTCATGCACGAGAACATTCTGGTATTTTCTCGATTTTTCTGGATAGCAAAAGAGTACAATTACGAGATATCTCTTTATTAAATGTTAAATGCACGCACTCTTGTATTTTTACTTTTCCGGCTTTCTCTTGAAATTTGTCACACGCTGCGTTGCAAGGGCACATGAAATAATTTTAATTACATTTCTACCAAAAATAGCAAATTAAATACAAAATCGGTATTAATATTTAATTTCTGACAGTAATGCATGCATAAATCTAATGATTTATTCAAGATTTAATTCTGTTCAGTTTAACTGTAATCCATTTGGTTCCATAAGTTTCTTTCATGTTTATTTTGTTTTTGCATTATTTTACTATAATCTGCGGCGGAAGTGTCGGGGAGTAATCTTTTATGCAAGACTATCTAAATCCTTACTTGAATATTTAGTTTAGTTTAGTTCTCGATTTGCACTTTGAATCGATTTGGCAAACTTCTAAATAGTTACTTATTTATCCTATTAAGATTTGTACTCAACTTGTACTTTGAAACAACTTAGGATCAATATCTTTCTGGCTTGAAGTTTCGCAACTGGTTCTTGCATCCAAAGAAACACTTTCGCTTCCATTAATTATTGCTAATTCATCGGAAAATCGTTTGTTCCCCTTGAAAAGTCAATTAATTAATTTAATAGCAATTGTTTCATGTTTACTTACCATTCATTTTTCTATTTTTCAAACAATTATTAATTAAAACAATTTATTACTTCCTCAAGACAAAAATTGAATTTTTTACCACTAATTTTTTAATACACTAGCATTAAAGTTCACTTTCTTAATTTTTTAAATTTTTTTCTTGGGAGATTATCCAGCAACAATTCTTATAAACTCTTATTTTCTTACTTAGCAGCTTCCCAAATATTGGGCATTTTAAATACAAAATTAGCTAGTTTAATTAGTTCTTCGAATATAAATATATATATATATATATTCATGTTTGGTATTGCCGATTGCAGTAAGAAGCTGGGATTCGCAACCAGATATTATAGCAGTACCCTATAGAAAATTTCAACGTTCTACGGCTAATCGCTTTTGAGTTACGCGTGTTACATACATACACACATATGTACGTACGTACAGACGTCACAAATAAAGTACCCTTTTAATCCATTTTACAATCCATTTGAAAAAAAAAGAAAAAAAGGGGAAAAAAGGAGTATTTTTATTCTGTTCGTAACACAAAAACATCGTCCAAACGAATTTGTGAACGGTCAAAATTGATATTTCCGTTAAAATATTTCACCCAAAATTTTTTGCTGTTGCAATATTTCCTTTATTTCGTACAAAAAATAAAAAAAGTTTTTAATGTGGTTGGGATGTGTAATACAGTTCGAAGTATACAGATTAATTCTCTACAAAATGTATTCCTTCTATTGTTTTTATATTCCCCGTAATATATTTACACATGTTGTTCAGAAATGGCAGTTACAGGCAGTATTTAACTGTCTCGTTTGTTCTTTTTGAATATTAACACAGACAAGTACTTCCGGTTGAAACTTCTTGCCACCGGTTCCTTTGGGCTAAAAATTTCCACAGCTTTTCGTGCAAATTTTGCAGACACGGCAAAAGAACTGAATTAGATTACATTTTAGCACGTATTTTTACTCAAATGTCAATAATTCTTGTTCCAAATATTGAATAAAATTGTAAATATATTCCTTTCGGCGATTCCGTCAGAGTAAAACAGCGCTTTACTATCAAAACGTCTCTTATTTAGCTGGCTCCATAGAATTATTAATGAGAAACATCTCCTGGAATTTTGCTCATGCGCCATTTTATTTATTCCTCGAATTTTGTTCATAAGGCGTTTTGAATTGTTGCATGCGTACGAGTTCGTAATAAATAGAATGCACACAAAACCGATGATAGCTTGATACAATTTATTTTGATAAAAGAAACACTTGACAGTTCTGGAACTTTCCAGAAAATGCTCATACAGATCTTCGCAGTATCATAGAGTACAATCAACAGTTACGCTTAAAACTACCAAGAACATTAAACACAGCGCAATGCAAAGCGCATTTAAAAACCGAAGCTCGCAATACTCTCAATGCTCCGAAGTCAACTGTGAACTAAAAACTGAGAACTGATGCTCTCTCCGGTCTTGCATAGTTTACTGCTGGCCACCGAGAAATTTCTAGTATCTTCATTTCTCAAAATAACTGGAAAGCATATGCGATTAAAGTAGCATATAAGAGTCAGATGTGGTTACAGTTACATATAGGGATTAACTGCAGTTTTTCACTTGCAGTATGAATTAGTTATACAGGGACCGGACTAAAATGTCGCCAAATGGCTGCAAAGTTTAGTGACCTCTGGCGATTTCTTAAAGGCGACAAAAATTAGTCTCCAAAACTGTCACCAGCTTGGCGATATATCGCCAATTCATGCGAAACAGCCATCTACTTCAATGATAAATAGACTTGCTCTTGTAATCTTATTCTTCCAGCACAGCTTCGATTTTTTCATGTTACATGACACAAAAGCTAAAAAATTTAAACATAACTTCACTAAAATTATATATTATATATGTATATATATACATATATATATACAAAAATTCAAAAAATTCCTGATTGAACTGATTAGATTTCAAGAACTAATTCGTTCCAATTAGTTCAAATTGAGACGAATTAATTCAGACTGAACTCATTAGATTTCAGGATAATCGT
Organism: Stegodyphus mimosarum; assembly: GCA_000611955.2. Taxonomy (NCBI): domain Eukaryota; kingdom Metazoa; phylum Arthropoda; class Arachnida; order Araneae; family Eresidae; genus Stegodyphus; species Stegodyphus mimosarum. The sequence goes on from KK117013.1 coordinate 207,264, forward strand.
TACTTCAGCTCTTCTATTAAAGCTTATTCAATATTATAAAACTGATAAATTATTTCCCATTGTTAGATTAAACAAACGGAGTGTTGAACAGTTATACATGAAAGCGTGAAGATTAAACAAGAAAAAAAATATATATCTGAGAGTATATAACTCAATAATTATTATTGAGTTATATACTCTCAGATATAATAATTAATATATAACTCAACTCATAAGTAATTTTACGTCTGATTCTCGTTTGTAAAGAATATGATAATATCGTAACTTGAATACAAATAAACAGCTTCATATGTCCCATATAAAAATTGGATTCAAAGCGCTCAGAAATTAAACTACACCGTACTTTGAAGTAATTTAACAGCGCCGCAAACCATAGCTTTCAATAAAGCCGTAAAAAGATGGCGAGGTAAGGCACAAGCTAAAACAAACGTCTCTTAGAAAGGAAAACTGAGGGCGAAAATTTTGCATCGAAAAAAAAATCGTGTTACACTTTTTATCTACTTATTTCATTAGAAAATACTTGGCTTACCTTCTGAAAACCGAAAATTGAAGGTGTATATAGGATGCAAAAGATAAAAAAGATGAGAGTTTGCCAGATGTTTAAGAACACGTCATGGGCGGGTCCTTCATTTTTTAACTTTACATTCATTTTCCCTCTCCACTTCTTCCCCCCTCACTCATACGCAATTACGTCCATCATAAAAAAAGTTAAATCTCGCGCACATACATAGTGAAAAAAAAACGAAAAGAAATACCAACAATTTTTTTTTCACTTTGATAGTCAAAAAAAAAGTTAGCAGCAAGAGCTTGTATAAAAAGTATATTTTTCCATAAAAGTACATTTTTCATGGTATCAACATTTGGGGAACGGTTTCCAAAATGGCGCCTTTTTTCGGATAGTAAAGGAGGAATTTTAAAAAAAATATATATATGGAGACTAGAATGTAGGGTAAGGAAAGCAAAGGGAAGAAGCTAACGTAGGTTGATGAGTTTGCTGAAGTAATCGATAATCAATATTTCAACAGCGTTTGCCTCACTAATTGAATCACAAATCTTAAAGTGGTGTGTCGAAAGCAGACAGTAAAACATTCCGCACTAGGGACATGAAATTGGTCGTGCCAGATGAAAAAGAAAAAGAAGATTTACAGAGGGGGGATATCTCAAAAGTGTATATATTTGAAGATATGTATATATTTGAAGATATATGAACGGGGAGTTTAAAAGCAAAGAACGATATAAATAAGAACAAAAAAGGCTATAAAATTATTTATTATAATAACTAGAAGTGGAAAATTCGAATCCTCGTATCCCTGGAATCTTCAAGAAGTTTCGAAATTCCAAAATATGAATCTTTATGTGTTTTTTCTTCATTCGAATTTCTCGAATCCAAAGCTGAAAACCAATAAAAATTTTAATTTAAAATTTCGGAAAGAAACTTTATTGAATCCAACAGAAGCAAGCATTTAAAAAAGAACAGGAATGTTCTAATTCCAGAGGATCTCAAAAATTAGCATCACGTCTTGGCGGCCCATTTTCTGGGAAGATTTTCCTGTTTAGGTTTACCTACCCTAATTCTTGGGGGGGGGGGAATCTCTCCCTTTCATATTTGCCCTTGATTTAAACAGCTTATTAAAAACGTAAAAAATTTCATCCATTACTTAGATATTTTGAAGTATACTTGTGTGAAAGTATGTAAGGGAAAAAAAATTCATGTTTCAACAGTTTTAAATATGTACTTCATTAATTAAATGCCGTTTATATCTTATTAATAAAATGAGGTGTATTTTTAAACCTATAATCTGAAATTTATTATTTATAATAACGCACTTTAAAATTCTTAAATTTTAAAATTTTGCTTACTATTAAAAAATTTAATATTATGTCAGTTTATCTTTTTCATTTCAGCCCAAAGAGGCGGTAGCCTAGAAGGGCTATTAGTCCTCAAAAAGCCAATTTGTGGCGTTTCAGTATAAAAGGAGAATCACTTTTTAAATTTTTGCCACCCTGTATTATATTTTAAAAAAATTAAATAATGAAAAATCTACATGAATGCATGTATGTTTCTCGCATTGTGAAAAAACGACGCTATTTAGAGCCATCAAATTTTGAATAACGTAATACTCCATCCTAAAACGGGGCATCTGGAAGTCCGAATTTTGAAATTCGAATTTTTTTTTATTATCTACTTCATATTTTGTAAAACTTTAACGAATTTTTGATTCACAAACTCAACGATTTCAAAGGAAGAAACGGCAACACTATAAGGGAAAAACATTTTTATCACCAGCGCGCGAGACTGCCTAACGGAAATTTTAAAGATACGTTTTTTTTTTCAAATATTTCGTGATATTGCTGTTGAATTGAATTTTATGTGGTTTAAGTGCGAAGAATATGATATTTAATAAATAACGGTAACACACAGCACGTTGAAAAAAAAAGCTCCTTTGGGCTTTATATAAAATCTGAAATCTTTCAGATATTTGTTTTTAAATTATTAATCTTAGTCGGCAAAATTCAACATATTTGAGATTCAAAAGCCTTTTACGATTTGGATTAGTAAGAATTGAATATATTTATCCCATCTTTAATAAAAACTATATATCTGGATATGGTATTCCTGTAATTAAAACAAGTGACATGTATTTTGCAATTTAATGTAGCATCTGAGAGTAAATCTTTTATATTCTGAAACATGCTCAAACTCTGCAAATTTTAAATAAATCTTACAAACAGACAAAAAAAATCATGCCAAATGGAAATTAAAAACAAATAAACCTAAACGTAGATTATTGTTTATTTAAAAAAAATCTTTGATTCTGACAGACGATAAATACTGGTCTCTTTTCTTCAAGAGCACTGTTCTACGCCATTCTCTGCAGAATTACACTATTTGTAGGATTGTACTTAATCAAGAACCATTAATTCCATCAGATGTGAAGCGATTATTTCTCTGTCTAAGTAACTATAAGCCATAGAAAAGTTTTAATAACCATTTTAAGAAACAGAAATTAGAACATCAGTGCATGTTCTTGTGCTAACAAAATCAGCCGCAACTCATGGTGATGCAACTAAAACAGTAAACTTTAATTTAAAACGTAAGCTAGTGGTCAAGCCCTACACAACTAAATTTTAATCTAAGTTGGCTGAATAATTTTAACCGGCTTATCAAGTTCAAATGTTGGAAGCAATAACGCAAGGCCGAATAATTACAAACTTATCAGAATTGGCAGGAACTAGCGTAACTTGCGCGAGAAAGGCAGAAACATGCCCTGTTTTACAGTCCCCAAATCTCAGTTTAAATATTCTCTTACTAATCTGCATTCTGGTGAGGAAACGGAAAGGAGAAATTATAGTAAAGGATGAAATTATAAATAACTGATTTTTTTCAAATAATAACCTTACATACTTATATAATAAAAATCTTGCAGCAAGAGCAAAGGCCATAAAAAATAAAGTAAATGCTTCGAAACATTTCCGTAAATTAAAATTAAAATTGTTAACTAGAGTTGATACAGATGCCTTCCAAGATTTAAATTTAGAAGAAGGAAAAATATTTTATAGATTAACCGGTAGTTGGAAAATACATCAACTTGTCTTAATGTACACAACAACTCTAGATACAGAAACATTTTAGAAAATGAAATTTTCGTCTTGCATACTACTGCATAAATAAGCAAGGGAAATATTTTATACTCACAGAATAAAAATGTAAAATAATGTTTTTTCTTCTCACTGTGTTTCACTGTTTTGACAGGAAAAACCATCTAACAGATAAAAGATTAAATTTTTCAAAATATACCAAAAGCAATATTAATCTGGCCATTGTTTCTTAAATAAGAATAGGAGAATAGCGCATCTAATATTAAGGATACATTTTAATATCTCTATCAGAAAGGAAATAAAACCCTTGCTAATAGCAACAGCTGAATTCTTGAGTAAGAATAAACATTAAGCTCACGTAAAACGTAAGAGCAGAAAGACGTTATTTTATCTTTCAGAGGCAAGAGTTTAGATATAATGAAATTAACATTGAGAAAAGGGAAACAGATAAATCGCAATGCCGAAATCAAACTTACTGGAAGCCATTGAATGTGAAATGAAATTGGAGTTAGATATCCTATTCAAAGGGAAAATTTGACTAAACCAACAAAATTTATAATCTGTTAAATCATTCTAGCAATTCTGAAATGTAAAGGGAATTATTTTAAAATTATGCCAGGTTTAAGATCGAATTTTATGCTAGTTCTAAAGATCTGCAAAATTTTAACACTTTTCTTTTATATGTTTAATAAATTCTGCTAGTTTAAGATGCAGGGGAGACATGAAAAATGAGCAATGCCCTCGCCGAGACTCCAACCACGGACCTCTCGAATACGCACCGAGCGTGCTGACCACTACACCTCGAAGGCATGCTAAGAAGGCGGGAGAAATCCCTTATATACTTCCCCTTTGAAAGGGCGACTGGGGATTAGGGAAACCATTCGCCAAATCCTGGCGGTGAAGAATCATCATCCACCACTTTTTTTAGTTCAGGCGCCAGTATAGAGACATTACGTTATTTCGGAAGCAGCAGTGATGAAAAATGAGCAACGCCTTCGCCTGGACTTGAACCATGGTCCTCGAGGGTGCTGACCACTACACCACAAAGGCACGCCAAGAAGGCGGGAGAAATACCTTATAACGTAAGCAAACAGGTACCATGCATTTGGCAGTAATCCAAATAATGAAATTCAGTCTAATTTATCTTGAGAGAAAACACTTTTGTGGAGAACTAAAAAAAACTGGTTCGTATTCATGTTACATACTGGGAAATCCAGGAAAATACCACACAACTACACCGTTCAACTATTGAAAATCAAACATGGGACGAACTACTAGCGTTCAGTGATGTTATTCACTTTACTTCTGAATTCACTTTACTGAGAATCATCATCCACCACATTTTTCAGTTCGGGCGCAACTGTCATTAGGTTATTTCGAAGCGGGAGACATGAAATACTTGAACCACGGACCTCTCGAATACGCGCCGAGCGTGCTGACCACTACACCACGAAGGCATGCTAAGAAGGCGGGAGAAATACCTTACAAAGTATTATGTCAGTAATTTCCAAAATTAAATTCCATTAATCGTCCATTCACCCTGCTCCTTCAAGCTAACATGCTTGAAAAAGCAACATAAAGTTTCTAAGCTCAGAGTTAGAATAATATTAAAAAATAAATTTGCTTCAACGTGCAGAACGACCTTTCGAGTTATCCCTGTAGCCATCTTCATGAGATCTACAGAAATAATTAAAAGTTCTAAAAAGATAAAATTTTCTAAGTATTTAAACAATCTTTTCTTTAATATATTAAAAATATCTGCATCTATTAAAATATGTGGCACATGAAATATACACGCATATATTTATCAAGGTTTAAAAGTTATCCCAGTACTTTTAAGATGCCTACTTTATACTCATTTTCCATTTATTCAAATTCATTCATTCTAACCTTGTTTGAAATTTACCTAAAACTGAAAGATTCAAGGCAGGTTAAAAACTGGTTAAACAAAATATATCGCCAGCATTTAACACTAGGAAAATTTCTTGCCGGAATAATTTTCCTCGTCTCAGAAAATGCTTCCTAACCCAACAGTTGTTCATAAAACAATAGCAATCTCAAGTATGCAGCATTAATTATTCCACTATCTGCTCATAAAAATTTTATAGTAAGATTATAAAATAGCCAAAACTGAATAAAATACTTTTCGTAAAGTTAAATACGAGGGCTGGAAAAGGGATTATAAACAAGAAGAAATATACACAATTTGTTTTCTGTCTGAGACAGATGAGAAAAAATACCAACAAACTCAGTTAAGAATATTTATCACTATTTGCTTTAAGAGATACCATGAGAATTCATATTCTTTTCTGAATGTAACTCTTGTTCAGAGTTCTTCGTTTTGGTCTCAGATATAGATACAGAAATATTTTAGAAAATGAAATTTTCGTCTTGCATACTACTGCATAAATAAGCAAGGGAAATATTTTATACTCACAAAATAAAAATTTAAAATAATGTTTTTTCTTCTCACTGCGTTTCACTATTTTGATAGGAAAAGTCATCTAACAGATAAAAGATTAAATTTTTGCTGAACTTTCTAAAGAAGGAAGGTTTTTCTAATTTCCATTTCTTTAGAATAGGAATTTTATTCTTTTGGATTCGAATAGTTTTTACAAATTTGATATTATGTTGAGAGAGAAGTCACTATATTGCGCAGAAAATAAACTTATGAAAAATATCTCAAATCGTATTTTTTCGAAGTTTATAAAATTGCATAAATAATATAAAATTCGTTTATTAGTTGTATAAATATGCGTAGGCATCTCCCATAAAATAACGCCTCTTAGGAAGAACATATGCACTTAAATATACGCATGTAAGGTATATACAAATAAAAAAAACTTAAACTACATGAAATTCAATTCAACAGCAATACCACAAAATATTTAAAAACAGCATATCTTTAGAATTTACGACAGACAGTCTACCGCGCTGGAGATAAATGTATTTTTTTCTGTATAGTGTTGCCACTGCTCGCTTTGAAATCGTTGAGTTTGCTAATCAAAAATTCTTGAAAGGTTTCAAAATGTGAAATAGATAATAAAACGAATTTGAAATTAAAAATTTGGGCTTCCAGGTGCCCATGTATGGGTGGAGGATTACGTAATTCAGAATTAGATGGCTCTAGGTACCGTCGTTTTTTCATAATGCGAAAAACATCCATACATTCATGCAGATTCTTCGTTATAAAAATTTCTTTAAATATAATACAGGGCGATAATATCTGCTGGAACATTCTGAAAAGTGCTTCAGACTTTCAGAGTGATTCGAATTAAAATGCCGTTTCTAGACTAATAGCCTTTCTGGCCTAAAGCCTCTTTGGGGTAAAAATACAAAAAGATACACAACTCTCTGCATTTCGAACGAGCCACTTTATTACATACTTTCCACTTACAAACGAAACTCATAAATTCGATACATAATTGTTCTTCCATTCTACAGGGGTTGAATAAGCTGTAGTCGCAACAGGTCGATAGTTCTAGAAAGACTTTATTACCACAAATACAAACATTTGCAATTCCTTAGTATTATTGCTTATCAAATCTGCCATCTTCTGCCAAATTACCAGAAAGTGTTGCATACCATCACATGCCCACTTTTGTTAATGTTCCGCAGAGGGTGTTTTAGTAACTACCATCGCCACTGTCGCCAAAGATCCGTCTCAGCGGAGTTGTTATGGAGGATGATTGGATTTTTCATCAGCAAGTGTTGTTTGCGTCGTCTAGTGCTAGACGCGAATCATTTCTTAGATGATAAATTCCGTACTTTTCTACGACAATGCGCAGTGTCGTAATGCGCATAAGGTAACTGGTGGACTCTGATTTGATTTCTCCCCATGATCACCAAATCGGTTGAGGCATTTATCTGAGCCCAGGACGAACTTGTTTAACTCGGCTTGCTAGAAATCACGTCTCTACCCTCTGAGACAGTTCTTCGGTGGCTGTTTTCACATCACTACCTGAAGAGAATCTTATTCTAGATAAATGTTCCTTCAATTTCGGAAAAAGGAAATAGTCACTGGGCGTTAGACCTGGGCTATATGGGGGGCGGAAGGGACTCCAGGCTTTCCACTTAAAACTTTTGCAGCAGTTTTTGAGTTTGGCGAGAGGTATGGGGAAGGGCATTGCCATGCAGGAGGATGCCACCATCGCTCAACATGCCAGGGCGCTTGCGTCGGATGGCTTCACGTAACCTTGTCTAAGTGACACAATAACAATCGGCAGTAAAGGTATGGCCACTATCCAGATACTCGCTCAGGACAACGAATCACATCTCGCCCCTTCTAGGGAGACCATTTCCCTATTAATGTCTTGCCATTTCATTCGCTCTGATGCGTCTGCGAACTTCTGTACCTACCCGCACAACCTCTGCTAGACAACTAGTGCCATCTGCCTATACTTTGGGGATAAAGTATTCCCTTCACAAAAATAACTTTTGAAATGCTGATGCCTGTAACATTTTTTTGGATCCACCTACATATCAAGCGGCTTAAGCCACGAAACACTCAGCCTTTGCTCGCGATTATCGACTCGGCAGCGAAACTCACTCACTGCATGAAATTTTCCTCATATATAATATAAAAACGAGCAGCTACCTTAAGTAATTCGCCATGACGTCATCGCTCCCCAGAGGGAAGTAGCCTTCACCAGTTTACAAATGGAATACTCCAATTCGTATCATTGTTTCAAAAAAAAAAAAAAAAAAAAAAAAAAAAATTAAAAAAAAAAAAAAAAAAAAAAAAAAGAAACAAATTTAAGTAGTAAAAGGATTGAAAGCTAACGGTTGTAAAAACGTTTTTTTAACCAGGTTCTGGTAACTATGTAAATTAAAGATGCATTTATTTATTTTTTTTATTTTCCAAACTTTTTGTTAATAGCCACGATTATATTATGTTTGAATTACGCTACTTGGTTAATTTTAATTAAGGCAAAGCACTGGTATTCGAATTATGCTGAATTTCTCCGAGGTGAGCAGCAATTATTTAAAAGTGCGAAATTAACTCCTGCTTGAAAATCAGTTTTACATAGAACGCTTTGTCAAACCGTCGAATTATGATATTTTTCAGAAAAAGGAAAGATATTTTCAAAGTACTTCTTTCGAAGCGCTAATTTATTTTTTTTTCTCATTATTTTTTAAGAGTACTAGTCGATTCTCATCAAAGATTAGTAAACTTATTTTATAGGATTTATTTTTGAATGTCCTACATGTAACGCATTTATGCCTAAAGATTACAAAAAATTAAAGAAAACAAAACAAAAAAAAATAAACAATATAATATAAAGCTAAAAAAATCTGAAATCTTTCAGATTATGTTACGCCCAAAGCGGTGGTTTTTTAACGTTTTTGTGTGTTACCTTTATTTATGAAATATCATGTTCTCCGCACTTAAACCATAAAATTCAATTCAACAACAATAACGCAAAATAATTTTAAAATGAAATGTATCTTTTGAATTTCAATACACGCTCAATCTCGCTGTCAATCTCGCGCGCTGGAGAGATTTTTTTTTACAGTGTTGCTAATTTGGAAACTGCTTTGAAATTGTCGAGTTCGTGAATAAAAAATTCGTCAAAGTTTTACAAAGTATGAAATAGATCACAAAACAAATTCCAAATTCCAAATTTGGGCTTCCAGATGCCCATATTCGAATGGAGGACTACAGCATTCAAAATTTGATGTCTCTAGCTACCGCTGTTTTTCCACATTGCGAGAAACATATAGACATTCATGCAAATTCTTCATTATTTAATTTCTTTCAATATAATGCACGCTTTTAGTGGCAACAATATGAAAAGTGAAACGCCATTTACACTGAACCAACGCAAAATGCCAAAACGAAATTAATAGCCTTTATGGGCAAATTGCCCCTTTGGACTAATAAAATAAAAAAGGGAAAGAAAAAAAAATAAGAATTAAAACGCTTTTAAAAATGATTAAAAAACAGGGAACTTCGCAAGAAACAAGATGTCGGTTAGAAATATCAATTTTGAAAGACTAATAATTGCAGAGTCATGAAGATTTCCTTCGAAACGGTTCTTGAATATCTGGCAGAAAATTAAGCTGAACTTTACATATTCGATTAAAAAAAAGTTACAAATTACTGCCCACTTGACGAAAATGTTCCTTGGGAGTTTTAAGTCCCCTGGCACTCCACTTGCCAAAGATAACATTTTTTTTTTAGTTTGCAAGCGTCACATATGGCGAGGGGGGATAGTAAAAGACAACCACGTGACCTCGCATAGAAACTAAGCGAACGAGAAGCACAGAGCCCAAATACTAGTGTAAACAGTCAAACCATTGATTTTCGATTACAAGTAAAGCTTCTATCCCTGCCATTTTTCCTGTTTCATTTTCCTTTCTTGCTGTTGTTTAAAGACGAGGGTCGGAAGAAGGAACATTTTTCCACTGTTTTTCCCATTCCGTTTTTATTTTCCTTTTTTTCCCGGCTCGCCGAATGAAGCAAAGGGAAGAAAACAACGTTTGAGCTAACTTTTCTCCTTGCTTGTCTTTTATATACCTTTTCTCTTCCCACTTTCGTTTAATTATTTGGTCCGACCTGTCATTTCGGATGTCATTCGGAATTTAATTCTCTGCTAACGAGAGCGTAAGCCAAAACTTTTATATTAAAATGCACAGTTTTCGCTCGTTGCATATTTCTTTCGGTTTATTTGGCATTTTAGCATCACTGATAAACCCTTACTTGCTTTTTTATGACTTGTAGTTGTGGCTTATGAGAAATCGATAATGTTTGTCGATGAAGAGCATTGGTTTTACATTTTTTTAATGTTTATGAAATATAGCGTAAGAAGCATCATTTACTGTATAAATGGAAATGGCGTGCTAATCTACTGTGGTTTAGATATCTTGATGTCTTGTCATTAGAAAATCGTTGCAATATTTTCTGTCCTGCACCCAAACATTCTCGGGTTTAAATTAATGCAAAATTACACGAACTTAATTTTCCACATCTGCGAATTTGTAAATTCGATAAGTCTGTTCCTGTTTGATAAAAATTATCAAAACGATAATTTTAGAATTTCTTTATTTAATTCAAGCAGGATGAATACCCTAAAAGAGAATAACATTAATTTTTTTTCAAAACCAAACGTTTCTCTACAAAAACCAATACTTAATGTAATAATAATGTATTATAAATGTTCCATGAAGACAATAAAACATGAAACATTTACAATACATTATTACAAATATTTCATTGACAATAAAACATTTCTTAATAATTAAATTAATGCTACAGATTTTTTTAAAATTATCATTTGGATGTATTATGAATGAAATAACCGATAAATTACACTAGATATATTATTAAAAATAAAGTATAATCGTAAATTATTCAGAAGCTAGTCTGTTGCTTTTAAATATCTTAATCTTTTTAAGTAATTATAGCTATTTTTATAAATATACAGGTTTCAGGGAACGGTGAATTGCAACACGCTGAGAATTGATTCCCAGCAAGGCTGCGTGAAAGAAAAATTAAAAATTCTACGTCTTGTATACTGGCATACTTGCCAGGTCGCTTGAATGATAAAATATCGAATAGCATAGTCTGACTTGACAAAAGCCCCAAAATTTTAAACATATATTTTTAAGTTTCTAACTTCAAAATAGTTAAAGTTAGTTCTAAAAGTTATGTATATATTAATTTAATCGGGATTCAATTTTTAGTACAAATTCTCTTATATGCATTTATTATTTTACAGACATCAGATCTTGAAAACAAAAATGAAAGCTACATGCCACCGGATTATTAAATTTTACTTATTTGAGCATTTTTTATGCAATATTAACCCTTCATTTTGTACGGAAGCTTTCTTCATGTCAGAATTATTTAGAATGCAAATTAACTCTATTTGAGGTTTAACTGAAGCATCGATAACATTGGTTCAAACGCTTCCAAATGGATCCGAAAATAAGTTCATTTTGCTTTCGTATGCCATGAAATCCGCAAATATTTTCTAAGCTTATTACCAGATTTTTCAATGAATTTAGATTCCTTTTTATGCTTAACTATCAGCACTATATTATTGATTATGAAGTGAAACCTATAATAGTATTCACAATCAACTATGAAACTATTCTAATGAACAACAGTGAAAATAGTTTAATTTCCTCAAAAAGCTTGGGAATCTTCATACAGTTTATAAGTCTAAACCTTCATTGAAATTCCGCATGTAAATCCATGTAGTTTTAACTACTCAGTAAGTCTGCAATTAATTGAGTCCTTACATCTTATAAAACCGCATCCTGAAAAAACAAATTCTGAGAACATTGGTTTCAAAACTACGTTTACAAATCTGCTATCATTTATCTGTAACTGCGGATTTTCCACCTGTTTTTTTCAGTGCATCCTTGCATACAGACTGTCCCTTATACCATATCGCCTCTGTCAAGGGCTCAACTGTAAAACCGGAAGGATTTCAGTTTTTTACTTAAAGAATTTTCAGTGATACGCTCTTATCCTCTATTGGGAGCGAAAGAGGACTTTTCTCTACCACCGATTTTTTTACCTTATCAAAACATACAACTGATGTTATATACTCCAACAGTCCCTCACAAATCCTTCATCGGATAACGTTCTTTCTCTGTTGGTTGCTTCAATGGTTATGGATCCTGGTAACCACTTCAGGTTTCTTTCTTTCTTTTTAGCCCAAAGAGGCAATTTGCCCTGAAGGAGTATTAATTTCGTTTTGGCATTTTGCGTTGGATCACTGTGAATGTTGGTTTACGCTTCAAATTGCTGCCACCAAATATTAGAGCCCTGTATTATATTGTTGCATGCGTATGGGTTCGTAATACAAGTAGATTGAATGCACAAATCTGATAAAAAGTTAATAAAATTTATTCTTATCAAAAGATATAAAAAAATGCTGACATTTTCCTCGGAAATATTCGTTTAATATCACAATATTACCCGATGTAATCAGTAGCTATATTTTAAACTACTAAAACTTTAAATAGAACGCAATCCAAAGCGCAGAGAAAGCTAATCCGAACAACAAAATTGCAGCAGCGAACTAAACAACAACAGTTCAGTTAAAAAAACTGAGCTGAGATGTTTCACTCCGGCTTTTATGGCATTTTAAATCAACCCCTAGCGATGTCAGGAAAGCAAACAAGGTATGTGACAAGTGTGAGACAGTGTATCGGAAATTCCACAGATATACTCACTTAAAAATTATTTTGCGATATTGCTCTTGAACTGAATTTTATGGTTTAAGTGCGAAGAATGGGATATTTAATAAATAAAGGTAACACACAAAATGTTAAAAAAACGCCCTTTTGGACGTAATTTAAAGTCTGAAACCTTTTAAATTTTTTCTTAATGCGGAAGACGAACTACCGCAGGTATTTGCTTTGCAGCTTTGAAGCAAGATCATTGCTGTTCAGTACGTTTTTACAGTATTCACTTGATTAATCTTATCTTGGTCTGTCACGGAAATATATTTTCTAGGCTGTTTCGTATGACATTATCTCATAATATTACGCTCTTTTAAAGCAAAAATAAAACAACGGTGCTTTCACGGCATGTCAAGCACTTACGCCTCCATCAAGCTCAATAACAAAACATTCATTGATTAACAATCCGACTATAACAAATTTTTCGCAAATGGCTCGGTATATGATGTGATAACAGAAAAAAGCTTTTAGGATATCGAATATACTGACATCTAATTCATATAGATACTTCCGCCAGAACAGATTCACTAACAATGAAGTATTCTTAATGAAAAGCTAACGTAGCAATTTGGACATGAAATTCTGCATGGAGCAGAGGGATTTTTATCAACTCACTGCTTCAGAAAACAACTCTACGGTTACAATACCTCTACAATTTTATTTTCTCTAAAGTGCATATTGAATTTCACGCATCAGTTTGACTCAAAATTTAATCCTTATGCAAGATAAAGCTTAAATTTCTACTTTTGCGTATTTTTGTAAAGAAGCTGACAACATTTGGTGAAATTTTTTATGGCGAGATCTTAAGACGAGATTGTCTTGCCTTTGTTTGCAAACTTTATTGTAAATAGGAAATGGTTTGGCTTTTTTTACTTGACGCTAGCAAAACACACGAGAGGTACTTCCCTAAGGGATGTGATGCCTTCGTGGATGACTTTTTAAGGCAAATCGGCTCGTATATACACGTTACACATACGAAAAACCACGAAAACGCCCAAAAAGCCAGCCTCGTCGCCGGAATTCGAAACGTGGACTAAGCTACTAGTATTCAGAAACTTTATCGTTCGGCCGCTGTCAGGCCTTCGTGATTTTAAGTTAACCATGGAAGTCGTTCCCCGCAGTTAATTAATTCGGTTAATTGGAGTTGATTGTTCTTAACAAGCCGTTTTTTAGAATATAAGCAAATACATTTACCGTTAATTTTAATTTTTTATTGAAAGAAGGAAAATATTTTACAGGAGATAAGTTTATTACAGAAAAACAGGCAAGAACTATTTGGAGGGATGCCTTCATGAAGGACATTCTAAGAGAAAATGGCTGTTATTCAAGCTACCTATAAAAAAGTCACGAAAATTCCATCTTAGCAGCCCTCTCGGTTACCTCGTAAGAACTACCATTATTTAACTGTTTTTAGGCAATCAAACATGACACAAAATTACTTGAAAAAAATCTGAAAGCTTTCAGATTTTACATTACGCTCAAAGGGGCGTTTTTTTTAACGTTTTGTGAGTTACCTTTATTGATTAAATATCACGTTCTTCGCAATTAAACCATAAAATTCAGCTCAACACAAATATCGCAGAATAATTTTAAAATGAGCATATCTTTAGAATTTCCGATACACAGTTTCGCGAGCTGGAGAAAAAAATGTTTTTTTTTCGTACACTGTTGCCATTGCTGGTTTGAAATCGTTGAGTTTGTTAATCAAAAATTCGTTAAAGTTTTACAAAATATGAAACTGATAATAAAACAAATTCCAAATTCGAAATTTGACCTTCTAGATGCCCATATTCGGGTGGAAATGTACCTTATTTAAAATTTGACGGCTGGAGGTACCTTTGTTTTATGACAATGTAAGAAACATACATACATTTATGCAGATTCTTCCTTATTTAATTTCCTTAATATAATACATGGCTCTAATATTTGGTGGCATTAAGTGAACCGACATTTATAGTGAGCCAACGCAAAATGCCAAAACGAAATTAATAATTAATAGTCTTCAGGGCGAATTGCCCCTTTGGACTAACAATTTGTTACGTAAGCAATGCAAACTTTGAAAGAATTAAAAAGAAACTAGGAAGAATACAGTGCTCTCTCAAATGAAACATATATCGATATTAATGAAATTTATGTATGGATTCAGCCATTTTATGATTTGAAAATTAATACAGGTCTTACGCGAAAATTGAAAAAAAAATCGTTAAACATTAAATTCTGCTAATAAAATTGCTAATGGTGAAATATAAAGAAAGACACGTATTAGCTATCAAGCTGCATTTATAAAATGCTTAGCGAGCGACTTTCAGATTATTACTTAAAACTTATATTAAAACTTCGTACAACAGACAGACTTGAAATATAGAGGCATTTATTTATTTCTAAACAAATATTAAATGGTGCAATCGCTATAAGAATATTTCACGAAGGAAAATGCCAACTACAGAACGGAAATTAATCTCCAAAAATAATTTTTTGCACTCTAGTTTACTTCTCTTCCAAAGAATTCCCCTCTTCTTTAGTTTCCTGTTCGCGCGATGATTATTTATTCCAGAATACGAGGTCACTCCCGAAGGAATTTTCGCGACTTCATTTAAAATGAGAAAGCTGACAGCGCAAGCTCAATTTTTTTCCACTCCCTCCCCTCGTCTTCCGACCCTACAAACCCTCGAATTGGCTGGGCAACAAATGGAATTCCAGCAACAAATTGGCCGAGACACTTTAAACTCGGAAATATTTCGTTTAAGCTAACGACTTCTCTCTTTCGCGCTGCTGCAGTTAGTTAGCTTCTCTCTCTTTACTTCGGGGATCTCTCGAGCATTTATCAAGCTGCTAAAAGAACATATGTAAATGAACATATGCATGAAATATTACGCGATAAAATAATTCTGCGCCGAAAATTCTAGGAATGTCTGCATAATGCAATCGGATCCTGACGAGAATCAAATGTTATCTGTAAGTACATGCTTTCATCGAAAGAAGATTAAAAAAAAGGAATTATATCAGAAGTACATAATGCAAAGCGTTAAAAATGTTGTTGCGTTCTACCGGTTCGTGGATTTGAAGTGATTGATGGCAAAACTTGATGAAGAATTAAAACACAATTTATTCGTCAGAATCACACAAGACAGTTCCAAAGACCACTTACAGACGTCGAGACACTGCGACAGACACACTGAAACAATCGTCAACACAGCCTACAGGCTATCAGGCTTTAAAGACAGCTTCACGGCAAAGCACTACAGTAAAGCTCCCTACTCAGTCGATCGCTCTCGAGTTAATCCTTGAATTCAAGACTACTACTGAACTCAACATACTATTCTACTCCGCGTACAGGCAGGGTATATACAGCTTTTCACCTGCCTTTAAGAACATTCTCGGTAAAACTGGTAAGAATTCGTTCTGGAATGTTCTCGCTCCATATATGGCATATCGCTAATTTTGTTGATCGCATAAATGGGCGATTTCGCGCCCAATCTGGCAATACTGTCTTTCTTGCCAATTTCTGGCAAAAGCTATTTCACCGCAGCTGGGCATTTCGCAAAAATATTGTTCATGGCTTGGCCTAACAGTATAATTACACAGAAATTAAATTTTAAACTTTTAGAATTAAGAATTATGTACAGAAAGCATTGAATGTTGTGACTGCTTTTTGAACAGTCGAAGGCAGTTATTCTCCTAAAATTTTTCTAACTTTTAAGGGGTCTCACGACCTTTAAATCTTCAAAAATATCAATTTTTTGAAAAACATATATGTTTTAGTTTGAACATTTCTGCGCATGTTAAAAAAAACCGCGTTAAAATATTCCTTATAGTTTAGGATATATCATTAAAAACGTAAAGGTCACTGACATGAGAATCCTGCATGACGTATGTAAACAAACATTTAAAGAGACACGTCATTTGCTCACAGCTTTCCTAGCCGTTATATAACTGAGTGTTGCTACATTCTAGCCTGCAAGTCTTATTTTTATTTCGTCAGCAAGGAGTAGCAATGTTTTTCCTCAACTTAATACTTATTCTGAATGTTTATATCGGGTTTCCGTAAGGTATTACTGCGTTGTTTGATTCTGTAAAGTTACATTGACGTTTGCAGTCTTCATTTGGTGTATATTGAATTTTTGATTTTGCATTAGTCTTTTTGCTGCAATAATAAATATATTTATATATAATATATTTGTGATGGCAAATAACAAAAGAGCTTCTGGAAAGCGAGCTAAAAAACGTCGCTTCCACGGCAACCGTTACACGAATATAAGATCTGAACTTTCTGATAAAAGCTTGTTTTCATCAGGTGATGACAATAATACTCAAATTGAACATGTAGAAAGTGCATCCGAGAAAAAGCTTAACAGTGCATTGTTTAATGGAAGTGATACTGACATTATGAACCGTTTTTATGGCTATATTATTATGGATAAAGACATATTGTTTACATTTTTGAAAGAGAATGTAATGTGCAAATTGTGCTGTAATTCTGTCAATATTTCTGAGAGAAAACACTTCGGATTATTTTCAACAATTTCTGTGAAATGTGAAAAGTGCAGTTTCAAAACAGAATTCAATAATTCAAAGTTGATTGGTGAACACAAAAATGTTCCTGAATTAAACAGACGAATTGTGTATGCTATGCGATGCATTGGTCAAGGTCTGGAACCCCTGGAAACATTTTGTGGTGTAATGGATCTAGGTAAACCTGTGACACAGAATGCTTATGACAGAATTTGCAAACATATAAATACAGCTTCAAAAACTGTCGCCATTCAAAGTATGAAAATTGCTGCGGAAGAAGAGGCATGCAAAACTGTATCAAATTCTGTCACCGTAAGTGGGGATGGAACGTGGAAAACCAGAGGACATACTTCACATATAGGAGTATGTTCTGTAATAGGTGCTGAAACAGGGAAAGTTTTAGATGTTGAAGTTCTCTCGTCCACTTGTAAAGGATGTGATATATGGAAAGGAAAAAAGTATGGAAAAGCTTTCGAAGAGTGGCAAATGAAACATTTGCCAAATTGTCAAAAAAATCATGTCGGTTCTTCAGGAAAAATGGAAGTCGATGGTATGATAAAAATTTTTCACAGATCGGAAGCAGAAAGAGGTCTCAAATATATTAATTATATTGGTGACGGTGATTCTAGAACATTCACTGGTATACATGACAGCAAACCATATGGTGACGAAACTGTTTCCAAACTTGAATGTGTTGGTCACGTACAAAAGAGAATGGGAACTCGACTGAGAAAGCTGAAACAAGACTATCGATCTAAAAAGCTGGAGGATGGTAAACCTTTATCAGGCAAAGGACGACTGACAGACACCATGATAAATAAGCTGACTCAGTATTATGGAAATGCAATTCGCTCAAATGCTTTGTCAGTTGATGAAATGCGTAAGGGTATTTGGGCGGTTTATTTTCATACGAGATCAACTGATGCTGAGCCATTACATACATTTTGTCCTGCTGGTGCAGAATCATGGTGTAAATACCAACAGGCAGTTTCAAATGGCTCAGTAGATAAATTTCATCATAAAGCGACTTTGCCATCTTCAGTCATGGATGTTATAAAACCTGTTTTTAAAGCTTTATCAAGTCCAGATCTTTTGAAACGATGCCTTGGTAGCTTTACTCAGAATCCGAATGAATCTTTTAATTCTCTCATATGGCAGATGTGTCCAAAAACTTCTGGATCTGGGAAACGAATTGCAGAAATTGCTGTATATGAAGCAGCAATTTTATTTAACATGGGTAAAAAGGGTAGACTGTCTGTCATGAGGCAAATGGGGATCCATCCAGGTATAAATGCAATAAAATCTCAACTTCGCAGTGATATGAAACGTGTAAATACTGCTAAGAAGAGAGCAATGCAAAACACTAAAGAAGCACGAAAAGCAAGGAAAAGATCCAAAGCAAGTTTAGAACATCAGCAAATGGATCAAGAGGGAATAATGTATGAGCCTGGAGGTTTTTAATTTGTGTATATAAATATTATGAACAGTAACAGTGTTTTGTGATAATATTCAAGTTATATGTGTCGACAAAAGTTTAAACATCTTGTTCAAGAAACTGATTATTAATATATTTTTATTCTCAGGAATATTTATAGGTTTATAACACAGTTTGCACATTGCATTCTCTTTCATATATATGAACAATATATCTTTATCTACAGCAATGTATCCTCGAAAACGGTTGACTGTGTCATCACTTTCATTAAACAACGTATTGTTAATTTTTTCTCAGATGCAGTTTCCTTATTATAAATATATATTCTGTCATTAACTTTATTCAAAACACAAACAAAAAGCATAAAATACAAATTAGGTACTAAACAGTATGAGTTAGACTCATTAAGGCACAGTGTTACTCATTTTTTTAACGATGCAAACTTTACAGGCCTTTATCTCAAAAGGTGTTTTTTTAATGCGTCGCGCATGATATTTCAAAAACTTTTTAATGTATCTTTATGAAATTTGTACCATAGTATTATCATGTTACTCTAAATTAATTAAACTAAAATTTTGGTATTTTAATGAAATGTTTTGATTTTATAAGGTATGTAAAGATCAAAATATAGCAAAAAATTTAGATTTAATAGATATATCATAAAATAATTTAAAATGCATGAATTGCCTAATATTTTTAGTTCAGTTATATTCTCAAATAGTCTTCTGCATAAAAAAAGAAAAAGTAAACATTTTGGTGCAAAACATTTCTTGTACATGTGCGCGCAGTGTGTATACAGATTAATCAGATGTGAAAAATGTCATATAATTTAACATTTATTTTTACAATTTTTATTATAATTTTCAAATTTCAAGTATATTTAATTAAAGTATAGACATTAAACTAATAAAGAAAAAAATATTGAGTATTTTTGATAAGAATTAAAAAAGTTGCACAAGATTGAAAAAAGGTAAAAAAATTCATCTTTCGACTCATTCAAGGGTCGTGTGACTCCTTAAGTTTTGTAAAATTCAGATTTTGCTTGGAATTGACTTCATACGAATGTGACTTGCACTCAAGGGAAATATCTTCTAAAATGAGTCACAGCATTCCCCTCACTTGTTGGTAGTGTCTATACTAATAAAATCTGTGCGCGTCTGTCTCTCTGTTTGTTTGTTCTGCGGAACGGCGGAGAGTGAGTTTCAAGAGAGGTCTTCCAGATTCTAAAAATTCGTGGGAAGACATTTCGACCATTCTCATCTTCGTACGATTTTAACTAGCCAAGATATTAATTAAAAACTCTGAAAACGCTAATTTTCTCACTTATTTTTGGATTGGCAACAGTCTCGTGCGCTGAAGATAAAAATTCGCTTTCCTTCGAAAACTGTTGCCACTGCTCGCTTTCAAACAGCAGAGTCTGCTAATAAAAACTTTGTTAAGTTTTACAAAACATGAAATAAAAATAACATTACCAAACATTAAAATATTATTATAATAAAAGATCATATTCTGACGTTGAAGAAAGCACGCGGTTGCATGCGACGTCATTGTATGTCAACCATTTTATCCTTAATGTCAGTATTTTAAATAAATAGCGGCTGTTGGCAACTTTTTTGTTTCGGGTTAGGATAACTGACACCGTATGTTAAATGCCACGTTAATTCTTTTATTAATATTGAGAAAAGGTTGTTATATTAAATTTAAATCATCACGTCATATGTATACATATTAACCTGAAGTGTCAACAGTTTTTTGTTTTCTGGTTTGGCAGGGATTTGAAGGCCTTTCCGACCCTTCCTATTTGCGATCTTAACACATACCATTTATTTCCTTCCACTTCATTTGAGCTTGTAGTGAAGTCGTGCGCCTTTACGAAGCGAAACACGCTAAACGGAAATGAAGTGGGAAAGAAACAGTTGGCGGTCTCGATCACCTGCCGCAGCTGTCGTTACACTGGTTACGAGGCAAGCCGGGACGGAAAAATAATTCTGAAGTACCCGTTTTAAAGTAACACACTATAGCTGAAAAATTTCCATCTTATATTATGATTATCATTGTGTAATAAGTTTCATAGCTTCGTTGGTTTCACACATTCCCTTCCAACATCCCGCTGAGAAATAAATAATAAAGGTTTCATTATATACAGATTTTAAATAATAATAACAAAATTCAAATCAATTAACGAAATTAATTGAGTAGTTTTACGGAAATAATATTTATAGCACATAACTAACACTTCAATTAATATCACGGTCCAGTCGACTGTGAATACGAAAACCATAACAGCTTCTGACCCTGACCTAAAAAAATCGAATGCCATTACCAGACTAGAAATAGGAGGTTAGGCGAGAGAATAACTAATGCTTGTCTAGCAGTCTTTTAATTTAATTGAGAGATGTATAATTATTTATTCATTACAATTTAATGAAACCCTATTAGGCGTCAGAACAAGGCGACCGTCGGAACGTGACACGAAAAATTATACATATTGACTCGACACTTTTCTCTGCCTCCCCCCCCTCCAGACGCCACTTAACCCAGTGTCAAGCCATCGAAATCCGATTCATCACAAACTAATGACACTGAAAAAATACAAAAATCAACATTCTACCGAGACATTCCAAACTTGCATCGTCCTACAGGATCCGATGATGATGAATAGAACGATATTATTAATCGATATTGCCGATGAAAGTGGAAAATTCTGCGAGAGGTTGATAAAAGGTTGAAGCCAGTCAGCTTGGTATCTTGTGGCCGATTGAACCAACACACAGCGCATTAATCACTTAAAAAATATTCGAAGACGAGGGGGATTGGAGAATTTTTTTTTCTTTTTTCTCCTTTCCTTTTTTTTTAACATTTGCTTTCTTTTTCTTTTTTTTTTTTTTTCCAAAATGTGTGAGAGCAAGCGCGTGTGTAAAATGCAAGGTTGATTTTTTAAAAAGATTTCTTATCTTCTTCCACGATCTATTTAGTTAATGGATAATATGGAATGTTACGCACTTTAGATCGATAATTTTAACGATAAATTAAAAATGCAGTTAATGATTTTAGCAAGTGCATAATGAATTTTAATGCCCTTGTTCCCAGCATTAGATGTAACAGGAGATTTACACGGAGACTCACGCAAACATTCTGGGAGTCGCCATTTTATAATGAATGCAGTCGGAACAGAATATTATATATCAAATCGAGTATGTAACTATTTTTATGTTGAAAATACATCTTTATTTTTTGAAATAATTGATGACACTGTTTGTTGTTGTAGTTGTTGTGTTTCTGATAAAGCCTATTCAAATACTGCCATGGGCGAAGATGATAGCCTTGGTAATCAGTAAAATGTTATCATCATAGATGTTCGGTATCTTAAACAAGACCCCAATTTTTAGCAATTCAGCAAAGATGGCCATACGATCAAAAAGCGTGCAGTTGTCAGTTCTGTGTTCGAACGGTTATCACAGTTCCTGTAGATTTTCCTACCCTCTTTGTCAATTTTCAATCCTCCGTGATGGCCAGTTCTAAGTCTGACAATGGTTTTACTTGTAAGTCGAACTCCATTGGTGTTATGGAACTGGTGTTTCATTGGAATTGAAAGTTCCTTCAATCTGTATCCGGTCATGGCATTTGCCTCCGAAAGGGTGACATCTACATTATTATTACTCATGAGACTTCCAGCCTCTTTTGCCAGTTTATCTACGTTCTCCTTATCTGTGATGTTGACATGCGCTGACATTGGAAAATGCACACCTTATTTAACATTTAAACTCGTTTAAGCAAACACCGGTTTACACTGGTACAAATGCAATAAGATAGAAGAAAGTGCTTTTTTTTTAGGGTAAAAACAGATTAGCTTTAGTTTTATGTAATTACAAAACGAAAGAAACAAATTGGTTTAAATTAAGCCCTAGTTTACTGTTCTCAATAAAATGACACCGTTAATTATCTGTTTTTCTTTTTGTAAATATACGAGCCAGTTTCTCTTAGAAAGTCCTCAATGAGAGCATTCCTTCTCTTAGACATATAGCCCTCGAGTACTTTGCCAAAAATCAAAATAAATGAATAAAAGCTTTGGGTAAAGGTATGCCATTTTAGGTATTGGTACATTACAGAACTTCATCATTAATAATAATCAATATGACTATATTTTTTCCCGTCTGGAAGTCTTTGAACCTATTTTTACTTCCTTGTACGAAGTAATAAGGAAGTATTGCAATTGAAAAAATTTCGGGTATCATATTTCAACGAAAATATACATTTCGACCACTATCGAATGCAACTGAACGATGTTTTTGCGTGATATCTGAACGTAAGAACAAAATAAAGGACTCTCCCCCCCCAAAAAAATCATAAAATTGATTCTGAAGAGATTTTTTGGTGGCATCTGTGGGTACATACTTATGTATATATGTATGTATCGCGCATAACTCAAAAACGACTAGCCCCGGAACATTGAAATTTCGTTTATAGAGCTGCTATAATAGGTAGCTCTGCACCTCCCTTTTTTGCTGCAATCGGCCGCACCAAAACTATATATACCCACTCTGCTACTCGGCTCAGTCAGCTCAGTTTCTTTATTCTTACATGTTTGTAAATTGTGCATTTTTTGCTTTAAAAATGATTGAATTATGCTGTTCTTATCTTTTTATGCCTTTAGTTAACCTGCATGTTATAGCTGTAGAATTATCAACAATTTAAGAGTTGTTTAAGCGCGGCTAAGACTAATTATTTTGGCATATTAGGCCATATTTGTTTACATCTGAAACTTAGCAGAATAGTGAATTTGCTGCCAATCTAGAGAAACTAAGCTTCGCAACAACAAAGATAATGCCTTCTTTTATTATTGCAAATTAAATCATGCTTAACCCATTCTGGAATTTATTCAAGGAAATAAGTAATTTTTAATATAGATATTTTGAGTTTTTATATATTTTTGCCTTGTCGCAAAGTGACCTGAATTAATTGAATAAGAAATACTAAAATCGTCTGTGAAAAACTGTTTCTTTTTGTTTTGTTTTGTTTGTTTGTTTAATTTCTTTTATACATCGTTTTAGATTTATTATAGCATTTGAATAGAACATGTAGCAATAATTAGATAATTCTTCAGATGATACACATAATTTTTGTGCATTCTGAGTTATAAAATGAATGAGATGTAACGCTGTTAAGTGAACCTAGCTCCAGGGTGTCGCTATGGTAAACAAATATAGTGAATTTTAAAGAGTGCTTTTATTCTATTGTGGCTTAACGCGCCATCGACGAAGTGGATTTAATTCAATCCGATAAGTTTAAATGAAATGCAAGAGAAAATGCAAAAATAATTTAATACTCCGTACATGGAAGTCGTGTGGTGTGGCCTTGTAAATGGCCCAAAACATTTATTAACAAATTACAAACTGTTCAACTTATCTACGCGTTATAAATTCAATTCATAAAGCATTTCTGGCCAAATTAGAATAAAGATGATCCACGAAGAGATACCCTCCATTTGATACATAAGTCATTCCTCCATAAAAGTACGATTCCGTTAGTCTTTATGTTATTTACTGATACTTTTATTGAAGGATTTGAAGAAACAGTCTATTATTAAAGAAAGGAAGCTATCTGGCCTTTGTTGATAGATATAAAAAACACAAAGCGTTTGTAATAAATGCGGAGGAATGGAAGACAACTTTGGTAAACTGGAGAATTTTATTTAGTTCAAATAATATCTGCTACTGGTAAAAGCAGATTACCCTTTTCTTCGAAAGAGAAAGAATTCCAAAGGTATAAAACGGAAACTGAAGGTACTAGATAAATTTAAACTATATGTATTTGTGTATAAAGTTGACTTAAGACTGAAAATGAATATTTACTGCGTAATACGATACTAAGAGTTTTGAAGGTTCGTATCTAGACCTTCTAGCAAAATTTTTCAAAGGCCTTAACGGGGCTTGTACACCTTAAAATCTTTAAGATCTTCGAATATGTTACTGTTTCAAGAATTTGGATACCTTATTTTAAAAGGAACTACTTCCAACCTTCTACAGCTGACTATATAATATAGCTGCTTTGGGAACTAGTAACCAGAAAGTAACAAATATTTTTATAATTTAATCTGCTTTGTGACAAAATATTTTATGCGTTCAAGTCATGTTTCTTCCACCTTGCGCGCACAGTTTAAAACATTCTGTTGCATAATTTAATTCCATATTTAATATATAGCTTTTATAACATTTGGAAACTACTGTGAACCAAAAATCTTAAGAATTTCGGGTTAAATTCTTATTTGATTTGGAGTTGAGTTTATAAAATGTATTTTATTAAAAAAATCTGTAATACTTTCATGTATAAAATTTTTTAATATTAAAATATTCATCAGATTTTGGGTTCAGTTAGATAGTTAGTGCCCATGTAAAGAATTCCATCAAATTTCAAGCCATTTTCAAAATACCATGCGCGCATGGTGGAAACATGACGTGAACGCATAAGAAAATTTGTCACAAAGCAGATTAAATTGTAAAAATATTTATGGAAACAAACTTTCTGGTTCTAGTTCCCAAAGCAGCTATATTATGTAGTCAGCTGTAAAAAGTTGGAAGCAATTGCTTTTAAAATATATAAATTACCCCAATTCTTGTAACAGCAAAATATTCGAAAATTTTAAGGGTTTTAAGGTGTACGAGCCCCCTTAATTCTTCAAATATCATTTACTAGACGTACGGAAATTTAAGATGCTACGTATATCTTTAAAGTGGTGGCTGAAGTTCAAGATAATGCTCTGTTAACCTACGAGAAAACGTAGCTGCATCGCTTTGACTTCAGAAATTTGGGGGTAGGTAATCCTCTACAGACATATAACTTATATAACATATAAGTTTTAAGCTTTCACTAATATTTTTCTAGAAATGGATACGCAGTTTATGAGGAGTCATACATTTTTAACTAACAAAAAGTACTATTTCGAAAATGCAAAGTAATTTTTTGTAGAAAGAAATACAGAATATTTCAGCAAATCAGTTACAAACTCTCAGGAGAGATAGAGTACACCTAGACCATTCAGAAACACATAGCAGTGCATAGTCCGAAACGCTTTCCTGACGCGTATTGACAACACAAAACACAACGGAAGGACACGAATAGGGGCAGAATATATGTTTATTATGCTTAGAGCAGCGAAACTCAATAAATAAGAACAAAAACAGACGATAGCCATCAAAAAGTTACGTTCGAAACGTATTCTCAACATGGGATCGCAGGGGTGGTCCAGTGCACTGGCCAGCAAGGTCGCCAGACCTCTCTTGCGTTGACTGTTTCTTTTTGGGGTACGTCAAGACATTGGTGCACAAAACCCTGTAGAGACATTAAGTTAATTTCGAAGCAGAAGAGATGAAAAATGAGCAATGCCTTCGCCGGGACTGGAACCACGGACCTCTGGAATACGCTCCCAACGTGCTGACTAGTACACCACGAAGGTATGCGAAGAAGGTGGGAGAAATACCTTATAACCCCCGTTAGAAGTGCTGAGGAACTTATTGCACGCATCGTGGTAGCTGCTGGGGAAGTTCGGAACATTCTCGGCATTTTCCGGAACATCAGACCTTCCATCTGCTGGAGATGTGAGGCCTCCATCAGGATCCAAAGTCGTAATTTCGAACACCTTTTTTGATGACGATTGTTGTCTACTTTTGTTCTTATTTCTTTGATTTCTGCTGTACTAAGCATGATAAACATGTTTTCTCACCTTATTCGTGTTGTTCCTTTTTTGTGTTTTGTGTTGGCACTGCAGCGCCAGGAAAGTCTTTTCGACCAAACATTGCTCTGTGAATTTCCATCGTCTACGCGTACTCTATCTCTCCTGAAAGTTTGTAACCGATTTGCTGAAACACCCTGTATAAATGTAGCTTAAATCACTGACAAAGAGCAACGCCGAGATAAATTACGTGGATTAATTCCGTAATAAACTTCATTCCATTAACATGCTTATAAATCATATAAATTAAATAAACTTTCACAAATTAAATATGAAATAAATTAAGAGGGGAAAGAAATTATGTCCTATCGCTTTCTGCCACAAATTGTTGGAAAAAGGCTTAGTTATTTTTGTAATGGCCTTTCATTTTTAATTTTTCTTTCTTCTCTTCTGCGTAAGAACAATAACCTGAATAGTATTTACTAGTAATTTCCTGGAGCCATAAAGAAATCCTGTTACTTAGATATCTTTCTCGACAAATTCACATTTCATACAGATTAAAAAAAATGAAGCAGAAGAAGAGGAGGAAAAGAAAAAAGTCAGTGTACTTTCGCCATTTAGCTAATTTGTACAAGTTCTTTTCGGCATTCAGCGGGCTACTTCCCACATTCCTTAACATCTAGATAAACATGTTCTCATGGCTCTCAATAATAATTAACGGAAGCTGTCCTAATGGATTCTTTCATAACTATCTTCCAATATCAAACCTCGGTAATAAAAAAACGTTAAGTAACTCCGTATTTGAGGTTCACCATTATAACCGTTATCACCCCAAGCCTAATTGCCCAATTAATTCGAGACACCAATTTACCGAGATAGCCGTCTAAATCTCTGGGAACACAAACAGTGTACCAAGTGCCGATTTTAATACCAAACATGCTTCCTATTCTAGGGCAATAATACTGAGATATGTACTTAGTAAAACGACCGCTAATGTTTCTGCAAATAAAGACATTTTCATCCCCTACACATCATCATCTCTCTCCACGCGGCGCCAAAGAACTTTGGCATCTTTGGCGGTGGCCCGTGTATCCTTCGCCTACGGGTGGTCCACGGATAACCTCCGCAGGTTACGGCAAACTTGGAGCAAATCGGCGCCAAGAGCATCTTCCATCATCGCCAACGAGGCGTTCGAATTCTACCCAATCTCATGACATATCGCACCTATTAAAGGACGCTAGAGGCCAATAAATAACTTATTTCCGTCCCCCTTTTTCAGATAGATATATGAGAAAAGATATCCAGTGATAGGGTTGATGTATCTAGAAGGAAACGGTGACGTACATTTTTATGGATGCGTTCTTAAACCCCTTACGACAGAGGGGAGAACTGATTTGAACAGCAAGATTTCAATTGCAGGGCAACAAAGGACATATATCCACAGCATTTTTGGAAACGAAGACATGATTTCAACTGCAGATACCATTCCAAAGAAGATAATATATAATTGCTGAAGAAAGGAATGGGAGTTTAAAAAAAAAGTAAAACGTTTCCCAGTCTAAAATTTTGGCAAGAAACTGTGAAAACAATTTGATGATAGTATTCTTAAATACATAGCAGATAATTTTCCACTGATAAATCAATAATGCGAGCTAAAGAGCTAACGTAAGTAGTTTTTATTACAGGTTTGACATAGAATAAAATAAGCAAGCTAATTTGTGTTTTCCACTTGAGTAAAAGAAATAATCCACAAAAATGTCCTTGCCTTCTAAAAATGCCCTCGATTACTTTGCCATAACTAAAAAAGAAAAATGTCTTTTTGCTAGTTGATTAATTAAAAGCAAAATACGTGATGACCACCTGAAAGAGAACTCACGAGCGCCCGAGCGGTGCAGTCGCTAAACTAGTATTTAGACCTGAGTTCGATTCCAGGCGAATAGGCTTGCGCTGCATGGGCATTTTCACGCTCCCCCCATGTTTAACGTAGGTACGAAGTACTTGCCCTTAGAAAATCGCCCAAGAAGGTATCCATCCACTTAGGCAGATAGCTCTACGTGCTTTACCACATTTAAATAGTAACCATAATCAAACCAAACCATCTGAGAAAGATGCCTTCGTAAAGTGCACGCTGGTGAAATATGAGTGTTATTGAAACTAGATATGAGGATTTTATGCAATCAATCCATTCAGTCACGGGAACTCTAATTTGGTATGAATTACTACAGCTTGGAGGATTTTATACACTTGGAAACGTTAACGTTAAAATAACGTTTTCTTTTATAATTAAAATACTCTGATTGTATTCCTTTGTAATTTATTTAGTTTGATAAAACGGAATTATTTTAGAACAAAAGTGCACTTTAACCTTTTAAATTTGTGCATGTAAGACAATGAAAAATATAAAACCAAACACTCAAACAGCATTCAGCAAGCATATGCTACAACCAGAAAACGCTCTAGCTAGAAACTAACACTGTAGACCGAACACAACGAAAACCGTGCAACGTACAACTGAGAATGTACAGTTTTGTCTTCCATGTCGAATTAAAGCAGCTCTCTTCTCTAAGGGATGACTGATTTCATCGACACAAGCGTAGCTTGTGTGCGCAAGTCATGATTGACTAACTATTAATGTATTATAAAAAGGAGAGTCAAAACAGGAGAAGAAACGACAGGGCAGATGGATACGAAATGAAAGCATTAATCGCATTGAAAACGGGACATGTAGCAAACCAAAGTACAAAACGAAATAAAATTTTTGATGCGAATCTACTCTGAATCAATATGAGTTCCAGTTAAATCATAAGTCATAGTATCTACTCATACAACTAAAGACTAATTACTTGACAAAAATCTGAAACCTAGCAAAATGAAAGATAAAAATCAGCGCTTGTGTAATTGTGTTAAAAGCCTATTATATTCTCCAAGTTCATACACTAACTACTGTAAAAAAACTCTCTTTTTTTTCTCAGTCTCTCTTATTACTCAATGGACAATTATCGCCTTTTTAAGGTTAGAACATATGCGCTGGGGAATTTCACAGTTCGCTCATAAACTTTGCAATGACATTTGTGATATTGTTTCTTCCTAACTGGACAAAAAATACTGTATCTGTGACTTATATTTCGATTTCATGCCGATAAAGGCATAGTTTGTATTTAGAAACTTTTACAGTATAATGACATGTGAGCGTGTGTAGTTTTATTCATTGCTTAAACGTATAAACCCTTATCTTTTCATATCATGTATGTATACGATCGATATTCTATAGGACCGACATCAGCGTGTAGGATCGAACACCAGCATGGAATCGATCGTGGGATCGAGCCCGAAAAAAACGATTTTGAACTGCCATCTCGATCGCATGCGTGGCAGAGAAGCTGCCGATTCCATGCCGCGTTACCAAACATTTAAACCAGTGGTTATCAAACTGTTGACTGATGAAACCTTTAGAATAATAAGGCTTTTTCAGAGAACACACCACACTCCACCTCTAGAAAAATATATCTTAGAATAATATTTAAAGTACATCAACATGTTATAGGTACTTTATGTAAAGACAATTACAGAAAAGTAATGTACTTTTTAATGTAAAATTAATATAATTTGCTCATTAATAGCTCGTGCTCCAGGTGTTATCTACCCTTGTATTATATTTAGTTACAAGAATATGCTTACTACATTTTTTTACACAAACTGTTGAAGTTGTGGGGCTCTACTGATGTTATCAGCAGTCACATTTCATATTCTGCACAGAAATAGATTAAATCACATTTCATATGCATTTAATCTATTTTTGTATTTTGTTTTGTTGCTACATTCGTTGGGGAACTGTTTTCACTACATTGTTGGCATTAAAATATTTATAGCTGTGGTAAAACTTCTACATATTCTGCATGAGTCTAGAACCACAATTTTAGAGCTGCTACTGCTTAAATTTAGGTTTTAACGTCGAATTTGTTCGATAAGTTGTTCCCTTTCCTTCATTGGCAAGCCTTCTGATTCATCATAGTACTCGAACGGATTTTTTTTATCCAGTCATACTTAGTTTTTTTCTTCTGGGAAATATTCTCTTACAGTTTTCTTCAACTGAAAAAAGTACTTCGTTAATAAAATTTTCAACAGTGTCGTCTAAATTCAATACATTTCCATTATAAAAGTGTTTAGTGTCGCAAAACATTGCACGTCATTCTCTTTGACATATGATGTCCACATGTTAAATTTTAAAGCATCTAGAGTCTCACCTTCTTTGGTAACGTAAAATGGTGAATCCTAGTAAGATTGCAGAGGAACCATCCTCTTGTCTTAAACTGCAGACAGACAGAGGAAGAAGAAGAGTATAAATAGCCCTTTTATTCGAACACAAGAATTAACAAGCATCCAACTTCGGTTTATACAAGTCAACCACTTCTGGCTTAACATAAATGCGTAACGTTGAACACATTCAAATGCGGTAGATTAGCCTAACGGCTCACAGAACAATTTAATGGGCATGAAAGACTAGTTTATAGAAAACCGGCGAGACAAGCCAAATGGCTAAAAGCACTCAACGCCACAGCAAATCGCTAGTAATCACGGCACAACGTGACCTGGGAATAGGCGACGGCTCAGGCAAACTCAGACGATCTGCGTATGAGGGTACCCGCGTGTTATCGCTAACCTGGTGGAATTATTTGTCGATTTTCTAGTCCTTGAGAGTTGTTTCGAATAATTGACAACAGAATATTAGGTGAGATACGAGCAGCACAGTCTACAAGCACGAGAGATACACATGTGAAAGAGTCCGAACGACAGTAACATCTGCACTGCAAGCCGTAGACTTATAGGCAGACACGCTCTAACTTCCGTAGCTCTTGCTTAAATAGCCCTTCATTCTACCTGAATCTGTATAAACGCTCGCTATCTCATTTACATTCTTGCATGAAAAGCGGGGATGAAGAGAGAGTCATAGGAAAGGCTCGCAACTTGAAATTAACTATTAGTTAAAAAAATATATATATATAAACCTCACAAACTAATAAGTTAACGCATCTTTATATTTTTTAGTTAATCAACTGTAATCAACTAGTGTGAGTGCTCCGAAATTTTCTTCTCTTCGAATTTTTGTTTTGACTCGTGGAACCCTGGGGTTTGATTCGCGGAACCCCATAGTTGGAAAATCACTGATCATCTGATTGTGTTCCATTCTGTTCGATGCAAAGCGCTATCCGAACATTGCAAAACTTAAACCTTGGCTCGGAGAGCAACAGAACAATAAGTCCATGAAATTAGAACAAGTCAAAATATCTAGTAAAATAATTTTATGGTCATAATTTTACATATCATACAAAGTACATGCAAGTCGTATGTTTCCTCCATTTCTGCGTTCTCTTTTATGTTACTGTATTTCCATGTTATTATTCTATTTCTATTCTAACATGTTATTCTAACAGGTTACGTTATTCTGTTCTAACATGATATTCTATTTCCATGTTCTCCATTTCCATTTCTATCTACATACAACTGACATGTTTCCTCGATTTCTTCAAATTATGTTCCGCCGAACGCTGAGGTTTCGCGAAACATAGTTTGAAACTTAAACTAACGCTTTGCATACAGCAAGCAAATGCTAGCCGAACGTTGCAAAACCTAAGGCTTTGTTTGAACAGCAAAACAGCAATAAGTAAATGAAATTAAAACAAGTCAAAATATCTAGTAAAATAATTCTGTGGTCATAATTTTGACACATCATACAAAGTACCTACAAGTCACATGTTTCCCCCATTTCTAAACTCTTTCTAAACACAAGACAAATTCCTGAAGCCAGAATACCGGCTCTTTCTCATCCAAATAAAATAATCCTTTTATTATTTTATTTTTGAAGTAAAAAAATAGCAAAGAAAGAACGACAGAGAAAGTAAATGCATAATTTTATTTAATGCCATCACCACTCTTCGAGAAATGCCAAGAACGTTCAGAGCTTTTACTCCCCCCCCCCGCGAAATGCGAAGAGTGACTCATTTTGAAGAAATTATTAGACTGTTTTAAGCAAAAAAAACCGAAAAGGACTTCCTTGATTTTTAAAAGGCACGGTGCTTTGATAAAAAAACAGCCACGTAGGGCTTATTTTTTTAGCCAGCCATTTTCCATTATTAAAACAATTTTTAATTTATAGCACTTAGAAATTAAATTTCACGCTCCAGTTACCTTATCCGAAATAAATGAAATAAATTTTTACTGAGCGAAATATTTATTATAGAAGAGTTTTCTGACACTGCCAGATTCTAACGAGAAAAAATTCATTTGCGTTTATCACTTCCGATTATATTTTCTTTATTTATTTTTTATCCAATGGCGGGCACATGTCTATTCAACACTGGCCATTCCTAGGTCCGAACGTAGAGGCCATTTTATTGTCAAAGCACCTGATAGGCGACCTATGAAGGAATGCGTAGTTACAACCATGTCTTCTACGGGATTCGAGCCCCGGCCCTTCGGTATGGCAGCAGGCTACCCTAACCACTATACCATCTGGTCGACTCACTTCTGATTACTATACGAAACGGTAGCCTTTGTAATAATATATTTTAAAAACAATCTGAAGTGAATACTACATGACTTCCTTGCATGACCATGGTTTAAATTATAGATATTGTTTTCTGCATTTCATTTAAGCTTACTTCCTAGAATTTCATCAGAGATATATTTCTCATTCAATGAATTCAGGCACTGCAAAAGTACATAACAACTCGAAACATCTTCATTAAAAATTGTAAAATACAGAAAACCACCAAACACAATTAAAACAGTAATTTTTGGGTGCACAAAACTATTAGTTTACTTTTGGTGCCACACGGCAAAAAGATACTGAAGGTGCAGAAACTAACTTAATTCACTATTCTACTGAGTTTCAAATGTAAACAAATGGCGGTTCGTTAGTTCCTACTTGCCACTTTTAAATTTTTAATAATTCTAAATCAGATTAACTAAAGGCATGCAGATTAACTAAAGGTATGAAAACCTTAACCGGAACATAAAACCCACATAATTCAATAACTTTCAAAGTAAAAAAATGCACAATTTACCAACATATGAGAATAAAAAAACTAAGGTCACCAAGCCAGGTAACAGAGTGGGAATATATATATATATATACGATTAGTGCAGCCGATTGCAACGAAAAAGGGAGGGGCACAACTACATGTTACAGCAGTCCCATATTTAATAATTAATTATTTTTTAATTAATGTTTAATTAGTCTTCTTTAGGAAGTGCCTTTGTAAAACTTTAATTTTGCTAAAGCTGACAAAATTTAATTGCAGCCTTTTTAAACGCATTCATTTATAATGCCCTTACATGAACAACACAAGCAGTTAATAACTTATAGCAAGAGTTTTACGTAAAATTTACAGTTTAATATTTTCAAAAGTGTAACATCACATTCAAGCTCCCCTTTATTTTCTTTTCCATGCAGTAGTTTTATTGAAAAAAAGTTCGCTCACTTTGTTTAAGAACTATTTATGTTTAACGTAGCTGAATTCCAGCTCATATGATCAACATCTAAAATATCGTCGGACATTACGTCTGGAATTCGTTATTTTAAGCCAGCCTTTTATTTCAGAACTCGCAAAACGTTTTCATATTACAATTTCCCTGGTTATTCGTCGCCAAAAGGGCGATACATTGTTTCTTTTAGCGGCTGTATGCCACCACTTTCCTCGGTATGGCGAATGCTAATGGCAGACTTAAACGGACATTATCGCCGACTGTTTTTGCTCTATTTTGCGAGAACATTTTTATTATTATTTCCACGTCATTACTTGGCGGTTGGTTTCGCCAGATGAATGAAAAATTGGCGGCTTCTTGGACGGCTTAGAGCTTTGATTGCGATTCGCGTGGCGCAAGCTTAAATGAAAGAAAGAATGAGGGAAAAAACGGTGCATCCAATTTTATAAGAAAAAGAACACTTTCTAAAGAACGCTAAATGAAAAGAGAGCCGGTTTTCAATTTTTTAAATCATCGCTCTTATTATAACGGCTCTTGAAAAGATTCTCCGAACCTCTCAAACTCGAATTTTACAACCCCTTTTGGAAATGGAAAGTTTGGAGTCCTTGACTGTTGTTTATTTTGGACAAAAAGACGCTTTTCAAGTTAAAAATGAGCTAAAAATAATAGTAAGACGGTAGAATTCTGTTCCATTAATAAAAAGACTTTTAAAAAGCAAAGCATTTTATAAAGTTTTCTTTATAAAATAATAAAATATTTAAAAACTGTTTTGCCAAACGAGTATATTTAAGAACCCAAAACAAATCTTATGGATTTTCAAATTTTTTAAAAGCTAAACATGACTAACTGGTATCTGTTTAAAATATAGCTTAAACGTCTTAATTAAGCAAGCTTCTTATGAGGCTAATATTAAGCAATTCAATCTATATATATAAAGAAGAATGTCTGTTTGTTGGTTTGTTCGCTAATAACTCAGTCACCATTATAGCTGTCGTCACCAAACTTTCTACAATTCTTTTCTAGGTTATGGAAAAGGTCGACGTCCACTTTTTTCTAGAAAAAAAAAATGCTAAAAATCAGAGATATTAATTAAAAACTCGAAAAAACATAATTTTCGTCCACATTTTTCCGAGTGGCAACAGTCTCGAAAGCTGGACATGAAAATCTGCTTCATTTCGAAAGTTGTTGCCACTGCTCGCTATCAAATCCTAGAGTTTATCAATAAAAAATATCGAAGTTTCGCAATGAAATAAAAATAGCATTGCCAAACATTAAATACATTAGTCCCTATTCCAAAAATTCGCGGAAAGCCATTTTGACTATTCTCATCTTCGTACGACTTTAATCAACCGAGATATTAATAAAAACTCTGAAAACACTAATTCTCGTACACATTTTTCTGAGTGGCAACAGTCTCGGGCGTTGAAGATAAAAATGCTTTATTTCGAAAAGTTTTGCTACTGCTCGCTTTCAAATCGCAGAGTTTGCTATTCAAAAGTTTTTAGGTTTTACAAAATCTCTCTATATAAAGGAGAATGCCTGTTCGTGTGTTTGTTTATTCGCGTTATTGATTTCTTATCAATTATGATCAATTGTTTGCCACATTTAATCGATTAAAATTGAATATAAAAGAAATATTAGGATGGAACTTGAGCTTTTATAACCAATCGATTAGAAACACGAAAATCATTAAAAACTGCGTGTGTCATTGTTTCTGATATAATGAAAGAGAATTAGTTTATTTTTCTATCGAAATTTTTTATGTGGTTTCTATATCGCATCAGACTGAAAAATGTATGACTATGAATTGTATTTTTAGCATTGTTATTAGAGAAGGATTACAGCGCTATGGTTCTCTGTGTTGTTAGATACATTACTCTCAATCTAACTTAACTGGCATCGGGTAGTTCCGCTTGTAAAATAATAATATGTACAAAAAAGGTCTTAAATAATTCAGTCTTTCCTTTACTAAGCAACTGCAAAAGTCTCCATAAGGCACTTATTTACGATGAAATAATATCATATGCTAATTTTCCTAACCACGGGAACAGTTAATCTTGAATATAAGATTTTAAGTCCCATACTTATGTTTGATGGTCCTTGAAATCGATAACTTTATATAAAAATTTGCTGTAATCTAGTATTGGCTTTTGGCCTAGTTATGAATTTTACACAGCTGCGTTTCTTTTTTATTTCGTTCCATAACAGATATTGTTAAAGTAATTTTCTAACTAATACTCACATCTGTATACATAAATTACATTTAAATAATTACAATACGCAAGATTATTGTCTTAAGTTTGACGAAACAACTTTATTTACAGTATCTAAAGATAATTATTTATTTTTTTAAAAGAAGGGCTAAAGTGGGAGGTCATTTTATGAAAAATTACTTCGATGTTTTATACCAGAGTTGTCAAATTAGCGGGCTGCGTGTCGAATGCGGCCTCCGACGTAGTTTTATGCGGCTCATGAAGACATTTCAATTATGTATTTGTTGCAAATACGGTGTTGGAAAAATTTCAAGATTTTAGTTATTTGAAGTTCGAATCCATTTTGGTGGTTTTCGGAATATTATTTTCATTTCTATCAAAAACGTAGGTAAACATTGCTCTAGAAAATCTAAAAATGCAACCAATTAACTTAAAATTTAACATAAATCTTATTCAAAGATTTCAAGGTACAGATTTCATTAACTTTTATTCGTACTTTACTCCCGACAATTTTGCAAAAGAAGCAGCTCTTTCCCAAGAAGCCGAGTTCCTCAACATCAAGCTTCCAAAATTGCAACTACCACAAATCCCAAACAATACATCCAAGCCACGAGTGCAAGAAGAGTGAAATAACGTCACAACAGACCAACGCACCCACCAGTTCTTCCCAAAAATCAGCAGAAAAATTTTCTAAATATTATTTTTTATAATATTTAGAAACATCATCAACAAAACGGACATCAGCCCGTTCGTGGGATTCGAACCTCGGACCGATCCACCAGTGTTCAGCGACTT
The DNA here is from genome assembly GCA_000611955.2 of Stegodyphus mimosarum. Lineage (NCBI taxonomy): Eukaryota > Metazoa > Arthropoda > Arachnida > Araneae > Eresidae > Stegodyphus > Stegodyphus mimosarum. Next base: position 244,171 of record KK117013.1, read on the forward strand.
TACCGCTGTATCGCTTGTAGGCCAAGAATAGAATAGAATGGATTAGAATAGAAACAGAAACAAGAACCACAGTGTAGTATTTCCGAAGCTTAATATATTTTTTTTAGATTACTAAGAAGTAATGTAACGAAAATGCTATTAAGGGTACTTTGACAGTAATCATTTTTAGTTCATGGATTCAGAGCTCGTACTTTACGGCTCATCAGTGGCCAAATGGCTATGACTAGCTCGATTTGGATTAAAATCTCATCGAATGGATGACTGTATCGGCGCTATTTGTGGTTTTCATTACACGCAATATGAATACAAACCAGCATCCAGTTAAAATTACAGGAATACATATTTCCTCTTAGGAATTTAATAAAATCCAACTTATAGGAAGACGTTGATATGACAGCAATATCGTTAAAATAATTTCAGAAAATCATTTGGTCTTTCGCTGCAACTGGATATTACCTGCTACAAAGAATATAAATTGCAAATGGAAATCATTATTCTAAAGCAGAGTTTCTTAAACTGTGGGACACACGACCACACTGATTGTCCACTGTCGACTATGGACGACCTCCTTGAACGTTTATATGTTCCTTTTACTTGCTTTGCACGTGACGCTGTCATTTCGTCTGGACCTTATTTAAAATTTTCACATTGTTCCATGTCTTAATTAGAAATTAATGACCCAAAACTGCAATAGTGTATTAAAGTACAAGTGAAAAAACTGACGGTCCTGGGGTCGCGAAAAAATTCTCATTGATAAACAGGGGTCGTGACTAAAAAAAGTTTAAGAAGCCTTGTTCTAAAGGATGGAGAATTACCAAACACTCCACATATTTTAAAATGTCTTAAAAAGCAGAGCAAGAATTTTATAACAATCATAACTACATTATTAGTAAAGGTACTTTCGCTTACGAACAACAAAGATGGTAACTACAAATTGCGTACATTCAATTCGCTTCGCTAAAATTCGCTCGATTTACCACGACATCAGCAATAGAAAATACTGCATCTGAAAAACAAGAGGTGTTTGTTCCAATTAAGGTGTCTAAAGTACATACTGAACGGTGTTCATTACGTATTTAAAAAGCACGTAGTCGTCATTCATGTAAATGAAGCAGGAAACCATTCTGCACGGCAGTTTTTTGGAGACCCCTTTATACTTGGCACCGAAGGAAAAGCACTTTGCACATAGCCCTCGCTAAGCACGCCATCCATATGTATAAACTCTCTGGCCATATTTACGATCTGCGGCAGCGGCAAGACACTTCATATACATTACAGACACCAGAAAAAGATCCCTCTTTTTTTTTTATTTCCTCTCTTCTCTACCTCTATCTAACGCAGAAAGTTATTTTAACTAGCGTATTACAAATGTTCCCTTCAGATCGGCTATTACATTTTTTATGGCTCTTACTCGCAAAAGACACAAAGTTAAAAACTTCTGCGTTTGGGAGTAGAGAGGGGGGAAAAGGGAAAAAAGAGTGAACAACATTCCGTGTTCGTTCTGTTCGACGGTTCACTTGTTTATAGGCAAAGCTCCGAATCCATTTATCCGACGCTTCTCATTGGTGCATTTGACATATTTGACCTCCAGTTAACGAATAGCGCTTTACGACACTTTTTTTTTTCCTTTCGGAATAAATTTTGAAGAGTTTCAGATGAAAGGCAATTTTATCGCTTGCGTAAAATTAACAAAAGAACTATACAGGAATGGGAAAATGGGATTCGCCAATGCTATCATTTAATTTTACGATGCTGGCTTAAAAAGAATCCGTGATAAATAAGTGGAGAATTTAGCAGGTGGAAAATTGTTTTTCTTGCCACTGCTTCCGAAGGTAACTGTAATTGTTATTTACGCGCGGCAAACCTAACTAAAAAGAACTCTGAAGTAGCTCTGGAACTGGCTTAGTAAACACAAGGGAATAAATTATTTATATACTATTAAAAAGTTTCATGACCGGTTACTAACATGAAGAAAAAGAGCGAATCTAAATTCACATGCGCAGATAGAAAATGAATACTAATAGAAAATGCGTAAATTTTGACTGAAACAATGAATGCAGGTATTTTGTTTTATGGCATTTTATTAATTGATATCAGGTAAACTTACTCGTATTATCAACAGGGTCAACTTTCAGCTCATTTTCTCGCTCATAAGTAATTCGTTGTTTGGTTCTTTAAAGGTACTATTTCTGGTTTTAATTCTTGCAGATTACAGCGTATTTTGACAGTAAAGGGTTTGACAAATGTCGACCAAATTAAAACAGCATTAAATTTCACGTCTAGGAACACGAATTCTACGTTCGAAAAGAAAAAAATTATCAAATCTTCGATAGCTCATAATAGTTGGGCACTTAATCACAATTTTGATTTGAGTTACGTGAAAATTACTAACATAATTTCTTCAGATGGTGAACTGCATTTCCGTGAAGTCCTTCACATTTAAGAAGAATTATCTTCTTTAATTTATGACATCAATTCCAATCCATTTCTTTTTAGGACTTTCATAATTTTAACATTTAAAATTTTTCACCTTTTACTACTATTTTTCCAACAGATGGCGCTACGTTCTTTTTCGCTTTATTTTGTCCATTGCTTTCCTTGTGAAACGCTTATCGCGCAGATAAATATGCTTATAGATGCTTATAAAATGTCCATATGAAATGCTTCTACCACATATGCAAATTATTTTTCTTCTGAAGAAGAAAGACCCATGTCTCATCGCTCTTGAAATAGAAAATATTTTAGTTCCATCTATGGCATTGTTTTTGAGTTTTATTCGAAATCTATGCCAACCTAAGGTTGCTTTTTTGTCTTATTTTAAATATAGTATCTTTTTAAAAGATTTCCTAAGTAATAAACACTTAAAAAAACAACTAAGACTCTAAAGAAAGGTGAGATTATATTTCAATGATATTTAAATTATTTATGGCTGAGGAATATACATGTTTACGGGAGTATAAGAAATACTCTATAAACTTCACTTAAAAAACTAGCTGTATCAAACATGGACTAATATGAACTCTTCATATTTCTAAAACAATTTTGTATGAAACACTGTTATACGAATAGCTTTATGCAGATATTTTATGATAGTATTTCAAAATTTACTGTGCCATTTCTTATGACGTTATTTTACAACTCTGTACCATGATATATAGAATAGTATTTTCCAGTTTTGAAACCGTGTTGTTTGGAAGCCATATGGATTACTGCATTATAGATATATTGGCTGTAAACAGCTTTGAAGTTTTAAGTCGAAATACATACGAAAATTTTAAAATGGATTTTCTATACTAAATTTCAAACAACACTGAACAAAATGTAACTTTTTGTGATATAATACGCCTGACATTTTGTTTCCGACTGTGTTCGTATCTAAACGTGATTTCAATCAGATTAATCGCACCCTCTCCAACTGCGTTTTAGATATTTAGATTAATGTCCCCAACCAAAATTGTGCGGGAAGTATTTAAACGACGGATAGGTAGCTTTGGTGACGTTTTTAATGTATTATTATCAGAAAAATCTCTTTCCAAATTTTATTTCAATAACCCTCAGCTCCCAATATTTATTCAACACGAAGCAAAGAAGTTCCGGAAAAGAATACATTAAAAATGCACACTAAAATATAATACTTTAACCAAATTAATTTTATGAACTATGTCGAATTTTATCGATACTATCGCTCATATAACTCGTATCTTAACCTGGCGATGTTCCTAATTTATTAGTCAAGAAATTGCGGAAGTAAATTAATTTGTGAAGATAGAAAATGCACGTGTTAAAATATATAAGAATTTTAAATTATTAGAAAACCCTAGAAAGAAAAAGAAAGTAAATGTAAAGCTTAAAGAAAATGAAGAAAAATTATTAATTTTTGAGAAAGTATATATATTTACTTGCATAATAAATAAATAAATAAATAGTTACATTGTTACTTATGTTATGGCAGTAATTAGTTACGCGCATCACTAGAGAGGAACAATAAACTCGGTTTATAAATAATAATAAGTTACATAAATAATAATGAATTTAAATTCTAAACGAACAACAACAATAAACTGATATTAAATAGTGTTAGATATTTATTGTTACACTAACTATATATATAAACTGAATTTTGTTATTTAAGGAAAATGAATTTTTTTTTTAATTTGACATTGCCGAAACTTGAATATTTTCATCATTTGAAACACATCTTATAATTGGAAGTATATACGACTACGGCCAGCGACTGCGACAATAAAGGCCAGGTAAGGACTTTTAAGCCGGGTAAAAGGCTGAGTATATAATATTTCATTTCTTCTTTCACGTCTTTGTGATTTTGGTTCTAACTTTTTTACTTTTTTGTCTATAATTAATTAACTTTTCCGCAACATTTTGCGCGGAAATGATTTGGCATACTTTGTTGTACAAATTTCTGTAATAAATACCATGTATATATTGTTGCGAAACGCCCAGTTGAGGTGAGATAGCTTCTCCACAAAGCGTTGTTAGGGTTGCCAGATAGCGGCAGGGAAAAGCAAAGTTTCCAGATTTGGCTCAAAATCGCCCATTTATGTGATATTTGGCGACAAAATTGCTTATATGCAATAGACGGAGCGAGAACGCAGTTTTAGTGGTTTTCTCGGGAATATTCTCCTAAGTAGGTTAAAGTCATATACACCCTGCCTGTACTGAGAGAGAGTAGTGTCTTGATTTCAGAGATTAGTTTGAGAGCGATCGATCGAGTCGGGAGCTGTCATTTGGTGTTTTGCCATGAAGCTGTCTTCACCGTTATAGTCTGAAGGCTGCATTGCTGATTATTTCAGCGTGTTTATTGTAACTTTTCCACGACTGTAAACGTGTCTTTAGAACTGTCCTGTGTAATACTGGCGAATAAATTGTGTTTTGACTCTTTAACAAGTGTTATTATGAATTACACAAAATCCAGAAATTCATAGAATGCAACAATATATACATATATTTGGTACTGCTGACTGCAATGAAAAAGGGGAGCGTACAACTAGAGATACTATAGCACTCTCCTATACACAATTTCAACGCTCTACGGCTAATCATTTTTGAATTTAAATACATACATACATGCGTGCATACATTTGTATGTACAGACGTCACAAAAAGGTGCTTTTCAATCTAATTTAAATCCATTTCCAAAAAATGAGTCTTCTCTTCGTATGTACGTACGTCATGGAAAAAAATCGTACAAATGGGTTCGGGAACAGTCAAAATGAATATTTTTGTTGAAACACGATACTCAAAAGTTTTCTCAATTACAATACTTCCTTTACTTCATATAAAGAGGTAATAAATAACATAAGGACCATAAAGGCAAGTGACATAACAGTTCAGAAAAAGCACTGATATAAGCACGGAAAGATCGTATAGCACACTACTAGCTAGTTATGACCATCGAAAACTATTAACGCAAAATACATTACTACTGTTAAAAGCTAACAAAACTAAACAACCTTAACAGAAAAGTACCGTTCAGGTATTAACTTCATTCTCTGCAACGCTAATAGGCTTGCAGCACGATGTAAAAGGGGCTTCTAATTCTCCTAAATTGAAAATGAGTTTAAGTAGTATATAATAATAATAAATAATAATAATAAAATAATAAACAAGAGATTTATATTGTAGGCATTCTCTCTTCGGAATTCTTTTGATATCTTCGCAATGGAATGCAGTAACGAAGGTACTAAAATAGAATCTGAAGGCATATGCTTAAGCTGTGCATTAGTTGTGTAAATAAAATGCACATATTTGTGTGAATTTCACATACCTCTACATTAAACGAATTAAAGCATTTTCATTTCAATACAGATAATAAATCGTCTTTACAGCAATTACCAACTACGATTATTATCATCATCTTATTTATTTTTTCTTTTTTAGCCCAGAAGAGCTATGAGTCTCGAAACGGCATTTTGCATCGAATCACTTAAATGCGATGTGATACATGTCATGAATGTATCTATGGCTCTCGCATTGTGAAAAAACGACGGTACTTAGAGCCGACAAATTTTGAATAACGTAATCCTCCACCCAAACATGGTACCTGAAAGTCCGAAATTTAAATTTCGAATTTGTTTTATTACCTAGTTCATATTTTGTAAAACTTTAGCGAATGTTTCATTCACAATCTCACGGATTTCAAAGCGAGCATTGGTAACTCTGTACGAGAAAAAAAAACCCTCCAGCGCGCGAGACTGTCTATCAGAAATTCTAAAGATATCCTGTTTTTAAATATTTTATGATATTGCTGTTGAATTGAATTTTAATGTGGTTTAAGAGCGAAGAACATGATATTTAATAAATAAAAGTAATACATAAAACGGTAAAAAAAGTCCATTTGAACATAATATAAAATCTGAAAGCTTTCAAATTTTATATTATTTATTTATCAACTTCTTATTTTTTTAGATTTGTTTTATTTATTTGTCTTTTCTTTCTTTAAAAAATACATTATTTATATTTTTACACCAAACCTTTAATTGCATGTATGCTTTTGAAATAGAAAGTATACTGCAGTGATTAATGCAACAAAACTGGTCGCAAACACTTCAGTCTCAATTAATTATTTTCAGAATTCAGAATTTATAAGTTACATTAATAATTTTGAGGGAATTAATACAGATAACTAAAAACAACGGTAAAGCTTTTGATTTAAAAGCTTTTGATGCATCTAATAAATGAAGAAATAACATTTGCATTTATTACCTGATTACGATTCTGTTCTGTGTTACTATTTTCGGTAGAAACGAAAGGACTAAAAATCATCATTCAATTTTTTTCCCATACAGCGTTATTATAAACTAATGTTTTGTAAATTAAACATAGATCCCTTTATTTCAATCCCGATCTTTTTTATAAACTATCTCTTAATAATTTTATTATTTTATTTTAAACATTCACTATCACTAAATTATACTATGGCAAACATTCTTAACAAGAGTATGAAATAAAAATTCAAAATAATTGCTAATGTGCACTAGAAATTAATCAAAATTGTTGTGGATATAACACTGTAGGAAAGACAAGGAAATAAATTATACTATTATAAATATTTTTAAACTAGCGGAAGTAAACGACGCCAGTTAAGTTAGATTGACAGTAATGCATCTAACAAGAGAGAGAGAACGATACGGCTGTAATCCTTCCCTAGTAATGAGGCAAAAATACGATTCATAGTCATACATTTTTCAATCTGATGCGTATGGAACCCAGATAAAAAATTTCGATAGAAAAATTAGACAATTCTCTCTCATTATATCAGCAACAATGGCACGCAATTTTGAATGATATTTGTCTTTCTAATCAAATGGTCGTAAAAGCTCAAGTTCCAGCCAATATTTCAATTATTCAATTTTAGTCCATCAATTGTTGCAAAAAATTAATCATAACTGATCAGAATCAATAACGCGAACGAACAAACAAATATACATTCATCTTTATATCTACAGATTTTGTAAAACTTTTACATTTTTGATTAACAAGTTCTACGATTTTAAAGCGAGCAGTAGCAACATTTTTCGAAATAAAGTATTTTTATCTCCAACGCGCGAGACAGTTGCCACGCGGAAAAAATGAGTGCGAAAATTAGCTCTCTCAGAGTTTTTAATTAATATTTCGGCTGACTAAAATCGTATGAAGAAGGGAATAGGTCGAAATGCTTCCCACGATTTTTTTGGAATCGGGAATAATGTATTTAATTGTTTGGCAATGCTATTTTCATTTCATCGTAAAACTTAGAAAATTTTTATTAACAAACTCTAGGATTTCAAAGCGAGCAGTGGCAACAATTTTCGAAATAAAACAGATTTTCTTCTCCAGCTTGCGAGACTGTTGCCACTCGGAAAAATGATGGCAAAAATTATCACTTTACCGAGTTTTTAATTAATATCTCTGATTACAGCTCCTTTGTTTTGGAGAAAATTGGACATTGATCTTTTCCAGGACCCAAAAGAGAATTGTAGAAAGTTTGGTGACGATAGCTGTAGTAGAGGCTTAGTTATTAGCGAACAAAATCAAGTAGAATTTTTTCTTTATATATATATATAGATTAATGACTATTACTTATATCAGGACTTATTCTATAAAATATTCCGGATGTATGTGTGGATATATGCTATATTCATATTTTTTACTGAGATAAAATCGAATATTAAGTGTTCAACGACCTCAAGATCATATAAACATAAATCCTTTCCTTTTTGAAAATTTTAGTTATTAAATTTATACGGAAAGTTAAAATAACATTACACACATCTTTACTCAGAAAATATTAAAAGCGGTTAATTTGAATTTTTCATCAACGATTAAAAATAAATTAACACTTCATCAAAAGGTACCTGAAAATTTTTATTTCTTGTTAGTCTAGCAAAATTGATTACTAATAAAATTTCTTCTAGACACATGAATACAAATAAGCTAGATAGAAAGATTGCATTTATTCAACAGATCTTTAATATCTGCTTTAATATTTTTAAAAGTAATAATCTTTAATATCTTCTTTAGAGAACAACGTTGCAGTTGAAAATAATTTAGTATTCTATTTGCTATATCATTATTTTAAAACCAAACCAGCAAATTCAATACAATTCACTAACGATTAAAGCAAGAAATATTGTTTGCTTTATCAGATAATTTAATTTATTGATTAATTTACTTTTTGCAGAAGACATTTAAGATTTAAATAATTAGCTAACTAATAGCTTAACATATTATATTTCATCACTTATATTTTTAAAACAAATTATTTATATCCATCCAAACAAATAAATAAAGTCGTTAAAGCAAATTATCAACAACATGTATGTCAGTTCCAACAAAAACACAATAAATAATCGAAATTTATATATTTTACTGTTCATAAGAAATGCACGACTTACATTTTTATCGTAAGAGTTCGAATATATAAATATATATATATATATATTTTACTCCTTTTTGTGCGTGTGTGTAGTATAAAAAGAAAGATAAATTACTAACCACTTTTTCAAAATTTATGTTGTTAATCCAGCTCATTCACTAAACATGTAATATTTTGAAATGGAAAAAAGCAACTGAAAATTAAAATAAATACAAAGAAACGTGAAATATTTATAAAGGAAATTATTCGTATACTTGAGCTGGCAAACCGCCAAGCAATCAACGAAAGCCACTCAAATGCATCGTGTTTCGTAGCTTCCTAAATAAAAGTCGAGAGACAGAATTCATTGTATTCTAAACATTTGTCGGGAGGGAAAAAAAAGAGTATGAGCATTTTGGGAATTGGTTTAGGGAAATATATTAAAAATCTCGGGGTGGCAAATATGAATATTGTTTCACTAGTTTCTTTTAATAACGTAGCAAAATCGTATTCGAAGAAAAATCGCATTAAAGAAAATATCAAATCTGGAGATCAATAACTTTATTCTTAAATATACTAAAACGAATGTTCTAAAAATCAGATCTAATTCAAATAGAAAAAAAAGTTACCTATCCTTTTAAATGAGATTTGAATTCAGTATTTTTATTTGAGAATTTATTTCTATATGAGCAAGAGAAAAATTGTTGATCTTCAATTACGGTATTTTTGCAAATACACGCCGTAGAATAATATCCAAAGATCTTAAATTTTTTTGAAAGAGATAACGAAAATTATTTAAAATTTGAATTACTTTATTCTTTGCAAATAATATAATAATTTGAATTAAACATCAAGTATACCTAAGGATTAAAAATAGTTTTTAAAGCGATATAGCTATTAATACTACACATAAATTTCTAGTTTCCTAGAGGAAACTCTGGTATACATAAAATAATTGCATTCAGTGAATAAAAATGAAAAAGGTTCAAATTATTCAGCTAAAATGGTTTTAAATAAACAAACAGAATTCACAATCTATATAATTTTAGTGATTACGAATAAAAATTTGGTAATAAAAAAAAAAAAAGGTCTCATCCATAAAGAGCATTCTTTATTGCTGTGGTTTTCAACTCAGGCCCAGTTTAAATACTACATACTGGTTCCCTGAGTAAGAATGTTAGTGATACGTAAATAACTGGTCAACTTGCATATAGATAACCTATATGTACTTAGGAGTATGTAAATTGCCTGCCGAGATACCGCTTTCCATGTCGACACTACAATATTCGATGCAAGTGATTCACCAGTAATGTCGCTTTTGCAGAATCAGAAAACAGCCTAATCTGTTGAAATGCCCGGGTTTTAACTTACTGTTCTTTGCGATATTGTTTCTTTCGCTTTCATATCAGTTCTGTTAATGGAGAATAAAGCAGCAATTGATATTTTAGGCTCGGATTATTTCCGAATATCGCTGGCCCTACTGTGTACACCCTGTTCCCTTCCATCGTTTGGCTTTACTCAGGAGATGCCATCAAACCATTTTTCAAAATTTGGCTGTATTTTTAAGCCCAAAAGGGGCAATTTACTTAGAATTGCTATTAATTTCGTTTTGGCATTTTGCGTTGGTTCATTTTAAAAGGCGTTTCACTTTTCAAATTGTTGCCACCAAATATTACAGTCCTCCACTATCTTTAAAGAAATTAAATAATGAAGAATCTGCATGAATGTACGTATGTTTCTCGCACTGTGAAAAAACAACAGTACCTAGAGACATCGAATTTTGAATAACGTAGTCCTCCACTCGAATATGGGCATCTGGAACCCCAAATTTAGAATTTGTTTCATTTTCTAATTCACATTTTGTAAAACTTTAACGAATTTTTGATTAACAAACTCAACAATTTCAAAGCTAGGAGTGGCAACACTGTACGAAAAAAAACCGTTTTTATCTCCAGAGACTATATATCTCCAGACTGTATATCGGAAATTCTAAAGATATACTCATTTTAAAATTATTTTGCGACATTGCTGTCGAATTGGATTTTATGGTTTAAGTGTGAAGAACGTGATATTTAATAAATAAAGGTAACACACAAAACGTTAAAATAACGCCCCTTTGGTCGTAATACAAAATCGGGAAGCATTCAGTTTTTTTTTTTAATATTTTACTTCTAGAGCCTACAACACAGGATAAAAAACAAGCCATTTTAATACCTTGTAGAGTCATTAGGTTTTTTTGAAGCTGGAGATGTGAAAAATGAGCAATGCCCTCGCCGGGACTCGAACCACGGGCCTTTCGAATACGCCTCGAGTGTACTGATCACTATCATGAAGGCATGCTAAGAAGACGGGGAAAATACATTATATACTACCTTATATACTTTTAAAGGGCGACTGGCGATTAGGGGACCCAATCGTCAAATCCTTACGGTGGAGATTCATCATCCACTACTTTTTTTAGTTCGGGCGCCACTGTAGAGACGTTAGAAATTTCTTGAAGCAGGAAAGAGAATAAATTTGCAATGCCCTCGCCACGGCTCGAACTACGGACCTCTCGAATACGCGCAGAGCGTGCTGACCACTACATCTCGAAGGCATGCTAAGAAGGCCGGAGAAATACCTTATAACCTAATACATTTATTTTTTTTGGGGGGGGGAGGGCGTATGCTGGTTTTTGTATGTGTACATTTGTCATATATGCACATTTTGAGGTTAAATAGAACCGAATAATAGTTAATTATTGTAGCAATAATTAAAGAGTATTAATTAGAACACCTTATAATTAAAGAAATATCAAAGCCTTTCGTAAACTTTCATACTTTTCCGATATGTAAAATATAAGTACGAGCAGGCTCTTGCTAATTAATCACAGAAATAAATCTTTCGAAAGCAATTCCATTATGCTTCATAGAAATTTATTGCTTAAGCAGATACTTTAGCAATGAAACGAATTAAGATCACTGAATTACATTGCAGTAGCAAATTAAGGCACCAAAGCTATATACCTTTACTGTAGCAAGAAATTAATGAAAGACTGAATTTCATCTTCAACAATTTCAAGTATTACAATGATGAAATGAACAAATAATCAACCTTGCAAGAAAACAAAATTTTTATGTGGAAGAATTTAACATCCTTTATATTTTAAACTATTAATGAAAGGAAGAATATTTTCGAACACATAGTAACAGAATGTTTAGTCATTATCATTAATTACTGTATTTCCGAAACAATTTTTGACATGTTTCCAGAGACAAGTGCTCTTTACTTGAAAATTCAAATCTGCATTACTTTTAAAAGTGGAAAACATTTCAATAATTTAAATATCAAACAAATATTCGTTGAAGAGAATTCACTGCTCCAATCAGAAAAGAGCAACTTATCTTTAGATATTAAATTACGTTCAAGTAAAACATTTAATTAAATATTAAATTCACAGAAAACATTTCTAAAGAATATAAAATGGACACACAGAGAAATTTTGGAATTTAATACAAACACAAAAATGTGATAGAGTTTCGCATCGTGTTTAAAGAGGAAATGAATAGAATTTACGTATCCTTTTAAATGACTGCAATTTAAACGTATTTCTTTGTTTTATTAAAGGTAACAGAATTCAAATGGGCGTTTTGTTTGTGAAAAGCAATAAAATACGAGCAGGAAAATAATTTATTAAAGTAGAAAAATTAATACGTACAAATCCAGCTTTGCAATCAATAATAACAGAAATAAAATAATAATAATAATAATAAAAAAAATCTCAAAACTTTTAGATTTTATATTACGCCAAAAGGGTTGTTTTCTTAACGTTTTGTGTGTTACCTTTATTTATTAATTATCACTTAAACCATAAAATTCAATTCAACAGCAATATTACAAAAGAAATCTCGCGCATAAAATTGAATGTCTTTGCAAATGCACGCCAGGTTAATGTTAGTGAAACGCTTTGAAATCGTTTAGTTTGTTTATAAAAAAATTCGCTGAAGCTTTATAAAATATGAAATAGATAATAAAACAAATTCCAAATTTGGGCTTCCAGATGCCCCTGCTCGAGTGGAGGACTACGTTATTCAAAATTTGATGTATCTAGGTACCGTTGTTTCTTCACAGTGCGAGAAACATACATACATTCGTGCAGATTCTTCAGTATTTGATTTCTTTAAATATAATGCAGGGCTCTAATATTTGGTGGCAACAATTTGAAAAGTGGTTCAAATTTTTAGAGCTAACTAACGCAAAATGCCAAAGCGAAATTAATAGCCCTTCTGGGCAAATTGTTCCGTTGGGCTATTGCCCCTTTGGGCTAATAGAGATTATGGCATTTATAAATAGTAGTACTGTAGCAGGCATCGTTAGGCAGCGAGGAAAAAAAATTCTTGGAGACACGTATTTTTATACTTACGAAATTGATAACGCAAGCAAAATATTTTTCTAAAAGCAAAATATTGTTTATGAATGTTTTTGAAACGAAAATAGTGAAAAACACGGTTTTTAAGATAATTATTTCAATTCGCTATGAAACCAACTTATTCAGCTTTGGAGCCAAATTACTAGAACTCTAATCTAAAATATGATAAAAATATAAAAGATAGTATTTTTTTAAAAAAAATTGCTTTTTTGCTTTCTATGTCTCTCGAGAGTATGGAAGAAAAAAAGGAAACAAGTGAGATGGAATGAAAAAGCAGAGAGGACGGGAAAAAAAAAAGTTCTTGTTTCCTTTCTTTTTTTCTGAACAATTCCCTCCCTTCTTCTTCTTGTTCTCTTTCTCTCTCTCTTTTTTTCTTTTTAAAGTCCTTTCAAAATAAATTTCATTGATAGATCCAATTACTTTCATCAACAATTTTTACGGTACTCTATCAAGACATTTGCGTTATGCCTTATACAATCATCGATATTCTTTCTCAAGGTAGCACTTGAGAGCCTTTATAGCCCTTTTAACAGAGTGGATGCTGAGAGATATTTCATTATCTAAAAACATCCGTATTTACGGACTAAGATAAAGATTCAAGAGAGAGAATATTGAGAAAATGTTAACGTTTTTTTTGCTTTTGGGCATTATACTAAGGGCCTTCGGCTTAGATTTGAATCCCGGCGAAGGTATAGAGGTGTATATTGTCTTAGCGGTATGGTGACACTTAAAATATTGTCGCTTCGGAAGTTCTTTCCAGAAGATGATGGTAGGGTAAGAGAAGACCGTCGGATCCGATTTTCCACGAAAACTAGAGCGAAATTACCTTTTGTGCAGCGTAATTCAGTGGCTCCCTGTGGTGTCCCCTGGGTAACATTGTCGGTGATGAGATGGAGTTTGGCCATCCCTGACGATAGTATTGAATTGCAAGTGTCCGTTCATTTGAAACAATAATTATGATGTTAACTTGGATTTAGTTTTTCTTCCCATAATAATGCAGTAGTTTTTTAGATTATAAAGCTTCAAAATTAGTGATTTGCATTAAATAAATAAGTAAATAATTTTTTATCTATATTTTAGTCCAAAAGGGCAATTTGCTCAGATGGACTATTAATTTCGTTTTGGCATTTTACGTTGATTCACCCAAAGCGTTGTTTCACTTTTCAAATTGTTGCCGCCAAATATTATCGCCCGATATTATAATTTAAAGAAGTTAAATAATGAAGAATCTGCATTAATGTATATATGTTTCTCGAATTGTGATAAAACAATGGTACCTAGAACCATCAAATTTTGAATATTGAACGTTTCCACCCGAATATGGGCATCTTTAAGCCTTACTTTGAAATTTGGAATTTGTTTTATTATCGATTTCATATTTTGTAAAACCTTAACGAATTTTTGATTAAGAGACTCAAAGATTTCAAAGCCAGCAGTGGCAACGCTGTACAGAAAATTTTGTTTTATCTCAAACGCGTAAGACTGTCTATCGGAAATTCTAAATATATGCTCATTTTAAAATTATTTTGCGATACTGTTCTTGAACTGAATTTTAGGGTTTAAGTGCGAAGAAGATGATATTTAATAAATAAAGGTAACACGCAAAATGTTGAAAATAAAACCGCCGAAATCTTTCAGATTTTTCTTTTCTATTCTTTTTTTAATATTTTATTTTATTTTTGCGAATAAATGTGAAATATTTATTTTTGTCTTTTTTTTACTTTTGCAAAAATTCTTTCCTTTTTTTTTTTTTTTTAAAATTAAATATCTGTCAATACGCTATAACTGAGAGCACAACATGCGGCATTTAAAAATATCTTTCGTTAATAATACATGCATTCGTTAATAATACATACATAGGACTTAAATGTTAGTGAAAGTTTATTTATCAGTTCAGTGTAGTATAAGTGATAAGAAATGGACATATTATTAAAAATAAAATGTAGATAGAAATTAAGAAATCAATATATTCATTTCTAAATTTTAATGCTTAAAGATTTTTTCACACGAAACTGGCTACAGTTGTCAATACTATCAAAATATTTCAGTCCGTTTAGCCGATGAACGTTGCGGAGCACAACATAACATAGTGTGAAAAAATGCAATAACAATATTAACAATAAAATACAATATTTATTAGATTTCTAGGTTCCAAAAAGCAGATGTGTACTCCACATGACTTCCTTGTACGGAATGTTAAATTACTCGCAATTTTTCTTCCATTTCATTTAATCTTATTTCCTTGAATTTCATTAGAGATATATTTCTCATTCTTTACTATTCTGCTAAATTTCATATGTAAACAAATATGTCCGCTATGGCAAAATAAAATAAAAAGGGCTTAGCCGCACTTAAACAACTTTTAAATTGTTGATAATTCTACAAATATTGCATGCAGATTAATTAAAGGCATAAAAACCTTAACCGGAAGATAAGAACAAAATAATTCAATCATTTTGAAAACAAACAATGCACAATATGCCAACATACAAGAGTAAAAAAAGCTGAGCTCACGGAGCCGAATAACAGAGCGAGTATATATATATATATATACACATATATATATATATATACTTTTGGTGAGATAGATTGCAACCAAAAAAGAAGCTGCACAACTACATGTTATGACAGTCCTATAAAGAAAATGCCAACGTTCTGAGGCTACTTGTTCTTGAGTTATACGAGATACATATGTACGTACGTACAGATGCCACGAAAAAAATCTCTTCTGAATGCATTTTAAATCAGTTTTATAATTCGTTTCGAGAAAAAGAGTCCTTTATTTTATCCTTACGTACAGATGTCACGCAAAAACATCGTTAAATTGCATTCGATAGCGGTCAAAATAGCTTTTTTCGCTGAAATATGGTACCCGGAATTTCTCGTGATTACAGTACTTCCTTTACTTCGTGCAAGGATGTAAAAAGAGTGAATACATTTCTAACATGAAAAAGAAAATTATTATTAAAATTCACTATTTGAAGATCATCAAAAATAACGGTTTAAACATTCGTCAACGTTTGTAACTGCTTCACGACGATGAATGCTAATTATACACAAAATAGTTTCTTAAAAGCTCTCTCTAATCTCTCTCATAGAGATTGCTTTTAGAATCGCTTTCCTAGCAAAAGACAATAATCCTAAGCAACAACTCTAACCACGAGAGCTACCCGTCGATGTTAAGAAATTACTAGTATTCCTGCCGAAGCACGAACGGTAGGTAGTTTAACCGAAACTGTTGCAAAGTAAATTGGACATTTAAAATTTATGGGTAAAAGGCAAGTAACAACAAAAGTACGTAAAGGCAATAACATATTTATGTGATTTTAGAACAGATGGTTGGCGAATGAAAATACAAAACTGTGATAAATTTTCCCTTTAAGACCTGGCAATGCATGTTACCAGCTTAAATTTTTCTCTAAAAAGAAAGGGGGTTTTCATGAAATCTTCGGAATATTCACCAAATGTTTCGTTATTTCTTCATTAGAAAGAATACTTTGAATGATACTGTAAGTTTACTTGTGCGTCTCTATGACTTCTAGTTAGCTGTTAGATCGTCCATTATTTTAAATATCAGTATAGCCAATGATTTTCAAAGTATTTGTCAATCGAAAACAACCGTTCTTAACAGTTTGGGATAAAATGCTCGAAATGATATTTTAAAGACCATAGAGAGATTATATTTATGATGGTGAAGCACACATAACAGTATCAGCAACATGAGGACTGTTGATCTTATGACGGATGCCAATGAAGAATATTACCGTGTTTGTTTGTTTGAACGGCTGCTTATGATAAAAGTAAACGAGGGCGATCTGCCTGATGGGTAGGAATGTCTTTGTGAAGCATTTTCTGAGGAAAATTAGCTCTAGTTATGCTACACATGAGGAAAATCACTAAAACAACCATTCAGTCAATCCGTTAACCCGAATAAAAGTCCGTAGGACTACTTATGTGTCACGGCTTTATCCGCTCCGCCGCTAGTAGGCCTCATCTGAGTAAGATAAGGAGGAAAACTATGTTAAGCCAGTGATCAAAGTACCAGTGTTTAGTGGTCTTGGTCACTTTATCGCGAGAGGTTAGTGGTAAGGAAAAAAAAAGGAATGGAGAACCTTAGATCAGTTTATAAGGTATTTTCTCCTTCCCTTCTGCATGCCTTCGTGGTGTAACGGTTAGCACACTCGGCGTCTGTTCGAAAAAACCCAGGGTTCCAAGTCCTAGAGAAGGCACTGCATATTTTTCACGACTGTTGTTTCAAAAAAAAATCCTAATATCTTTACAGTGGCACCCAAACTAAGAAGGTGGTGGATGATGATTCTTCACCACCACGATTTGGCGACTGGGTCCCCTAATCCCCAATCGCCCTCTAAAAATGGGAGTATATAAGGTATCAGAAGTGGGTGCATCCCGACCCACCTAACCAAACAAATGGTCTCATGGTCATAACAGGCCCCGCCCAATTCAACAAAAGAAAACAATTGAAACATAAAAACTAAATGAAAATAATGGAGCACATAAGGTATTTTCGCCCTCCTTTCTGCATGCCTTCGTAGTGTAACGGTACCACACTCAATGCATATTCGAGAGGTCCAGGTTCGAGTCCCGGCGAGGATATTGCTCATTTACATGTCTCCAGCTTCAAAATAACCTAATGTCTACAAGTCCCTGTGGGATCTCATTCATGAAAACTGGGATGAAGTAATGGCGGAGCTGAGCAAGGAACTATAGTAAAGTTTAACAGTTGGCATGTTAAAACTTCAGCTTACCGGCCGCCAAATCACCCATGCAAAGAAACTTAGCCACTCGGCCATTGATGGGTTTAGAATATTAAATGAATTGGCAAATATATTCACATTACACACGATAAAAACCTTCAAAACATTTGTGGTGAATTGGTCCAATTGCAAAAACTGAACTACCAGCGTTCTGAGGTCCTTTCGCTCAGTGATAATAGGACATCAATGGCCGTATTCTTTAGAATAAAAATAAATGGACATATATCCCTAGTGTAAAAAATAAACACATTACCAATTCACGACGTCTTACAATGATACGTAAATTACACACAAGATGGCCGAATAAAATTTATAGCATTTGGAATATACCCTTATAATCAGATAATAATAATAAAAAAATAAGTTCATTTCAGGCAGCAAGCTATCGAAAAGTCTTTTAGATTTTCGCTTTAAGATAAAAGCAATTTTCAAATTATCAATTTTCCAATGACATTCACGAAAGCAACCAAATGAGATGAAATCCGCCCAAGGCTTATATTGTTCGTAAAGAATTCGATTAAACTCGTAAAAGTAGTATTTATATTACGATTATGCTGTTTTTGTTTGTGTTTTATCGGAGATTTAATTAATTTCGACGTATTTTGCTACCGACTTTTATTTTCCTTCTTTTGCATGATTTATCTACTCCAACAGTGAATGTGAATTCTAAAATAAGTTAGTACGTTTTTAAAAGAAACTTTAATGTTCCGCTGTCATATATTACCTAATTGATATTTATTATTGGTTCAGAAAGTCATAAATTCTTACAAAATTTTTAACATTTAGTTTGCCGAGTTACAAAATGTCTAAAAATAGTTTTCCTAGCTTCGCTTAAAAATATCCTTCAGCCCATACTTTATGAGGTGTAAAAAAAGTTGGCTAATAGGCATTTATTTTGTAATGGCCATGTACTCGAGACTTATCTGCAGAAGAGGAATGACTTCTGAAGTGTTTTCTAAGAAAAACTGAATTCTATGTACGTCATATATGAGGAAAAACGAAAGAACCGTTTAGAAATCTCTTTCCAGAAATTATATTTTCTTGTACTTAATATATATTTTAATATTTAAAATAAACATAACAAATTTCTACAGCGTACTCGACTAATTGCTATTTAAAGTGATTTAATACTTTTCAAGTAAGATCGGCATTCTCAAAAGTCTAAGAACTGATGGGAAAATTAACAAATCTTTGACAGAAAGACCAATATAAAGTATGCTAAGAGTTAAAAATTTGGATAGATTATGTGCAATATGAAAAAAAACGTAATTAATATAATCTATACCTCTCTGAGACTTAGCTATTAGCCCAAAAGGGCTATTAGTCTCGAAACGGCATTTTGAGTCGAATCACTTAAATGCGATGTATCACTCTTCAAATTGTTGCCACTAAATATTATCGCACTGTATTGTATTTAAAGCAACTAAATTACGAAGAATGTTCATGTTTGTATATATGTTTCTAGCATTGTGAAAAAACAACGGTGCCTAAAGCCATCAAAGTTTGAATAACATAGTCCTCCACAGGAACATGGGCACCTGAGGTGCCCGAATTTGAAATTTGCTTTATTATCTGTTTTATATTCTGAAAAACTAACGAATTTTTGATTAAAAAAACTCAGCAATTTCAAAACGAGTAGTGGCAACTCTCAAGGGAATAAAACATTTTTATCTCCAGCGCGTGACACTGTCTATCGGAAATTCTAAAGATATGATGTTTTTAAATATTTTTAGCCCAAATGCTCTTAACACATGTGAGCGTTTGAAAATCAGAAAAATGCCCATTCGGCCGTAAAATAAAGTCTGAAAGCTTTTAGATTTTATTTTTATTTTTTTCTCTTTTTTACACATAATTTTCTTTCTTAGGACAGCGCTTTTGAATCACTATATCATAAACCAACAAGTATTCAAGTAAATTGTCTGAGAGAAATTTCTTCTTAAATTGAGTTTGTGAGCAACTTAGATTTCATACATCGCCCATTTTTTTAAATAAATGTTATTTTTCAACAATTCCATAAAACTTAAGCAAGTAATGGTGTAGGAAGAAGAAATTATTTAAACTGACTGGAATGTAAAACCATGTAAATAAAATTTTGTTGTTGCTTTATTATTGCAGACCCTGCGATTCCGAAGGGACCGGTTTCAAATCTCGGAAGAGGCTTGGCCAGAAACTTCACGACAGAATCGAACAGGTATCGTCCCAATACACTAACCAGCTGGAGTATGAAAAACTTGAACTGACTATACGCTATTTGTAAGTAATACTGGAGTTACACATCGGAGTTAGGTTCACGTAGATTAGTGTCGAAATGACGGAATGCAGAAAAAAATTACTATTTTTACAAAAAAGAGGAGAAATTGATTTGCTATATTAAGAGGCTATTGATAATTTAATTTAAAATTTATCTTTTACATATTTTTATCTTACACACATATATATTCAAATTTTTTATCTTGTATATATTTATCTCACACATATATATATATATATATCTTACATATACATATTTTATCTTATTCATATTTTGCATATATTTTATCTTATATATATCTTACATACATATTTATCTTATTCATATATTGCATATATTTTATCTTACATATATCTTAAATATATATTTATCTTACGCATATTTTATCTTACATTTATACATTCATGTATATTCCTCGCATACGTAATTTCTTTATTAAAAGATTCTTCTTCTCCTTGATAAGAAGTTTTGTTTCGAAATTTAACTGTTACCTTTAACTTCCTTTCCATTTAATTTCCTTTTCTGAACTGTTGGCAAGAAATATTTTCCGAGAAAAAAAAAAAACTTTAATTTAAATCTCCATTATCTGAGCACTTAAAAGATCGTATGGAGAGTCTTTAAATGTAATCATAAGCCCTGAAATTTATTTTTAAAATGTTTCAGCGAGTTATCCAACACTTCTATCGCATCTTAAGAATTTGAAAAAAAAATGCAATTTCATTTTTCATGTCAAAAACAACATAGGCATAATATTTTTCGTATATTTGTTTGTGTGTGTATACACATACACACACATCTTGCCCATAAACAATCTGCTGTAAAAAGTTATACTCCTTTGTAATGTCAATTTTGAACTAGCTATAAGTCGCTTTGGCAAGACTTACGATTTCCTTTAACCATTAGAAAAGCCAAAACACTCATCCCCTGTATCCCGCATAAGAAGAGGGTTAAGTCAGTGTTAAAACCACGATACCCAAGATATAAAGCAAGAGTCAAAATAAACTGCTTCTGTGTCCAGAGCAATAATCATCTATCACCAAGGCAAAATTTAGGGAAAGGTACTAAAAGTTCGCTTTAACCACAAATCAGCAAAAACAGCTTTATTTTTTTTGAAACTTTGGGTAATGTTTTTATCAGTAGCGACTTTTTTTTTCAGTTTAGACAGTAGCGACTTAAGCTGTCTCAGTTTTATTTCCTTCCCGAAGAAATGAAGCAAGATTTAAAAGTAAATTAAAAAATAAGTCTTCTGCGGTTTTACTAATTCGGAAACCTATCGAGAAGTTGAGTTTTAAACAGCGTCTAAGCGATAGCTATTTAACTGTTATTTTTTCCCAAGAAATATTCGTTTTAAGATTTCAAATGTCAACTTCAGAATATACTTATGGGTTGTTGAAAAATATATAAATCACTTCCGAAATATGTATTTAATAAAATTATAACTAATTGACTCTTATAATTAATTATGCTATTTGACGCTTACTATTAGCCAAATTATTTAATTATTAATTGCTAATTATTAATTGTAACATTTGTCTCTTATTATTAACCAAATTATATATATTGTTTGACACTTCTAATTAAATATCGCTTATCATCTAACGCTTATGATTTGCCTCTAACAATTAATTGAGCTATTTGATGCTTATTACTAGTCAAGTTGCTTATATTATTATCCCCAAAGTGGCAATTTGCCAAGAAGGGCTATTAATTTCGTTTTGACATTTTGCGTTGGCTCACTCTAAAAGTCTGAATCACTTTTCAAATTGTTTGCCACCAAATATTAGAGCCCTGCATTATATTTAAAAAAATTAAATAACGAAAATCTGCACGAATGTATGTAAATTTCTCGCATTGTGAAAAAACAACGGTATCTAGAGACATCAAATTTTGAATAACGTAGGCCTCCATTGGAATATGGGCATCTGGAAACCCAAATTTAGAATTTGTTTTATTATCTCTTTCATATTTTGTAAAACTTAACGAATTTTTGATTAACAAACTCAACGACTTCAAAGTGTTCCATTAATATTAACATCGAGTGCATCTTTAAACACAGATATTTTATGCGTGAGATTTCTTTACATTTCTTTTTGTTATTATAACGATAACGTAGTAGCAAGAAGACTTTACACTCTAACAGTATTTTGTGTCGAATAGCTTTGAATGCCAGTAGCACTTTTCAAATCCTGTTTAGAATCGTCCGTGAAAAAAACGCCCATTTGGGCGCAATATAAAACCTGAGAGCTTTCAAACATTTTTTTATTTAACTCTTGCTTGAATGCTATTTGACACTTATTATTAATGAAGTTTCGTATATAATTTCGTTCTTATAATTAATTATGCTATTTAACGATTATTATTAGTTACATTAATTACATGATTTATTTAATATAAAATTATTAAGAATAAGTTTATATTAGGTAAACGCAATCTGAATTCGACGTTGATAGTGGCGTTGATAAATTTCCTAAACTCATAATTATGTTATTAGTAGTCGTAATTTTCGGTGTACTTAATTAGCTTTTCATATAGTTAATGAAAGCATTTTCGGGCGTAAGAAGATTTTACTGCTCTGAAATGGTAAGACCTGGTTTTTGTAATACAGGGTGTTTATAAAGTCCCGGACCCATTTTGATGTTTAATAACTCATAAAACAATGAAGATATAAACAAACTTATGGCATTTATTGATGGAATAACTTATATATTTTCCTTTTCAGGTTTGAATATCTTTACTTTTGTAAATATCGTCTGCGCGTGTGGTTAATTTCAGATAATTTCATTTTCCAGTCTAAATATCTGTACTTTTCTAAATATCGTCTGCTTATTAATTGCATTTTTCTCTCTTTTGTTTTTGGCAACTATTGCAATGTTATGTTTATTTTTTATGTGTTTGTTTTAGTACTTTTGTATGTGATGTTTTATTCGACCGGCTATTAAGGAGAATGCATACACCACAAGAGAAAGCACAGATTTTTATTGTGGTGAAATTGAATATCGGCTTGATATTCTCCGTGCGACGAAGGGGGCACACGTGGAAGTTCATTGACAAGGGTCATGAAACTTTTTGAGTCTATCTTACCATTTATGTTATTAATTTTAATCTATCTTTATTATTTTATGAGTTATTAAACATCAAAATGGGTCCGGGATTTTATAAACACCCTGTAATTTAAAAAATGTGCTATTCCGTTTTTTTCGCATAGGAATGAAATACTTAATTGAAATAATCTCTTTCGATTTCAAAACTGATTTCATCCATGTTAAATTCATACATTTTTCGTTGATAAAATAATTTAAGCAATTTATGTGCGTAATGCATGTTAACTTTTCTAACATTTACAACTGACTGAAAATTTATTTATAATATCTGAGCAATTTAAAAGACAAATGTTTTGAATCTCCCTTTATAAATAATAACCTTACTTTCATTTCACACAGTTATTAAAAATATAAGGCGTATATTTACTCCTAATCACAGAAAATGAACAATTCACATAATATGAGGCTTATGTAGTAGTATGCAATCATCAAAGGAATAACTGAAGCTGCGATTTACCAAATAAAATTATGAGGTAGAAATAATTCACCTCATAAAGACTGACAGAACTTTGCGAATATCTTCATTTTCGATTAAAACTCTAGTAAATTAAAGCAATTAGAAATTGATTTGTCGATGCAGTGCCTTACAAAGCAAATATTTGAGAACAACAACAAAACTTAATTTATCCGCCAGTCGTCGTGTCGGATAAGAGATAAGACGGATAATAGAAACTCCTTTCACTAAGTTACGAAATACGTGCACTTTTTTCTAAGGAAGATCCAGTTTTAGCTTTGTACAATACGAATACAAATAAAGATTAAAACTGAAAATGTATGACATTATAACTTAGATTCTTTAGTAATATGTATAGTAAAACGCAATATTTTAAACAAATCCAAAACAGTATCTATCCACCTCTTCATCAATATTATTAAATGTCATCTGTTACAGGTGTGCTTAATTTTCAACGCAATTTAAAATAAAATATGGCGCTATATTTTTTAAAATTTATTTTAGTAGATAAAAAGTACATATGTAAAATATAGTACAAAGTCTTATAATAAACTGGTAATTGTCTTTTATATCAGAAACTGTGTAGTTAATATAACAGGACGTAATTAAAATATGTACAGTATGTATATTGCATATATTTCAGGATTTATGAATACTATATTTATTTAAGTGTCATCAAACACTGAATGAAACTGAACGCTCAACATAATTTTTAATGAAAAATTGTTTTGGTTTTTCTATGTACTTTTATTTGATAAAGCTGAATTCTTTAGTACTTTATTCTTTTAGTAGATATATTATAGGAAAAAATCACATTTTATTCTATAATATTGTTTCGTGCCTACGGGTTGGTGAATGCAGAAGTCGATAAAATTTATTCTTTTCACAAGAAATAAAACAAAATGCTGAAATATTTCCTCAGAGATATTCGTACAGTATCAGAATGTTTCAAAAGTTAAACAGAACTCAATTCAAAACGAAGAAAGTTAATCCAATCTCACAGCGAATTCTCGACAATCAATAACAGCATTAGGTAAACAAATGGTATGCTTAAAACAGTCACAACTGAGCTGACGTGTTTTAATTCCGGTTTTATAAGCTTTTTAATTATTCACGAGAACATTCTGGTAAAATCTATTTTCTTGATTTTTGTGGATGGCAACAGCAATTACGAGATATTTATTTATTAAATATTTAATGCACGCGCTCTTCTATTTTTACTTTTCCGACGTAGCGTTTTCTTCAAATTCGTCTGCGTTGCGCGGAAAAATAAACCAATTTTAAATACAATTCCAAATAAATAGCTAAATAAATCCAAAATCCGCAACAATATGTCTTTTAAATTAGTATTTTTCTTGTTATTTGTTATGCTTTATTTCTGCCCATTGGTTTGTTCCATTGTTGATGGCATAAAAAAACGTACTGTTAAAAAAATGGTAGATAATCAGATTTCAACCATATAAAGGTTTAGTTGAGCACCAGTTAGTATACAGTTTTCTAAGAATCAATAACGATACAAATGTTTCTTCATAGCATCTTCAGAATTATATAAACATTTCATAAAGTATTACGATATATGTCTACATTCTGACAGATTTTAAAAATCATTCTTTTAGTTCGAAGTAAAACGATTATGTTTTATTTATTATTATTATTATTATTATTATAACTACTCATTTTGATAAATAAAATCCGTGAATAGTGTAATAACACACAAGTATTTAAAGAAAGGTGAATTTATAATCCGATTAAAATTATTTAAGTAAATCGTCTGAACGAAGAGAGATAGAAAGAATAAAATTTCATGCATTGAATCGATAGAGGTTCTTTTAAATGTTGCTGTCTGAACTCACGTTTTGCTTCTTTAAAGCTTTTGTTCACTTACAAATTTTAATAATTCATAATTATACATTAAAAATTAAATACATTTAACTTTATAACGAATTTAACTCTATCATCCGGATTTCTAATAACAGTTTTCAAATATACAAATATAATGTTTTTTTTTATAAAATTAACCTTACTATAGCATTTTTAAAATTAAAAACAAAATATTTCATCTTGTGTAAAGATAAAATAGTCTGAACTTTTCAAGACGAATACAATATTTAAATCATACTATAAAAATGATAAGAGGTAAAAAATTATCGGAAAAAAATCTGAAAGGTTTCAGATTTTAAATTACGTCCAAAGGAGCGTTTTTTAATGTTTTGTGTGTTATTTTTATTTATTAAATAGCATGCTCTTCGCACTTAAATCATAAAATTCAGTTCAACAGCAATACCGCAAAAAAATTTTAAAATGAGTATATCTTTGGAGTTTCCGATACACAGTTGCGCGCGCTTTAGATAAAAAGGTTTTTCCGCCCGTAGAGTACAGCCATGGCTCGCTTTTAAATCCTTTGCGTTTGTTAATCAAAAATTCCTTAAAGCTTTACAAAATATGAAATAGATAATAAAACAAATTCCAAATTTGGGCTTCCAGATGCGCGTATTCGGGTGGAAACGTACGTTACTCAAAATTGGATGGTTCTAGCATCCTTGTTTTATCACATTTGAAGAAATATACATACATTTATGCAGGTTCTTCATTGTTTAATTTCTTTAAATATAATACTGCGCTGCAATATTTTGTGGCAACAATTTGAAAAGTGATTCAGACTTTTAATGTTTCCGACGCAAAATCGCAAAACGAAAACAATAGTTCTTCAGAGACAAAGACCCTTTGGACTTATAATAATAGGCAAAATTTAACATTTATCTCAGTTTGAAAAGCTGGAGTTGAGTGAATTGTAGAAGACGTTAGAAAAAGTAATTATTCATTAAAATTTGCTTCTGAATTATCATAGAAATGTACTGAAATTTATTTTCTAAGCGTTTTACCCTTCTCTCAGCCCATTCCCCTTTCTTTTTGGTCTCTCTTTATCCACCAAACTCATTTTTTCCTCCCTTTGTTTATTACCTTTTTTTACCGAAATTTACAAACGCATACCCTATTAAGTAAAGATAAAATAAACTAAAAAAGAACTTGATTAATTACTAAAAACGAAATTGTTGCTGATTTCTTATATCTATAAGCATTTTGTTTAAAAAGAATATGAAGAACAAGTTTTCGAATCGCGTTCATTGAAACTGCATTTTATCTCTCCGCCCAGAAAACTTTTGATTACTCAATTTTATACCTCAATTTTATATCGGAAATAAATGAGATTCAATGATGATCGGATAATATTAAATTATCAAAGACGGGTTTATTAAAGTTGTACTTCTGAACAACTGCAGACATTTTGTTACATATTTGGTGATATACTAGACAGATATAATTACTATATATTGAAAATAAAATGTAGTTTTATCTTTTCATATCTGCAATAATAAAAATTATTTCAGTAGAAAATAAAGTTTCACTTAATTACGATATAGTACAGTGCACTGTAATATAAATGTACAACAACAAAAACATATATTGCAATGAATATTACAGATTATGTGTTCTGTTAAGTTCAACAAGTTGTTTTGGAGATGTTTTAAGGTTAATGTCATGGTCAAGGCAATGGTGAAGTAATATCGGTCATGTTGGGCTGTTCTGAGAATGCGACTCATTTAAATGGATTCATTATAAGCAGTACCTTGAATGATGCTGATAACAAAACAATAATTATTATAATAATATTTTTAATAATAGAAATCGTCGTAATGACAACAATTTCTAGCCTGAATGAAATTTTTATGACAAGTCGGATAAAATAGACGATAACCGAAAGTCGGATATAAAACTGAAGTAAAAAACATATGGATGTTGAGCATATGAATGAAGGCATGTGATTAATCAAAAACATCGATAAGCATGTATGATACATAAATAAAAATTAAAAAAAAATGGATCACGTCCTTCGCCGAATAACAATAAAAATTATTTGTGCTAATTGTTTAAGCCATTAAAATACTAATAACCGAATTAAACAAATATTAATAACGGAACACCATTCAAGAACTTTTTATTCATATTTCTTGAAACAAAATGCTTATTAATAAAAGAAATTATATATTAATAATTTCAATAATTAGTACAAGAATGCGAAATGATTCCGATGCTAAGCTCAATGTTATAAGTTCAAGGATGACTAATAATTTAAGTTTATGAAGTACTTTGTTTAACCTTTTCACCTTTGAAATATGAAATGAAATCTACAGCTATA
Source organism: Stegodyphus mimosarum (assembly GCA_000611955.2). Taxonomy (NCBI): domain Eukaryota; kingdom Metazoa; phylum Arthropoda; class Arachnida; order Araneae; family Eresidae; genus Stegodyphus; species Stegodyphus mimosarum. The sequence continues at coordinate 272,212 of KK117013.1, forward strand.
ACTAACGAAATAGGAAATTATTATGCTCTGCTAATTAAAACGAAAACATCTAAGAACATTACACAATTCTAACTAAACTAGCTCCTTTTGAAAATAAACATTTATTCAGTTTAGCAGAATTAATTCAATTCACTACATGCAGTTTGAAGATTTATAAGGCTAGAGCGCATTAAAAAAACAGTTTACGTTATTTTAAAGCAATTTTCCAAAGTCCTTTTATTTTATTTATGCAATGCGATGAGCCTTAGTTTCGGATTAAAAGGATTTTTTATTTTTCGCATAGACGTAACTTCGCCACTTTTTATACGTTAACAAGATTAAGTTCTGAATTCTAATTTACAGTTCCTTTATTATAGCATATTCTAACTTCTAATATTTAATCGACAAGGATCTAATAGTGTGTTAGTTGGTAATTGATCTAATTGATCGTCTAATACAATTAAAGACTAATTCGCATACTTAATTCTACTACTTAATATAAAATACATACATATACTTAATATAATATACTTGAGATATAATTAAGTATATTTCTAAGGTAGTTTTCCTTGGTAGGGCTAGAAATACTTTTATTACTTTTTAAAGCTTCCCAAATTTTTAACAAAATTTTAAATAATAATAATATTTTCTTCATAAAGCCTTTTTTTCTTTCATCATAATGGCCGTGCACATTAAATCCTTACTACAGAATAGCATAATTATGGGAATAATTGATTAATTACGTGTGGCAAATAACTCCAGGGTTGTCTGAGGAAAGAGAAGGACGCTTTTATGAAAGACTTTATAATTTTAATTATAATATGTAAAAATAAGCAAAAGTCTATGTAGCTTTCCCAATCAGTCACTAAAAACTAAACTTGGGAAGAACTACCAAAACACGGCGGCTTTTACCCACTCGGATGCCGATTCCCAGGGACTAAATGAAATATCAGTGGCTGCAAGGAAATGAATGTGCCTATTTAATCATTATATCATACTGTGCTAATTTCTAGGAAATAGAGTTATTCACTCTACATATTTATATGTTGCACTTTTATTATCAAAAATAAATAAAAAAAAGTGGAATATTATACACAAGAACCCACTTTATCTATTTTTATGAATATTCAATCCGTTCATTAACAGGCTGGACTAGAAAAAATTCAATATTCATACTCTGTTTTGAAAATAATCAGTGAGAATGTTATTGTTTATAGCAAAATAAATATAAATGATCTTACATTTAAATGATAATTAAGTAATACAATTTACGTGAATTCGGAAATTTACTCTTGCTAGCATTTTAATTTTCGACAAACATAGAACAATTAAGAAACTTTAAAAAAGTTAAATAACTTTTAATTCAAAACTCTTGATGTACAGAAAAACATCAAGAGGAAACCTTTTGGAAATAATTCTGATATTTTTTTCTTAAGTATGCAAATTTATAGCGCAATAATACCAATTTAAAAAAGCACTTAAATGGCAATATGTCCCTGGCTACATGTCGGATGGCGATTTAATTCAGCATAATAATGGATGTCAGAATTATCTATTTAAGCTAAGAGATATTTTTGTTTAGACCTTTCTAAGCAAAATTGGAGCGTATATAATTTATACATTTGAAATTTAGGAAATCACAAGCAGCCGACACTTTTGCTTGGATTCGAAGCTGGCTGGGCTCGAACTGCCAGTGTTCAACGGTTTTGTTCACTCTCTCTCTAGTTAAGAGTTAAGAATAGACACAGATGAACAAAATGTACTTTGCGAAACGAAATAGTTGCAAAACTCACCAGCTGCTTGATTTTATAAAGAACCGTTTTTCTTAACTCATTATGTGTTAGGGAAGTGAGTAAATTTTCCTCTAATATGCTGACATGATAGAAATATTCTCTGCTGGTTTATTAATGTGAAATTCAAATATGTGTTGGGTTTCTGGGAAATCGGTTCTTTGCAATAGTATAAAAATAACAAACCTTAATCCCCAGACTGACATTTGGGGCTCATCTTTCGGGTTTAAGGATCTATTTTAATTGTTTCTGAAGATAGCCAAGCATACTTAGAAATGAATCCTTCTCAGGCATCAGACCGCATCGCTAATACCACCGTGAAATAATGCAATAAGCATTGCCCACCCTATTAATATCTGTCGGAATAAAATTGCAAAATGAAACCCCAAAACCAATTTCACTTACATTGGATTGGTAGCGTTCCAGTAGATGTCAGCTAAACGGATGCAAGCTACTTCTGAAGACAGCGTGTCCAGGAGAGTCAACAGAATCACTACAATCATCCATGGCATGATGGCACCGAAAACAAAGTATTAAATCACTTTTCACGATAAGTTACGGTACACGAGAGAATACCACAAGAATAAAAAGAGTTAGCACAAGAACTTAATGGCCTCAGATCATGGTGGCGACCGGCATATCTTTGTTGCTTCAGATAATCTCAAGCAGCAAACACGAGCTCAGCAAATCGTCACCACGAGACATGGAGACGAGAAACGAAACGGATCACTCTACGTGTAAGCCGCCGCGATGCTATGCAACGACTGACAGGGTTACGGGCTCAGCGAGCGGAGCCGTGCCGCCTTCAGTTAAATTTTTGAGATACGGTGCTGCCATCTGGTGCCAATCATCAGCACAGTTGCTCCGGTGGAATGGAGCAGAGAGAGTGTGTTTAAAGATTATCGCAAGGATGAATGGAGTATTTACAGAACGAACTGAATATGCATCTGAGTAAAGCCTAGCATACTAATCCTTAGATCATTGCAAAATGATATTTTTTTAATTGTTCTTCTACTTAGCACATTTGAGGGATAAACATGCTCTTCAGGCATCCAACATTTGTATCTTTTGAGCCAGCTGAATAATTATTGCAATTTAATTTTGATTTCATGTATTCCAAAGTATTATCAGTCATAAAAGCTGAAGCTGGTTTTTATTATAATCCCGTTAATTTTTAATTAAATATAATTCATTCGCAGTAGGGTTTAAATTCAGCCGGAGTCACGCTCTGGCATTTTACAATTATTGAGTGAACTCGCATTTTCGGTGTAAACTCGTGGGAGCACCAAATAAAATAAGCTGCTATACTTTGGTTATAACTAAATATTAGCTGCAAATTCTTTCATTTCTTTTAGCACTTAGTAAACACTGCTGAAAGCATGACTCATTTTTCCCCAGGAAGAACAAAATACGCTTAGCTACTAAAGAATAAACGCTCTGTGCCAAAATAATTTTTTCGGAAGAAGGATGTTTAGTGAGCTGTGCAGTCTAGGCAGTTTTAAGTGGATTAAAGCTAAAATAAAGAAGCGACTTTATATCATTGCGAAGAATATTATTCAAAATCTAAAGCTTTTTTCATCATCAGTATAGTCTATCCTATTATCAATTTACTCACTCTTCGCTTGTTTTAATATTATTTAATTCAATTTTCATTGAGTATTTAACAATTGTTTATGTCTAATTTAATTTAGTTTACTAATATTAAGTTTCATTTTAAACTTTGTTATTTGTTGCTTTATTTATCAATGTTTTATTTATTTTTGTTCACCGTTCTTGACTGCCTAAAAAGGGTTCCAGGTGGATCTGCAGTTCTGAATTAAGAAATTAAGGCCTGATTCTGAATATACACGAAGTTTATACGAGTAGTTTAAAGACTGAACTGAGCACACTTTCTACATATTCTGAACACGTATTGTCATGTACTCGCTTTATTCTGCACTACTACGTAATATTGTTCAAATATATTACAATTGCATCGCTATTTACAGGTGTTACGCAATGTACTATTACTACTACAGACACAAAAACAAGTAAATATAAAAAGTAAAATATAAAAACGAGTTTTCATAATATATGTTCACTTTATACGAATAACTTCTCAAAAATATGTTTTTATTCCTCCCTTGTTACAACACGGGGATTGGAGCCACAATTAAACTTGAGTCATAAGGTCAGCTGAGTTATAAAGAGAGTAGGGTAAGGTGAGATGGGATGGAGGAAACGGGAAGAGTTAGAACCACGTAGAAAAAAATAGAACATTAAATACTATATAAGGTACATACAATATATATTTGATAATGTGCTTCAAAGGTAAAAGTTTAATGTTTACTTAATTAGTTCTTTGTTTTTATATTACATCTGTGCTGTACTTTTATTTTTTCTAGCAACTTCAATAAAAATGTAATTTAAATTGGTTTCAAAGAACGGAGAAAATGCAAATTAAGGAGAGAAAATTTGACAACGCTACTAGAAACACTACTTCTCTCATAATCCACCCTATGTTATCCAAACTGGTCTCTGAGAGTATGTTCTGGATTTTACTAGTTAGGAATCGGGATTATAGTTATTAAAGTTATACATTTTTTTCACATGTATTTAAATTATTTTTAATCTGTATCTACTCACTTTAGTGTAAATATACTTTTTATATACCTGTCTCTAGCATTTTAATGGCTGTTCTCTTATCATTATGCCTTTTTAGATAAAAGGATTCGAATATACTGTCTACCCACATTAAGATGAACCCAGCGATGCTTCTGAGCATTAATGAGACAGTTCAATCCATTTGCAGGAAAGAAGAGTAAGTTTCATCGACATGAGTCGGTTTGTTTAGTGTTTTGGTAAGAACTGGTCTGTTATGTTTTAAATACTAACGCAAACAAAAGCACACACCAAAAAGCTCTGAGAGTTTCAACAAATAATAAAAAATCTGATGTGTAAACACCACACGACTTCCTTGTACGGAATATTAAATTATACACACGTTTTCTTGCATTTTATTTGAACTTATTGCATTGAATTAAATTTACTTCGTCGATAGCGCATAAACCACAATAGAATAAATGCAGTTTTTAAAATTCACTGTATTTGTTTACCATAGCGAGTAGGTTCACTTAACAGCTTTACATCTCATTCATTTTATAACTCAGAATGCACAAAAATTATGTATATCATCTGAAGAATTATCTAATCGTTGCCACATCTTCTATTCAAATACTATAATAAATCTAAAGCGATGTATAAGACAAATTAAACAACAACAAAAAAAAAAAAAAAAAAAAAAAAAAAAAAAAAAAAAAAAAAAACAGTTTTTCACAGACGCTTTAGTATTTCTCATTCAATTCATTCAGTTCTCACTTCGCGACAGGGCAAAAATATATCAAAACTCAAAATATCTATATTAAAAATTACGAAGTAAATCTTAGACTTATTTCCTCGAATAAATCCCAGTATGGGTTAAGCATGATTTAATTCGCAATAATAAAAGAAGGCGTTATCTTTGTTGTTGCGAAGTTAGTTTCTCTAGATTGGCAACAAATCCAATATTCTGCTAAGTTTCAAATGTCGACAAATATTATCTGCTATGTTAATAATAATTAGGCTTAGCCGCTTAAACAACTTTTAAATTGTTGATAACTCTACAAATCTTGCATGCAGATTTACTAAAGGCACAAAATGCTTAACCGGAGGATAGGAACAGCATAATTCAATCATTTTTAAAGCATTGCAACCAAAATAAGAGGTGACCATCTACATGTTATAGCAGTCTTGTATGCAAAATTTCAACGTTCTGAGGCTAATGCACAGACGCCAAGAAAATTTCTCTTCAGAATCCATTTTAAATCAGTTTTATAATTTTTTTGGTGAAAAAGAGTCCTTTATTCTATCCTTACGTACAGATGTCAAGCAAAAACATCGTCAAGTTGTTTCGATAGCTGTCAAAATGGATATTTTCTTTAAAGTATGATACCCGAAATTTTTCGCGATTACAATACTTGCTTTTTACTCCATACAAGTAAGTAATAATAAAGAAAGTATGTCAGTGTTTACATTTGAGGAGGAATTTTACAAGCATTCTTTTATCGTATAAGACCGGAGTTGAAATTCACTGACACGCTTCTAGCCATCGGTCTAACATCCTCCAAAGTATCGCTCATTTCAGACATCCTACGGAAACAGTCGCCATGACTGGGTTGATTGTATTTTCTTCAGAAATGTAGAGTTCAAAGTTGAAAGATCTCCCTTGATAGAGAATAATGTTATAATCATTAGTTTGGACTTTTGTTTAGATCTTCAGATATATTGGAATATCCAGGCGTGGCTGTGTTAGAAAAATCATCACCAGCTTTATTTTGCTCTCTAACACATTATGTTAAGGGTCATTACTAGCAAAGCTGTATGTAAGTAAAGCGTGGGCACTTCAATGGGAGAAATTGCACTTCGAAACAACCGCAGCGCTCGTAGCGGTGGCGATGTGGAAACGCAATCAGTAAAACTGCGCATGCTCCTTTTCTTTTCAGTCATTGGTTGTTTTGATTTGGTTGTTTGTTTGATTCTACCGAAATCTTGTTAGCTTCTAACGTGCTTTGGTTGTGTTATTTATAACTTATTAATTTTGTACTTTTTAATTACAAAATGCTCTTTTCAGAACCAATTTTTTTTTCATTAACTCTAATGGCGTATCGATACTGCGAATTTAAAGATTGCAAGAGTAAGATTTCGTCGAAATCTGATGGAATACATTTCTACACGTTTCCTTGAGACGATGCGTACTTAAGGAAGTAATAAAGAAGAGTTTTAGGATATGTATTGTTGAAATTGAAGGTAAAAAAATCTGATAATTAAAAGAATTATTCCCCTATATTTTATAATAACGCAGGTACAAGTTTTAAATAATATTTTAAAAAATCTTTTTTTTTATTCCCTTTCAGAAATATTCAGAGAAAGTTATGTACTATTTAATGTATTTCACTATTAAAATAAAAAGAGCGCTAATTTGAAATGGACCGAATTGAGCATTAATTACAAATTGACTTAGATTTTTTTCATTTAAAAGATGCCTCAGAAGCTAAAAAAATCATGTCATATTTGAGAAAGTATTTTAGGTAGAAGCTCTGTAAGTGGAGAAGAAATAATGCATAATTTTAATGTTAATAACAATAAACTTTGCTTAAAAATGTATTCTTTTCGTATACTTAGGACTCTGAAATACTGTACAAATAGAAAATATATACATTTATATATATAATTACGACGCAATTGCACAATATTTACATCCAATCGTGTCAAAACTCATGGCGGCCTCTTGATCTTACTTCCAACCTCCATGACGTCACTGCAGGGGAGAGGAGGCGGGGAAGAGATTTAGTTTACATTGCCCCCACTGCAGTGGATTGGCGCTGCAATTTGGCGTCATGTTATAGTATGGGAGTGCCGACGCTTTACTTACATACAGCTTTGATTACTAGAACATCGTTCACTGTAATTTTAATTTTGTTGCCTATCAGTGTCTTAACTAAATATTAAAAATAAAATTTTAAAATCCCTACAAGGGCATTTTAAAACGCTTCTAAATTAGAGTTCTACATTACTTCATTTCCATATGCAACATAAAACACACCAAATAACATTAGCGTTTTTTCTTGTTCTTATAAATTTTATTGAAATAGGAAATTAGCATTTCAGTTTTTCTTTTATAAATTCAGTTTAGATCTGCAAACTCCTTCTTTCATTTTATGAGAGGGAAGAAAAGGGAGGGAGGTAAATAAGAAAGAGAAGTTCTTTCCTTCAAACAAGAGCGAACTAACGAGAGTTTTATTTCAACATAACACTGATACGCTATCCGAAGGGGAAAATCTGGCTCTCTTCCAATACACTATTCGCTAAATACTTTCATTTTTCTAATCTAGCAACTTCCGAGTTAAGACTTTCTGAATACTTGAATTACATATGAGAGTTGCCATAAGCCCTCTGGAGTTAGAGAGTAATTTGTGAATTTCAAACAAGGAAAAGGGAAAAAATTGTTAGACTGTATCCTTTTATTGATGTTTATACCAATGCACACGGACATAAACTGAAAATTTACTATCTTCTCCTGCAGATTCCAGTTTGAGCTTTTGAAGATAGCAGAATTTCAATTACAGAATGCTACCTGTTTAATTGCATTTTATAATGAAAGTAATACGGCTGCGGACAGTAAAAAGTCAAATCTTCAAACATGGGTGCAAATACAGAAGATTACCAATCAGGCTCACCTTATTGCTTTCCCCCTTGCAAGAGTTTCCACAATGATTATCAATGTTACAACATCCGTTTATAATGTATTTTCTCCCTCATTTCTGCACGCCTTAGTGGTGTAAAGATGGCACACTCGGCGCGTATTCGAGAGGTCTAGGTTCGAGTCCCGACGAGGGCATTGCACAGTTTTCACATCTTCTACTTCAAAAAAGCTTAATGATTCTACAGTGGCACCCAAACTAAAAAGTGGTAGATGATAGTTCTTCTCCACCAGGATATGGCGAGTAGGTCCCCTAATCACCAGTCGCCCTTTAAATTGGAAGTACATGTTCTCCCTCTTTTCACCATGCCTTCGTGGTGTAACGGTAGCAGACTGGGAGCGTAACCGACAAGTCCAGGTTCGAGTCTCGGCGAGGGCATTGCCCATTTTCGTGTTACCTACTTCAAAAATCCTAGTAACTCTAGAATGGTAGATGATGATTCTTCACCACCAAGGTTTGGCAATTGGGTTTCCTAATCCCAGGCCATCGTTTAAAAGGGGGAGCATATAAGGTATTTTCTCCCCTCCTTTCTGCATACCTTCGGGGTGTAACGGTAGTACACACGACGGGAATTCGAGAGGTGCAGGTTCGAGTCCCGGCGAGGGTATTGCTCATTTTTCACGTCTCCATCATGAAAATAACTAAAAGCCTCTACAAATTGTACTCCCGTAGAGAAATCTGCGAAGCTACTGGCTAGGATCTGTACCCAGGCAGTCTCGGCCACTGGGGTATACAAATTATGTACCTAGTGGTTCTGGGGGCCGGAAAGGTCACTTATTGGAAAGGTCACTTATTGAAACTGGGGCGCGGCATGTCTTAGAGCAGGGAGGTTCTAGTAGCCCGAGGATAACTCCTTGGGTATGCTCGGTAGTGACCCCCTGCAACGGGCTCGCCCGTGCGACTGTTTGGTAGCAAATTGACTACCAGTGACGCCCCAAATTGGGTGCGTTGCGCCGACCTCTCCAAGGTTCCGGGAAAGGTGTTGAATCCCGGCCCCGGTTCTACGGGGGGTAGGACCTGTAGTGCGATTCAGTTCGCGGAACAGGGAATGCCAATAATATGTTACAAATTGTACTGCGAATTTGTTCAAGAATTTTTCTTTTTTGAATGTCTTACATTGTAAGCTGTCATTTTCTTCACTGTCCTATAGTCAACTTCAGTGAAATTAAGTTAGAATCGCATCTTCTCAGTCACCGGCGCCAATTCTAACCCACAACCTCCACACGCTATAACTTAATTAAGGCCATTTTTGTTAACAATGTAAGCTCTTCGAAGTGACGCTTATTTGAAACGAGACAATGAAATTTTCATGTTTTCATGTAAACCCTTCGCCGTTTCCCTCTTCAGCATATCATAATTTGCATTAAATTTTGCAATGAGATGCATTAACTCGAACACTTTAAAATTTTTGTTAATATTCTTTTTATAAGCTTTTATAATAATCATTTGGGCTCCAAAAAAGAAAAAATAAAAAGAGAGATAAAACGTAGAATGAAATGAAGATCAGTCTTGTTTTCGTCGTTGACAGCCCGCTGTAACGCAAATATAGAATTCATAAAATCTCTTAAGAATCTGAAAAACTACTACGTACTAGCAATGGGCAAATCAATCAATAAAAAAATACAATCCATAAATTTGACTAATATTAAAGATTCACGGTTTAGTAATTGTATCGAAGATTTTTACTTTAATATTAGAATAAATAAATTTAGGTAAATTTATTACAAAGCGTTGTACTCTATTTTATCAATAAGTGAAAGACAAATCTAGTTATAACTGTTTTTCAATTTCATTTCGTAACAGAGCGATGAAAATATTTCATTCGTAAACTGAAATATTGAAAACTTAATGAACGAAAACTTTTGCTTCTGCAATAAAAACCGAAGGTGAACGATGATTTATTGAAAAATGCAGTAAACGGAAGTAATTTGTTTACTTCCAGAAAAAATAAAAAACATGAAACATTTTGGGTCTTTTCTAACTCGAAATAGATTAAAAATGAAATTATTAAATTTTATTCTGACTAGAAATAAAATAATGTTGAGTTTCATTCACTAAAACTCGGATGCAGAGGCAACAGTTATAGAAAAGTACTAAACAGCTATCTGCAGTAGTAATGAGGCCTGAGAAGCTCTAACTTTCTGAGGATGCTGTACACGCTGCAAATGAAGGCAAGGTACTGGAATCTGTAGATTTTATATATTACAGCCTAATATTTAAAACAAAGATTTGCTATTAAAATTAAAAAAAAAATTTAATTAAAAAATAAAAAGTAATATTAAAAATTTAAAGCACACGATTCTGTACCAGTTATGTAATATATGATGTTAAGAACATCTTTTATTGATTACAATAAAAATGCTAACGGTAATTTGTATTTATATGTATTAGATATATCATTACAAATAAAACAAAAATTCAAATTATTAAGCATTGCATCATTTCTCTTAAATTCTTCAGTTAATTAATTGATATTGTTACGAATTTTGGATAATGTAACGAAAAAAGTCTAAAGAGAGCGAAATTCTGGCAGAAAAATAAGATTACAGGGTAAGTCTATTAAACATTGAGGTAAATGGCTATCTCGCTAAACTGGAGATATCTTGCCAAATTGGCAATTGTTTGGCGACTAATTTTGTCGCCAATTTAGGCAGGGGAATTCGCCAAACTAGGGCACTAGAATTTTTTTCCGGTCCCTGTATAATTGTAATTGGTACTGTAATTGATACCTATACATAACTGTAACCCTATCCGTTCCTTAGATGTAATTTTAACCGTATATACCTTACAGTAATTTCGAGAAAGGGAAGGTACTAGAAACTCTTCGGCGGCCGGGGATAAACTATATGAGACTGGAGAAAGCATCACTTCTCGATTTTAGTTCAGAGATAAATCTGCGGGCAAGCTTCACTGTTTACATGCGCTTTGCACTGCGTTGTGTTTAACGCTGTCAGTAGTTTGAAGTAGTAACTATTGATTGGGATCTGTCATACGGAGATGAGCTGTACGAGTACTTTTGTGGAAAGTTCTAGAAGAACAAAGTGTTTCGTTTGCAAAAATAAATTTTCTCGACCTATAATTGGTTTTGCGTGCATTCATTCCATTACGAGCCCGTATATATGCAGCAATATTATTCTATTAAATATGAAAACTCGATAAGAAATTTTGTCCTCTGCTCGATGGCAATACAATGAGAGTAGGATAGGTACCGCTGGCGTGTAGAAGACAAATTAAAGACTTCCCCCCTCTCTGACGACACATTTCTTTTAAATAGCGCACTTTGTTAATCAATAACATACTGATAAAATTTGAAACATAAATTAAAGATCTTATGCCTTGCCGAACAAATCGGCTATATGTATTACGGCGCGTGGAAGACAAACTAAACGCTTTATTTTTAACGCAGCGGCAGCATTATCCAAGGGATGTTTTAGAATCTATCTGCTCTTTTCGGTTTCCAACTCTGTTAACACAAGAATACATGAATATAAAACGACTCCTTAGGAATGAAAAAAAATGGAAGTAAAACGACATGCAGGCAACTTGCTTCAGGCTTGATGTTTCGAGCTAGAAAGAATTGTTAATATTAAAAGTTTTAATCCACTTGGCCTTTGGAAGACTGATTGATAACTGGTTCGTTCAATAAACAAGAAAGAACTCAATGAATATTCATAAAAGTCTTCTTTAAAATTATGCAAATGTGCTCAAGACCAACACGCATTATTTAAATTATTTTCTAAACGATCAGGGTAAATTCTTTTAAGACGCGTTTATATAGCGTATCTTGCTTCTTCTTTAAGTCTTTTATTATATGTGCAATCTTGAAAGATTGAATTTTAAAAAGGTCCTTTTAGTACCATGTCTTTTGAGTTGTTAAATATGCATAATGTATAGCTAGTAAGGAGATGTACCATAGGTAATAAAATTCGAATATAAAATTTCTGATGCAATTATATAAAAATAAATTGCAAGATAAGAATAAATATAAGTAAAATGTTTCCCTTAATGGGTATTAAATGTACTTGTTATAATATTTCATGGAAGAAATAACGAGCTCTTAAAATCTTATGATGAGGTTTTACTGAACATCATTATATATCGTCTGAAATTCATCACTGTTTTATGTACAATGAAAATAATAAATAAAAGAACATGTTTTGGATGGTACTACTACACTGCCGAATAAATGCAAATTTATTGAGTAATGACAATGATTTTTTTAAAAGCCTTAGGAGAGGCAATGTAATCCAGTTAATGGAATACTTGGATAAATTATGTCCGTGTAGTGAAGACATGAAAAGGAAGAATAATAGTTTTAGAGTAATCAGTTACGCATAAAGAAGAAAATGATTAAAAAAATCATTGATGAATCATTGAGTAAATAATACGTGATTCAAAAAAGATGGCTAAAATTCTGAAGACTGGTAGAGCATTACTTAAACCAGCAATTTTATCTCAGAATACGCGGTCGAATGAGAAATATTGAAGCACGAACGCCATAAATGAAGCACAATAATGACACATTATTTAATAATCGACATTTATGAGGCTTATCTGAAAAAAAACAACCTCCAAATTATCATACTTGTTCAATAACGTCGTAGGAGTAAATCGTGCACATTTTTTCGAAGGCGCCACTCTTCTCCCACACAGCTGAAGCAGCTACATTAGCTGCTGTGATGAAGGATTTCAATGGAATTCGAGAGATACCTTTTTAAAGGAATCGTATAGGACAGATCGGAAGGTCGAGTAACAAGGAATAGGTGGACAAATCATCGGTATGGATAACTAATGTTCAGACACCTCTGGGGGCATTTCTTAAAGACAATCAGCAAGCCTTTCCTTGGGCTTCTGCCTCGGATGGTAGCTATAGTGCTCTGCATAAATCCGGTAGGAGTTCTTGCAGATAAATGCAATACTTTATCCTATTCAGCTGGTCTGGTAGAAGATACGGCTTAATCAAGTAGTAGTTGATAATTTCCTGCCTAAACTTTGGCAGTAAATTGTTGTTTCCTGGCATGTTACTGTGCTGAATATGGATTAATAATGGCCCCACCCTTAATGCACATGTGTACAAATGACGTCATTAGAGAATTACTACAAAATTTGACGGTATCGCTTTCTTTTGCAGGAATTGACAAACGGATTCTATAGGAAGAGCAAAAAATCCATATTTTTTGTATTTTTCAAGGCATAGACTTTCTGAAAAAGGTTTACTTTTCCTTACTTAATATTCATCGTATATTGCAATCAGCCATACTTAGGCTACGCTCTGCATTTCGTATCCTTACGGCTGGCTAGCTTATCCCACTATAACTAGGGCATTCTGTCTCATATTTGGTGTTCTCATCATCTCTCACTGATCACATCTACTTGTAGGTACGGATAGTTTTCATTTTACGCAACTGCAAGTGCTCGTACGTTTGGTTATTTGGAATTAATCTATTGGCAAAATGTTCCCAGTGCATTCGTTAAGTTTCCATAGTATTGCTGTTGACAGCTACGAACATAAAGCGTATATCGCTTTCTGGATATTGGAATGAGGATACATTTCTTTAAAAATCGAGACTGCAAATGACAATGCGAGGAAAACTCACTTTTATGCACGGAACTCACCGAAAAGTTCCAGCTTTTGCTGTTTTAGTTTGGTTCCGCATTTAACGATGGAAATATTTTATTTCGAATGTTTTGCCTCTCTTAAAGAAAGAGCCATGTCGCTTTAACACCCTGCGTTGGAATATCACATATATAAAATCAAATTTTATTTCATGCGTCCCAAAAAATAGAAACAACTCTTATTCTTGTTAAATGTATCAAATTTTAAAACAGGATTTTGAAATTTGGTGGAAACAAACCTTTTTAAATAATACTTTGATTATGATGACAAACACAGGCGCATGTTGAAGATTTCATCAAGTGTGGACCTGATTTCTTTTGGTTTTTGGCATCAGAATGGGATTCCTGTTCGACCTTTTAGTGCAAGCCTATGCAAGAGAAAATTAGTTATTTTACGTTAACTAAAACAGAAATGGTTTAGAAAAATAATAAAAAAAATTAAATCTGATTTTATATTAAAGGGACGTCCCAAAGGGACGTTTTTCCATTCATACTCACATATACGTTTCTAGAGTTCTTTCGAGAGCACTTGGGCTAACGCTTCTTTGAGTTAAAAATATTTAGAAACAGCATATCTTTAAAATTTCGGATAAACAGTCTCGCGAGCTCGAGATAAAAATATTTTATTTCATACAGTGTTGCCACTGATCGCTTTGAAAACTTTCAGTTTCTTAATCGAGAATTCGTTAAAGCTTTACAAAATAGGAAGTAGATAAAAAAAAAATTCGAAATTCAAAATTCGAGCTTCCAGGTGCCCATACTCGGATGGAGGACTAAGTCGTTCAGAATTTGATGGCTGTAGGTACCGTTGTTTTTCCACAATGAGAGAAACCTACATACATTCATGCAGATTCTTTATTATTTAATTTCTTTATAATGTAATATAGGGCGACAATATTTAGTGGCAGTAATCTGAAAAGTGATTCAACGCTTTTAGTGATTCGCAAATGATTCGCATGATGAAACGCAAAATACCTTTTTGAGGCTATTGCTCTTCTGGGCTAAGGCTCTTTTGGGCTAATAATTTTCCAGCTTAATTTTGTCAAAAGAATGGGTTTTGTATATTAATAACTGGATTTCTTACTTATGGATTTAGTAAATGGGAATGAAAGGAAAATCCCTAAAATTGTCATCCATTGTTCTAGAAGATTTTGGTCTTTTGCTGAGATGACCGCCTTAGAGAGGTAATATTCAGTACAGACTTTACCTATTTTGTCAGTTGTAAGACTTCTTTCAGAGGTGGATACGTATTAGATGTGGTTTCAACAACAGGTTTCACGACAAGTTTAAAAAAATTAATTTATTTCAATTATATTTCTGTAAATCCGCATCTGGCATAAAAAAGAAGAGTCATATTACATTATCTGAATATGCACATTAAGCACATTAAGACTGTCTGACTCAGAAGTCGATTGCCTCTAGGGTGAAATTTCAAAGGGAAACTAGTTTGTATTCTTATTACAAACTATAAAACCTCGACGACAAGTAGTTAGCTCTTCTAACCACTCCGCCCCTAGTTGGATGAGGATTCTTCGAATTCCAAGATGAGTTGTGGTTACAGTTAATCACGCTAATTTGTTATATTGTAAAAATTGATTTATTAAAAGTGATATATTTTCGGTGCCTTATGAAAGAAATCCTGCCCATGGATTATCCTAAAAAGCAGCCTCCATCATAACGGCTTCCTTGCCGTTAGTTTGAATGAATAGAATTCTGATTGGGTTTATTTAATTACTGCAAAACATGCGGGGCAGCTTTCCTGAGAAAAGCGATGTCTTCGTAGAAGGTTTTCTCAGAAGAACTGACTTATAATCATACAGAAAGAAAACTACGAAAACGGCAATGTAGTCAGAATTTACGCCGGTATTTGAAGCCGGGTTGAACTAACAGTGTCTAGTAATTTTATTCACTTAACAAATGCTGGGCTGAATGGGTTAGGTTAGGTTAGGTTGTTTAGATTAAGGCAAAGCACACGAAGGTTATCTGCCCAAGGGAAAGGGTACCTTCGAGGAGGACTTTTTAAGGAAAACTGGCTTGGACTCGCGTCACACATGACGGAAACCTTGAATACTCTCATACAGCTAGCTCGCTGGGCAAGATTTGAGCCCTGAGTGATTTAGCCTGCTTTCAACTCGGCCCGTTAGACATGGGCCAAATCGGATTTGGTACAAATGAGAAAAGGCTCGACAAAGTTATCAGAACTACTTACTTTCATCGAATATGGACTTCTGCCCAAAATGAAGGAAATTTCTTTTCCAGTGTATTGTGCGTTTTATAGCGATGGCTGTCTTTGAAGAAATAACACAATAAATAAGGTCTACTCGAGGTTATTTTAATAACTCCTAAAAGGAAGAGACAGTATGACAAGTAAAAACACACAGTTTAATTACATTAAAACCCACGTTGAACATACAAATATTCTTCTGACTGCATCTATTTGACGGTTTGCTAAGAAAATTAGACGTCATTGTGATAGTCTAAAGCAGGGATGTCAAACTCATAGGTACACTTGGGCCAAGCAAACAAGGTTTAACTTTAGGCGGGCCGCAAAAAAAAAAAATCAATAAACATATATATATATTTATATAGAAAAGAACAAGAAAAATTTAATGTTTACGTCCTGATACTTGACATCTATTCTCTGCTATTATCTTTCCTATTTCGGGAGAAATTTTGTTTGCAGTGATAATTTTCAAGGCTGACCCAAGGTGACCATCATTAATACGGTTTCTAATAGGAGACTTATTACCTTTCATGACTGATAATAACTGCTCGCTACCAAACATGGAAATAATTTCATATGCGAATTTTCGAGTATTTTCAGACCTGGCTGGTAAATATTTGTAAAATTCAGGCACGCCCACTTCAATGAATTTTGCTTTCAAGTTTGAGTTGCATTGAATCTCGATCACCTCCATTTGCATATGGCTGGGTACTGAGTCAATACTTATTGAGAAAATCGAAGAAAACAAAAAATTTGTCTTCGAGGGAACTAAAATCATTAAACCTCGTTTCAAATTCAGTTGTTAAATTTGCAATTTTTTCTGCGTATTTTTGATACGAACAAGTATCATCTAAACTTGATTTGTTCATGCTGCACGTCGGGAAGTGCGTCAAATCTTCATTTTTAGGTTGTTTTTCCCAAGGAACTAGTTGACATTTGAATGCTTTAATTATGTCAAACATGTTCGTAATGATATGATCTTTTCCTTGTAACGATAAATTTAAATCGGTTAAGTGTTTGGTTATATCAACCAAGAAAGATAAATCTTGTATCCATATTGGATCGTAAAACAAACTTACGTCTTGATTTTTCGTTTTTAAAAACTGACATATTTCTTCTTTCAAATCCCAGAACTGTTTGAGAATCTTGGAGCAAGATAACCAACGTACCTCGGTATAGTAGGACAAACCCGAATATTCACTATCTAACTCACTTAAGAAAGCAGTGAATTGACGCTGATTTAAACCTCGAGATCTTATAAAATTTATAACTTTTTTTATATATGACAAAACATTCTCCATATTTATTACTTTCGTGCATAGAACTTCTTGATGTATAATACAATGCATATGATGAATGTTTGAACCGTGAATTTCACTAAGTTTTTTTCTTAGTAATGCTACGAAGCCCTTGTTTTTCCCGGTCATTGATGGAGCGCCATCTGTAGCTACAGAATTTAATTTTGCCAAAGGTAGATTGTATTTCTGCAGAAGTCCAAAAACACAAGTAAATGTATCTTCTCCTGTGGTAGTACCAGGCAACGGTATTAGTTCCAGTAATTCCTCAAAAATTTAAAATTCTTGTCACAAGAACGAAGAAACACTGCTAATTGAGCTTTGCCACTAATGTCCGTGCTCTCGTCACAGGCAATGGAGAAACTTTCGAAACTAGATGATTTTGCTTTGATTTGATCACTTAAATTCGAGGCTAAATCAGTAACTCTTTCCGCAACTGTATTTCGAGACAATGAAGGTAAAAGCCGAAGGTAGCTGAACGCAAGCTACTCACACGCATTTGTAATTTAAGTAGTGTGTGTGTTAGCTCGCTGTGAGTAATCTAACAACACTGAATAAATTATCGTTAATTACTTAGCATTAAACATTTCATTTTTTTCTTCGTCGATATGTTATTTTATTATTATATATTATTATTTGCCGATATATTGGCCGGGCCGCAAAAATATTTGTTGTGGGCCGCGAGTTTGACAACCTTGGTCTAAAGATTTTAAATTCACGTCTTTGACACGTACATGTTTGCCAAGTGAAATGACGCAATTCGCAATACAACGAGTTTATTAATAACGATACCTATTTACTTACCTTTTGCAAACTTTTTAAGCGCTAAATAATGTTCATTTAGGAATCCTTTTTTCATTTTATCAATATTTTATAGATAAAATTGTCATTAACATTTTGCACGGCAATAAGTATCTGCATATAAGCCTCTCATAAACATAATTTTGAACGTTCTCAAGCGTTTTTACTCAGTTAAGAATACAAACTCAGAAAAAAAAGGGCTGATATTTACATATCTTAATCCATTTAACGCGGAATTTTAAAGTAATTAGATCAACACTTAGATAAGCGAATCCTAGCATTAAAGTCTTTACTTTCAGTATTAAACTCGTTTAAGTGTGAAAATAAAAACAAAGAAAATTCCCCAGTAAATTTATTTAAGCTAGAAAAAAGAACTTAAGTGTTTTTTCAGATTAGCGTTAAAAAAACTTCACTGTTGTTAAAAAAATTTCGGATACTAAGCTATTTCTTAACGCAACTGTAATATTTGTCCTATTATTCTAATTAGCATTTAATCAGATATTTAAAGTTTGATCATTAAGGTTTGATATTTTAGTAGGATCTGCAACCGAAAAGCTAAAGATACAAAATAACAGTATTTTTTTATGTAAATAATCATTAAAACTAGATTCAAGAAATTTAGAAGCTTTTCTAGTTGCATTTATAAAAGCGGAGGCTTAGATTAATATATTTTTTTAAATTTCAATTTTATGATAAATTTTTGTTTCAAATTAAGAAAAAAAGATGTTGTAATTTAATTTTTAAAAATATTTTACCAAATGTTAACGTCAAGTTTTAAATTTAAGAACTTAATTTATTTAGTTATCTCGTTAATTTTCAAATTTTAAGGCTAACATTTGTTGAATATAATGCGTTGTAGTTAGTTAGCATACTGAAAACGTAATTTTGGATTTAATTCACATTAAAATAAATTTTCATATTTTTTTATTTAATCGGTAGTGTTTTTTAACATGCTTTTAAAATTTTTACGGTGTTTAGTATTTACGAAGTTAATTATAACAGTTTAATAAAAAATTAAAATGAGATTTTAAATCAAAAAATTTCAAAGCGTTTAATCAGTTATCCTTTTAGATACGAAACGGGTCCAACAGCGGCCAAACGGCAAAGTCACTGAATGTTGGTAGTTTTATCCAAAGAATATGTACTGTTAAGAAGGAAAACTTCGCAGAAGCAGAAGTGGTTCCCTTCCAACGAAAAGGGAAACAACTGCGCATGCGTGAAATATCTGTCGCCAAAAAGCGCCAAAGCTCGAAGCTGAATGTCGAAGTTGGTTTGGACAGCTTCGACCGTTACGTTTAGCAAGAGTTTAAACAAAGAATAGGTTCTTTGGTTTCAAGTAGCGATATGGACAATGGAAGTTCAACAGCTAGTGAAAGTGAAACTTCACCTAATATTTCATCATTTCCGAGTGTAAATTATCGCGACAAGTCAAAGAACGATTCATCTTAACCCGTGTTCCTCGATTTCCTATACACGTCGCGGAGGGGGAAAATGTGGGCTAGAAAGAACCGGCACATCACAGAGGGGAAATTCTCGCCAACAGATTCCGTCGCCAAATCCCTTGGCGAATGTTCCCTTTTCTTTGTAGCGGCGTTGCAGACAAAGTGGTTTACATTACGTCTATGGAGCCTTTCCTTCTTTACATAGAGGTTCTTTGGTTTTATCAGCGGCCCGAATTCTGGCGAACAAAGGGTTGCCTGCATGTGCGTTTTAGTGGTTTTCCCCGTGCGTAGCGTGTATTTCTATAGGGCTAAAACTGAAATCACAAGTGTTTAGTTCTCCAGTACTACACACAATTCAAGAGTTGAAACATCCAATTGAGGGAGAAATTCAACAAATCCCTGTAGTGATGTTGCAACAGGTAATGTGTGATGTTAGCAGAAGACTTTCCGAGTGCGTATGGAGGCAAGCGGGGATCTAAATGACTTTATGTTTTGAAAATTAAAGACCTTTTTAAAATTTTTTCGAGTTTGAAACCTAAATGATTTAATGTTTACTGTGTATTCTTGTGCATTTTATGTAAATTCAAAGCTAATCATTCACTGCTGATAACATTTTTAAAACCGCCCGATTCACTACCGCACCCTGTAATAGATGTTATAATATTTCTTCCAGTGTGTCACTGATACATATAAAAATTCTTCTTTTTTAACAGCCGTAAGTATTTGAATTTTATCAAATAGTGAAAACAAAATTTTAAACTATATTCCCACAGAAAGCTAAACTAAAAAACATATTAGAGATGTTATCACAATTTAGTTATTGACTTTTAATTGCACATTCCACCAACAAATCTATCACACCGATTGCTTAATATATGTTATCATATAACGACATATTATAAGCATAATATATGTTATTTTGTAACGAAATCACTCCTTACTTTTTAATAGTTATTTAAAATTCACAATCGATAAAGCGCTTTATACCGAGAATACGTAGCAGTATCAGGAGTTGCATATAAATGTATTTACTTAACTCCAAGTGAGGCAGCTTTGAAAGCAGTCCAACCATGCACTTTAATCAAATGATACTATATATATTGCCTTCACTTTCAACAAGGTACAAAGATACTCGCGCATTTGTCGGAATTAAATGAGAGAGCCTGAACAGTGTATCTTTCCATTAAGTGAGTGGATCAAATGAATGGGAATGTCATGTTATTACCAAATGAATGTTCCCTTATCACTCTCCTGTTCATTAAGGAAGCAAATAATTTTTGCAATTATGTGTACATAAAATACACACGAAAAGGAATGTGGATACCTAAAATGCTACATTACAATGAATAGTTAGATTAACATGACTGTAATTTAGTGATTTTTCCGTCGATTTTATAATTTACGAAATCAAGCTTAATTATAATAATCATCGATTTCAATGAAATAAAAATGGAGATGTATACTTAGTTAATGTAATTCATTTCAATGTCAATCCTTGAGTGAGTGTTTGCTTTGAAATTAAGTCTACATTTTAATGTACACCAACCATAGAAAATATTAAAATCGTTTCAAATATTTCATGCTTGTTTGCTTATAATCAATAGATGTTGAGGTCGTGAATAATAATAAACACACTGTTTCTCCAAAAAGTATTGAGAATATATTATTTTTCCTTCTGTACATGTGTGTATGAGTGAGTATGTGTTTGAATGTAATGCAAAAGTGCCTCGATAGGAAAGGGGGAATTCTAAGCAGATGGAAGGGAAATTCAGGTGTATACTTTGACTTTCTTCGATCATGAGCCCACATCTTTGTAACAATCTCTATGTTAGCAAAGTGCAAAGTACTTTCTCTTTTCTTGGACGAAAATGTAGAGGAGACTCAAGCAACATTGTGCGGCAATTCTTCAAAATCGGAAAATCGAGCTCTGAAACGTTGGAATTGTTGAGAACTGCTGATGGGAATCCTGATTTGTCTTCAATCCGAATCTTCAGGTGACGTAAAATGTTTTAGTGGACTAAAAGGAGTGTGTCCTTTCGTCCTGTCGAGGTCGAAAAGAGCGTAGAATATCCTCCAACTTTAAGAACTAAGAATAATGTGGCTTCCACAAGAACTGGAGACTGTGGCCTGGAGATAACTGAGCCATTGAGAAAAAGAGTTGTGCTCGACCATAGTAAAATTATAAATCTATAATCACTTCACCATGACAATGCGTCGTGTGACATATCACATACTGTGAGAAAACTTTTAACTCAAAAATTTCACAGCACTTTCCCATTACCCCTTAACTTGGTTTGAAGTGGTTCCTTTTATTCTTCAAGCTCAAGACCATCTCAGAAACACCGTTTTGGGATAATTGGTAATGTTTAGGCTATTATGAAGAGGGGTCTGAGTAAAACTTCAAATGAAGACTTTTTCCTGCCATGAAGAGTGGCAGCAATGCTGATATTGTTGTATTCAATCACCAGCCCTCTATTTGAAAGTGACAAATTGTGATTGCATCAAAATGTTTTTCATTCATTCTTATTAATTTGGAAACAGACTGTATAAAATGGCAACGCCAGAGTTCTTCCATCCAGAAACGAATTTTGAAAACAGCCAAGATGTTTACAGTAAAAACAGTTCCAATCGGTCTGTGAGAAGTACTTATCAACGCCCATCAGAATAGCTAACATTTAGAGCTGCGAAAACGAAGCATTCTATGTTCACGCACTACCGGTGCCGAAGGTCAGTCCAGGTTCTCTAGTCACAGCGTTAGATAAAATACTGTGATTTTACATTATCTGTAATTGCAGTTGCGCTAGCCCAGCATGGGCAGATACGTAGCTGATCGTATACTTTCAGAGTACGCGTAATAGCATATTTATTTGCATATCAACATTTACGGCATAATGCACTTAATCATCTACCATGGACCATCGATAATAATTGAAGAAGGATCTAATGTTCTATTTTGTTTCATTCAATATAGTTTACATGAAGTTTTATTTATCATCTGGATGCTCAACCGTGCATGCACTGTAGGACGAATCCTAGCCTGGTGTTTAAGAGTACGAGCCTGATGGTTAAAATAATACACTTGTGCTAAAAAATAAGCAACAAACATTAAAAGAAAGGCTTGAATGTAAAAAAAGAAAAAGAAAATATACAGTTTACATATGAGGTAGTAACTGCATTGATGAATGCAAATATACAAAAATAAATTAATATAAAACGCAGTCCCGCAGTCACATCACAATTCTTAAAAAGGGGCATACTAGACCCATTGATCATTTCGCAAGCAATGATAGTTTCATGTAATTCATGACAGCCAAAGCGGAAAGTATGAGCCGAAGACCCCATTTACAGGATGAAGTGCCTTCGAAGGCTGTCCGGATGTTGCAAGTTGGTGCAAGACAATTCACTGTTGCCAGAGAGCTGAATATGAATCGTATTGTCATCATTAAGCTATGTTATGCTATGTTATGTAGAAGTGAAGGTGCCACCTAATATTTACCCTGGAATCATTGACAAAGGGATGAAAACCCCTGTAGAAGACATGGGTCTGGACGCCGGAGGATTATCACAGCAGCCTAGACGACGACTTCCTGTTGCTATGTTCAAGGCTGTAGATCACTAACAGCACGATAGATGCCGTCGCATCTCTCTGCTCTTGCAGAACGGTCCATATCCCACCAAACTGTGTCTCATCGACTGCACGAAGGTAGACTGTATGCCCAACGACCTGTGGTTTGTGTTTCGTTGTCTCCATCGTGTGTCAGAATACGGTTTAATCCGGCGCGTGAACGTCGCAGTTAGGTTAGGTTTGGTGTAAGTGTAGGGGGCCACCTATTATTTACCCTGTCTAAGTAGTGGACTCCAGAGCAGTGGGGTCACGTACTCTTTAGGAATGAGTCCCCATTTAACATACAATATTATTCCCGAATTGCAATGAAATGGCGAGACCCATGGACACGCCCTTGGGTGCCAAACATCATCGAAAAAGACTATTATAAAGGAGGATGCTTAATTGTATGAACTGGGATAGAAGCGAGAGGTCGCATCGAACTCTTCGTGATTTCTGGTGATTCCGTCGCAGCCATCCGATATTGCAACTAAGTTCTGCACCTTCTTGTGTGTCATTTTTTCGCTGCAATGGGTGCCGATGCGATATTTATGGAAGATAACATCCTTCGTACAGAACTAGAGTGTTGCGGAGTTATCTGGACAGTGAAACCACTCCACATCTGCCGTGGCTTGTTAGGGCACCGGATCTAAATCCCATAGAGCGTGTGTGAGACGTTGGGCCAAAGAACAGCAGGCCGCAGTGTGCCGCCAGGCACTCTCCATGAGTTCCGACATACATTACAACATGAATAGGCACTTCTGACACAACAGTATTTACAGCTTGCCTCGCCGTTGTCAAACATGCATTTCAGCTAGGGGGTATCATACACCTTATTAGCGTGATATTTCCATTGAACATTCTTCCGACCCATTTGGTGTTTTGCGATGTGATGATTGTAGTGCATGTGTTTTTGTATGTCTCTGCTTTATTGTTTGCTATGTGGCTTGTAATGCCACACCAAGCTCTTGGATCAATTTCACTCATATCCATCAAATAGTTTTTGTTTTATTCGTGTTTTGCATTTGTTGTTTATTTTTTGAGCAAGAGGAGGATCTTGGGGAGATTATAAGCCATCACTCTCCTCAGTTTTCTTATATCCTTGGACAGCTTGGTTGATAATGTAAACATTTTGTTATGACTTTGTTCCCTGGGAATTAAATTTCTTTCACTGAAACAATTTGAAACACTTTACCCCTCATACAATGAAGAAAAACTAGAACTGGCTCTAAGGGCATGAGAAACCTTTTATTTCTCTGGCGTTCAAGTTCACTCATTCTCAGTTCAAACCATTATACGAGGCTGGAATTGGAGTAATTTTGGTTAACATAAAGTAGCTTTTTTTAAAGCTGCATGGCTTTGCAAAGTTTCACACCTAGTTTCAGTTCGCGTGCATGCAACCACTTACAGTTATATTTTTACGTATACAAACATAACATTCATAATGATACTGCCTACATTTAATCGCGCCTCACTGGTTTTTGTGCAGTAGAAGGTCTGCATCGTGCTGCAGTATGAAATATTAGAGGGATCACTGGAATTAACCTAATAAAATAATTTATGGGAACTGCGGAATACTTTTTTGTATGTTAGCAGGCATTAATTTGATATATATTAACGTCTCTTTGAGTTTCTGTCTTGCTTGGATGAGAGCCTGTTTGCCTTCGAAAGCAGGATCTACCTTCATATTAAACTGGTGGTCTTAACATTTCGGTAGAGTACTGACTCACTGTCAAATGGCATATGGAAATGGTCAGAATTAAATAAACATGCCATTTGATACTACTTAATTCAAATTTAACGCCGCTCCAGGTAAATGCACAATACAGGCAAATAGTTTTAGCTGTTTCTGTATGAAATAAAAGTATTCTGGCACAAAATATTTAATGAAAAATGTTTGCAAGGTATCTATATTACCTTATTTAGTATAAGGCAGAATTGGCGCTACGTTCATATTGCTTAATACAAAATTAGTTAGGTGTGCTTCGAAAGAAACATAGTTATTGCTCCTAAATGATAAAGACAATCAGGTAGAAGCATGTTACTTTGAATAGCATAAGATGGATTAATAGTCAGCTCCATCTACGGAGGAAAAAATGAAAAGACAAATTCATGAAATCAGACAGGTAACAGTAAAGAGAAATGTATCGTTAAAACTGATTAGAACTGTTGAGATTCCATTTTGAGTGGAGAGATTTAAAGAAAACTAATTTGCAGGAACTAATTTGATACTTGAATTAATTAACAATTTTTATTGAATAATCTCAAAAAACCAAATTTGAAAAAAGTGATTAAAGATTATCAAAGGCAAACACAGAAGATCTAGCTATTACCGTTTCTATTTTATGCACAGTCAGTGATCATTAATGCCAAATGCATTGATGTGCTCATGAATGCTATGTCTTTTATTCCGTCCAATGTGTAATAAGCCACACTTGTGACGAATTATGTAAATTTCTCAGGAATTCATATTTGATTTATTATTTTTAAGGACTGGTGTATTTAACTTATAAATACATTGTAAATGCATGCAGCATGAAATTCCGTAATATGAGTAAAGCGTTACGGAGCCATACTGAATTAATGAACCATACCTGCTACATAGCTTCCAAATGTATGAAAATAAAATTAGAGAGCAATGGCCTTGTGTATTTTATAGTTGTAGGTACAGCTTTACTGAAAATTAAAGCAAGTGAACAAATAAGTACACATGAGTTCACTGCAAATTCCAATATTGTTGTCAGTAAGGAACAACGGTAAATGCACTACAGTATACTCGCTTCCAAAAGTTAAGCACGGAGAGGAAAATGCTAATTTCCGGAAGCCAATTAGAATTGAAGAGGATGAAATTCGCTGCACAGGTAGATGGAAGTATGCAAATATGTTAGGTAACAGCCAGTCGCGCTTTTATGTCAAGAAGTATGCGCTTTTATGTCCCGGCACCACTGTAATCGTGCCGGGAACATGTCAATTGGAATTTGTCTGACTGGGGCAATACCATGCTTACTGATGAGTCAAGATTTGCGCTGGAGCCCGATGACAAGCGTGTAAGGATATGGCGTAAACAACGAACACGCAATCAGTCCCAAAACATCACGCAATCCGAGGCGGAAGCATTATGGTGTGGGCAAGAATTTCATTAGGATACCGCATCGACCTGCACATCTTTAAACGGGGTTCTTTGACGGCTGTCCGGTATCGAGATGAAGTCCTAGAACCCATTGTGAGATTGTACGCTGCAGCAGTTGGCCCTTCATTTGTTTTAATGGACGATAATGCACGTCCCCATAGATCTGACATCGTCGATG
The DNA here is from genome assembly GCA_000611955.2 of Stegodyphus mimosarum. NCBI lineage: Eukaryota > Metazoa > Arthropoda > Arachnida > Araneae > Eresidae > Stegodyphus > Stegodyphus mimosarum. Next base: position 298,549 of record KK117013.1, read on the forward strand.
ACTACCTGGAGAGTGAAGGGATTGCGCGTATGGCATGGCCAGCATATTCGTTCGACCTTAATTCCATTGAAAATCTTTGGGATGCTCTCGGTCATGCTGAATCTTCATGTTTCCCACCTCCAGCCACTTTATATTGAGCTGGATACTGCTCTAGAAGAAGAATGGCGATTGCTTGGTTGACCACCTAATTGAAAGCGTGGTCAGAAGGTGTAAACTTTGTATACAGATGAGGGGGATCACGTACTTTATTAATGTCCTTTTTTTCATTTTATGCTGTTTATTTTCCCATTGTACATAATGCTGTTTAAGTCTCCAGTATGCCATTATCTGATAACTTACAAAAATTTAATATTGTTTTCATTTCTGTATATAATTATTGATTTTGTTTTATGCATAAATATATAAGTTACTTTCCTGCCGAATTTTGTGTCAATCAAAGCAGTATTTTTTTTTTCATTTTACATCTTCGTGCTTAACTTTTAGAAGTGAGTGTATCTTCGCAAGTAAATAGCCCTCATATAAAGATAACAGCTCAATTTATTTCAAATCTCCTTCCTGGCAAGAAGGGTCCATTGTTCATGAGTTCTGTGGAACATATATCTTCTCAACGTCTGGTACTAATTGATTTATAATTTCATCAATCCAGACGACTTTTTTCTCATTCTTTGAAGGTTCAATGGCGGTGTTCTTTTGCCTTGGATTATACCCACATTTACTTATGCTTAAGCACTGAGTGCTCACTGCTCTTCAACCTAATCTGATCTCCTTATATTAATATACCTTTGTTGCAATAAATTCCCAAGGGAAGGGCGGAGACAATTCTTGCTAACTTTTGTTAGCTGTCATCTGTCGCTTTTGCCTTATAATAAGTGCTGAGCAAATGTATCTCAGTGGGGCGATGGCTTCTGTGTCCCAAACCGAGGTGTTATTCCGGATGGCCCCCATTTCATTGTTCTCTAGCGCTGATTCGATTAATGTCCTGCTATACTGTAGCCCATATATCTGTTAGATATCCAGGCTAAGCCGCAGAAAGTTCTTTCATCTACACACTGAGTATCACGATGATAACTCCGGCGGCGATGGTTTTATCAGCAGCTACGTACTCGTGTATACTCACTTAGTACACATGATAAAGCGTAGCTCGTGAAAATCACATTGCCTATTGCATGTGCCCCATATGCCTGCTCCTGACAGCCTGGTTGCAATCAAATGTTCTGAGATTTCAAGTCTTACTTAACAGGAACTCGAAAGTTTCTCTGACGCATACTACAAGATGCGAAAGTTTCACATTCCCATGCTTCGGCAAATCCAGTCACCAGAGCTGTATTGCAATATCACCAGTGTATCAGTTATCTCTAATCTAACTTTCGTATCAGTATAACAACACAGATATTATGAAAACATATAGAATTTTTCAGATTTATTCAAACAAATTTAATGCTTAATTATAATACTGTTCTGCTGAAGTTTAACCACTCCAAATCTATGCCAGGCGTTTTACAATCCATACCTCTCTCTGTGACTAATCTTGCTCAATTTTAAATTTATTTGTAAAGTAAATTTTGCTTTTCTGGTAACCATTTCCGTTAAGTGTTAAATACTTTACTCTACTGTATTACGTAGTTATTAATAAGAAAACTAATTTCGAGGGTAATTGTTTAAAAATATGTAAACCAAGTAAGTTTTAATTATTTTCATGATCTTCTCCTTTCGATTATAAACTTGCCAATCCAGTAATGCAATAATGCTTCGAAAATGGCATTGAGTTAGGCAACCAGCAAATGTTTTTCCGCAAGTTCCAGTAAAATTATTTCTATTAGCTTCATTACTTTATAGCTTTTAGTTTTCAGATGCTCCAGAGTTAGTTTTTAGATTAGGTTTGCAAGGCGTTTGAGGGAAAAAAATAGTAAATAAAAACGAACAAGAAACACTCTGAGGCTTCATCAAAATTAACAACATTTTATAAAACGTTAAACTGATTTTCCATTAAAAACATTAAAAAATGCAAGCTGTGACTGTCGTGAAAATACTTGGCCGCAAAACGTCGTAATTTTTTCTGAAGAAAAAATTTAAGCAAGGAATAAAAAATGCATCTTAAGAACAATTTTTTAAAGTAGCGTACTTAAGTTTAAAGTAATAAATGTTATTTATTTACAACATGAAACTTATTTACACTGTTCCTCGATTTTGTCGTTTGCCCCCATCTTTTTGAAAAACGACGGATCAAAATTGCACTCTATATCCAACAGAAAAGTTTTATGAACATTTGAAGTTGTGATGCAATTAATCAAAAAGGTTTCTATCGCCTTATGTTATGTAACCGACACAGAATCCTTAGTTTTTTTAATAGTTTTTAATCAAGTTTTATGTATTTTTACCAAGCATTTATATATTTTCTTAACTTCCTAATTTTCTGAATATTAATGGTAAGTTTTTCTTTAAAGTGTTAAAACTATGATCTGTAGTCTTCAAACTGCAATTTTTTTAAATTGAAGAGGCATTAGTTTTTTTTTGAAACAGGAGACGTGAAAAATTAGCAGTGCCCTCATCGGTACTCGAACCTCGGACCTCTCGAATACGCGCCGAGCGTGCTGATCATTACACCACGAAGCCATGCTAAAAAGGCGGGAGAAATACTTTATGTAACTCCCCGTTTTAAAGGGCTACTGGAGATTAGGGTACTCGATCACCAAATTCTAGAGATGAAGAATCATCCCCCACCACCTTTTTTAGTTCCGGCGCCACTGTAAAGACAGGATTTTTAATACTAGAGACATGAGAAATGAGCAGTCCCCTCGCCGGCACTCCATGCTCCGACCTCTCGAATATGCGCCGAGAGTGCTGGCCATTACACCACGAAGGCATGCTAAGAAGGCGGGAGAAATGCCTTAAAAATAAAGTAATTAAAAATTAAAACTATGCTGCAAATGTTGGAAATTACATTCCTAACAGAATCCCTTTTATAAATTTGACAAGAGTACCTCAGCCTGACTTTTTAATGAATTAAGTGCTGTGAATAAAGTTTATCAAGATTTACAGTTCTTGATTAATTTATTTAATCTTCTTGATTTACAGTTTGAACCTCAGAATCAGAAGAATTTTTTAAATAATTAGATCGTCTTTCCATCTATACCCTAAAAAATATCTAACTAAAATGAACTCAATTAAAAAATAACAGCATCCTTAAAATCAGAAAAACATAAAGGGTCATACAAAAGTTTTGTCACAGTAACTGAAATTAGTAATACAAAGAATTTAAAATGCATTTTCTATAAAAAACTAATTCTCGTTTCTTGTACTAAGTTTAGAATCATTATGACAGCTTTTTTCAGCGTATAAGAAAGGAAAGAAACGTAATTTTTGAATTGGAAACAGGCGAATTATTGACAAGAACTGGAGATTTTAATATATATTTTTTAAACTTTATTGATAGAACCTGATGTGTACACCACATGACTTCCTTGTACGGAATATTAAATTATACGCATTTTTTCCTGCATTTCATTTAAACTTATTGAATTGAATTAAATCTGCTTCGTCGATAGCGTATAAACCACAATAGAATAAATGCGCTTTTTAAAATTCACGATATTAATTTACCATAGCGGCACTCCGGCACTAGGTTCACTTAACAGAGTTACATCTCATTCATTTTCTAACTCTGAATGAAAAGTATATATATATTGTTTCAAAAGAATGTAGTAAAGTTAAATTAAATTTAAATAATTCTCTTACGCCATTGCTGCAAGGAATGAAATTTGAATTTAACTATATTT
>KK117013.1:302391-394683 GCA_000611955.2 Stegodyphus mimosarum
AATTTGCTTTTTACGAATAGAAATTTTGTTATATATATAAATATATATATTATCTGAAGAATTATCTAATCGTTGTCCCATGTTCTTCTCAAATACTATAATAAATCTAAAACTATGTATAAAAGAAATTAAACAAATAAAAAACAAACAGTTTTTCACAGACAATTTAGTGCCGCTTACCTAATGCGCATGCGAAACTCGTAAACATTCTCTTCTGTAAGAGACAGACTGGCGGTAATATTTTCTGCTAATATGAAGCATTTAACCCTCGAATTCCATTATATATTTGTCATTCAATTAATTCGGTTCTCACTTCGCGGCAAGGCAAAATACATAAAAACTCAAAATATCTTCATTAAAACTTCAAAGGTATAGAAAAACATAAAACACCAAATACAGTTAAAACATGTTTTAAAATTAAAATTAGAATTCTTGCACTTCGGCACAAGCAATTCGGCCAGCGAGTAAGAAGGCTGATTTTTCGGTGTACAAAACTAAAAGTTTCCTTTTGATCCCACTTGGCGAAAAGACACCGAAGGTGCAGGAAGAATTTCTCTATTCTGCTAAGCTTCAAATGTAAGCAAATATGGCCGCTATGGTAAGAAAAATTAGGTTTAGCCGCACTTAAACAACTTTTAAATTGTTGATAATGGTATAACTATTGCATGCAGATAAACTAAAGGCATGGAAACCTTAATAGGAAAATAAGAACAACATAATACAACCATTTTTAAAGCAAAAATTGTGCAAATTACCAACATATCAGAATAATAATAATAATAATAATAATAATAATAATAATAATAATAATAATAATAATAATAAAAGTGAACTCACGGGGCCGACTAGCAAACTGGGTACATGTATTCATATACATATTTTAGGTTTTATATTTCGACCTACCCTGCCCTGCTAGTTTTATTTAGGGAATACCGATACTGGGTATGATTGTAAATCTTCATTTCCTTAAAATATTTGTTCACGATTTTGTAGGTAAAAAATTTTTGAATTTTGTATCTTGTTTGGTTTTTGAGTATCTGCGTCTATGTTTTAATATTCCTATCTTAGAGTCGTGAATGCAGGTTGGGAAAAGATCTGAGCATTTGAGAGTCTCTAAAAGACGGTCTCTAAATTGAAAATATTTTTCGAATTTGACGGTGCTGAATCTCAAATGTCTCAGTGGAATGAAACTTGTATTCGAAACTCATTGATCAACTTGATTTAGGGCTTCAAAACACTTTTCCCTTGATAAGTTCTGTTTGAAGCTTTGAACTGAGGAGATCAATATTTATAGTTTTTATTATTTTTATATTATTTTTGTTCTTATTTTCTTTGCAGTGCTTATAATATTTTCCAATGATTACTTGTACTACGTTAGGGTGCGACTTTATTCGAGATGCATAATACACTGGTGAAATAAATTAAGAGAATTTTCATATTTGATCTACGATCTCCAGAATACTGGACAGATTTTAATAAAATTTGATGTGAACATAGGTTGATATAATACAAACAAAATAAACATTCAACAGTTACAATAGACACACATGTTCGTGTGTAACGCTCATGGAAGTCTGAAGGTCTGAAATAGCGGTTGCAGAAGACACAAAAGAAATGGGTTAATAGGGGTATGGTCCCCTCTTACAGCCATACAGGCCTCGCAGCGTGATATCATACTGGAAATAAGGCAGTTTTTCAGTGCCTGTGGCAAATGGTTCCACTTGTTCCGCAGCGTTGTTTTCAGTTCCTGGATGGTTCTCGGAGGGGGGTTGCGAGTTGCACTTGCCTTCCCTAGAGCGTCCCAGACATGCTTTATAGGGTTGAGGTCTAGAGACCTGGCTGGGCAATCCATCTGGCGAATATCCTCACGCTCAAGAAATTCGTAGACCAGAAGAGCTCTATGTGGCCTAGCGTTGTCGTCCTGCAAGATGAACTCGGGGCCATTGTGAAGAATAAAGATAGCAAAATTTAGCTTACCTTTTGTGCACCCAGCAGCAGCAGTTAAATCTCCGAAACTTCATTGGTGTGAGGGATGTATCCATTAATGATAGGATGCATACTTAAGCACAAATCATATTTATTCAGCTATAACTAAATAATATAAAGCGACAGATACATTAATGTTTGCATACAAGCACATACGAAAGCTTAAAAAGAAGTAAGGATTAACTGTATCATGGGATGTATTAATTGGGTGTGATTGACGTATTTGGAATGGTTGATGTAGTTGGTATGGTTGTTGCGCGCGCACCTTGGCATTTCTAGGGTTACCAGAAGTTAAGTTAAAAATAACATTTTCTTCTTCTCAAATGCCTGATTAATTTACAACAATCCCCCCTTTAATCATGCATTTGGGAAATGTTACAAATCAGATTTAGCTCATTTCTTAATTTCAGAAATTTTGGTTTGGGCAATGGCTTAGTGAAAATATCTGCAATCATGGAATTTGTATTGCAGTATGTTATCTCGATTGTTTTATTTTCTTCCATTTCTCTTAAAAAGAAATATTTAACATTAATATGCTTTAACCTGGTATTCATTTTTCCCTGTTTTATCAGAGCTATTGTGGACTTATTGTCCTCATATATCTTAATGGGTAATTTTTGAGGTAGATCAAAATCTTTAAGGAGATCTAATATCCATTTGAGCTCTTGAGCAGCAGTAGCTGCAGAAATAAGCTCGGATTCGGTAGATGATAAGGAAACACAATTTTGTCTCTTTGTGGACCAAAATATTGGGCTGTTTCCCAGAAAAAATAAATTTCCACCCGTTGATCGTCTCGTGGTTAAATCAGATGCATAGTCAGCATCAGTATAACAGGAAAGTGATGGTGGGCTATCAGAGTCAATTTTCAGGCAAATGTCCTTTGTAGAGTTCAGGTATTCAATCACTCTTAGAACTGCTTTCCAGTCCTTCTCCTTTGGAGACTCATTTTTCCTGCTTAACAGATTCACTGCTAGGGTGATGTCTGGTCTTGTTACAGTGGCTATGTATAATAAGGCTCCGATGGCTTGCCTATACTTCGTATTGTCCACTGGTGGAGAGACGTCCTCTTCCTTTGGATAAGAAGTATCCATTGGTGTGTAAGATGGTTTGTGGATATCTGGACAAAACATCATCTTCAATTTTTCTATTTTTGATTTTTGGCTCAATAGGAACTTGTTTTCATCTCTTTTGATGTTGATTCCTAAGTAGTTTCTGACTTCTCCTAAGTCTTTTGCTTCGAAGAATTCGTTGAGATATTTGATTAGCCTTTTAATTTTTTCCTCGCTTTTGCATGCTATAAGTATATCGTCGACGTAGACAATAATCATTATCGTATCATTTCCATCTTTCTTTAGAAATAAGCATGGGTCTGCTGTACTCTGCGAAAAGTTAGTGTTCTTTAATACTTCTTCGACTCTTTTATTCCATGATCTAGCAGCTTGTTTTAATCCATAAAGAGCTTTTTTCAATTTGCAAACTTTTCCTTCTTGTCCCGGTTGAATTGTACCTTCTGGTTGTTCCATGAATATTTCTTCTTTTAAATTTCCGTGTAGAAATGCTGTAGTGACGTCTACATGTCTCACGTGCATTTTATCATATGCTGCGACAGCAAGAAAAGTTCTGATAGTTGTATGTCGAACTACTGGTGCAAAGGTATGATCGTAGTCAGTTCCGAATTTTTGACTATAACCTTTTGCAACTAGTCGCGCCTTGTAACGAATGACTGTTCCATCTTCGTTTTCTTTCAGATTGAAAATCCATCTACAGCCAATAGGTTTCTTTCCTACAGGAAGCTCAACCAGTTCCCAAGTTTTATTTCGGGATAAGGAATTGATTTCTTCGTCAACTGCGAGTAACCACTTTTCCTTTTCTTCAGAATTCAATTTATCCAAGTCTTTAAAATTCTCTGGTATGGTTTTTATTGTGTTTGTTAAGTATCCTAGACGTTCTGGTGGTTTCCCTTTCGTTTTCCTTTCTGATCGTCTTGGCTCAACTTCGGATACAACTTTGTGTTTTTCTGCAGTTTCTTCATCGTTTTCAACATCTTCAGCCTTTGGATGGAGAGAAATTTCAATATTTTCATTCTCTGATAATTCTTCGACAAATTTGACGCTTCTACTGATTATTATTCGATTTTCACCTGTGTAGATTCTGTAACCCTTTGATCGTTGATCGTAACCGACAAAAATTCCTTCAATCGCTTTCTGGTCTAATTTTTTACGATTTTCCTTATGTACATATGCATAGGCTGTGCAACCAAATTGTTTCATATGAGCTAAATTAGGTTTTCTTCCGCTCCATAATTCATAAGGAGTCTTATCACAAGCTCTGGTTGGAAGACGGTTCTGGATGTAATTTGCTGTATTTACAGCTTCACCCCAGAATTTGTTTGGAAGTCGTCTTTGGGACAGTAGGCACCTGGTCATCTCAACAAGGCTTCTGTTTTTCCTTTCACTCACACCGTTCTGAGGAGGCGAAAAAGGAACAGTTAGTTGATGTTTGATGCCGTTACTCGATAGAAATTCCTCCATTTTCTCACTGGTATATTCACCGCCGTTATCGGTTCGAAGTGTCTGGATAGTTCTTCCAAATTTATTTCTTGTTATACCGACAAAGTCCTTTAATTTACCAAGAACTTCATTCTTTTTAGCAAGCAAATAGATGACCGTGTATCTAGTAAAGTCATCAATAAAGGTTACGAAATAAAGCTTTCCACCAATACTTGGAGTAGGCATAGGCCCGCAAATGTCACTATGTATAAGTTCCAGTGGTTTTCTTGCTCGAACACTAGCAGCTTTTGGATAAGGAATTTGTTGCATTTTATTCTTTATGCATTCTGAACAGCTATCATTATGAGTGCAATTATCTAATTTTATCCCTTCTGCAAGATTTTCTCTTATTAATTGTTTGATTGCGTCATAACTTCGATGACCTAACCTTGAATGCCATATTTGTATACAGTTTTTATTTTTACATTCAACTGCAAAATTAGCGCTTTCTGGTTTTGTGATTAAAACAATTTTATATAAACTGTTATCGTCAGAATATGCGCGCATAATTAATTGGCTATCCTTTTTTACGTAACAATTTTCCTTTTCGAAAGTAACAGAATATCCATTACTAGCAATTTGTTTAACAGAAATCAAGTTGCTCTTTAAATCAGGAACGTAATAAACATTAGTCAATCGAATTTTCTGCAATCCACATTCTTCTTCTAAATTAAGGTCAACAAATCCTCTGCCCTGCGAATATAAAATTTTTCCATCTGCTAAAATGATTTTCGCTCGAGAATCCTCATATATCAGTTCAGTAAATAAACTTTCATCTCCTACTAGATGACTGCTAGCGCCGGAATCCATGTATAAAATTTTCTTATTTATATTTTGTTCTGAGCAATACCGCGGAGTAATTATTAAACCCTTTTCATAAACAGTACTTTGGACTGGCTTTGAAACATGCCTGTGAGTGTCGGATTCACTGCGTCTCTCTTCGAAAGTGTCTGCGCTCATACAATGTCGGGTCGATTTTCCGACATGTTTGGCCACGCGAGTTTCTGATTTCGAGTTGTCAGGACAAGAATTATTACTTTTGTTCTGCAATTTAAAACAACGCTCACGAGTATGACCACTGCGTTTACAAAAGGTACAGAATTTCTTTTGTCTACTATTATCATAATTTCTAGCATTTATTGCAGATTTAAACGCCGTTGAAGAATTAGAGCTTCGATCTGCTTGTTGTTCTAGTCTTCTGTTATATTCGTCAGTGAGTTTCGTTTTTACAAGATCTGTAGTTATAAGAGTTTCCTCTCTAGCTTCAATGGCAGTTATAAGATTATTGTATGATTCCGGAATTGAAACTAACATAAGTGCGGCTACATGCTGATCCGGAATGTTCTCACCAATAGCTTTGAGTCTTTCGACTAAGTCCATCATATGAGTGATGTGTGCGATCATATCACCATGTTCAGCCATTTTTATAGAATATAATTTTCTCAGAAGATATAATTTGCTGCTCAAATTGGAGCGCTCATGAATTGACTTTAATTTCTGCCATGTACCGGCAGTAGTCGTTTCATCTCTAACATGAATAATCTGAGAGTCGTCAATGCATAGATTTATTATAGCTCGTGCTTGTTTATCCCTCTTTAAAAATTCATCATCGGGTTTAGAAGGTGGGGGAGAATAAAGAAGATCATCTAACCCATCACGCATTAAAAGCATTTGAATCTTGAATTTCCAAGTAGCATAATTTTCGGAATTCAGTTTCGTTATTTGCATACAATCTTTAAGACTTGACTGTGCCATTATTAATTCTTATTTAGCAGTTTCAAAAAGTTTATATATTATATGCACAGGTTAAATTTTAGTTTCGGGATTTACAACATTCAGTCTCATAATCTATGAAGAATAAAGATAGCAAAATTTAGCTTACCTTTTGTGCACCCAGCAGCAGCAGTTAAATCTCCGAAACTTCATTGGTGTGAGGGATGTATCCATTAATGATAGGATGCATACTTAAGCACAAATCATATTTATTCAGCTATAACTAAATAATATAAAGCGACAGATACATTAATGTTTGCATACAAGCACATACGAAAGCTTAAAAAGAAGTAAGGATTAACTGTATCATGGGATGTATTAATTGGGTGTGATTGACGTATTTGGAATGGTTGATGTAGTTGGTATGGTTGTTGCGCGCGCACCTTGGCATTTCTAGGGTTACCAGAAGTTAAGTTAAAAATAACATTTTCTTCTTCTCAAATGTCTGATTAATTTACAACACATTGCACCCCGAAAAAGGTGAACATAGGGCTCCAAGATCTCATCCCCATACCTCACACCAGTCGCAGAGCCTCTATCAAAAACGTGGAGAGGTGTGCCGGCATCCAACATGATGCCTGCCCAGACCATTACACCTCCTTAATTGTTGATTTCGCGGACATTGGAGGGTAGGTAGCGGGTCCTTAGCCCTCTCCATGTGAAAGTACGGCAAGAATCGTTGTTTAGGCTAAAACGGAACTCATCGGTAAACAGAACGGTCGCCCATTGCTCCGTACTCCAATCACAATGCTCCGTGCACCATTATAATCGGACTCTCCTGTCCGTAGACGTTGGACGGGACGCAAACAGCCGGTCTTCTGGCAAACAAACCTCTGTCATTGAGTCTTTTGGAAACAGTCACCCTTGCTACATGGGTTCCTGTGGCTGCATACAGGTCCCGAGAGAGCTGAGAAGCTATAGCCCCTCTGTTACGCCTCGCTAAAAGGGACAAATAGCGATCTTCTCTGGGCGTCGTGGCTCTTGGACGGCTTTGTCCAGGCTTTCTCTCGATTGATCCAGTATCCTGGAACTGTTTCCATAGGCTACACATGACAAAATTAAACTCTCTGCATATCTGGATTTACGACTGGCCTGTCTCTAGTCTCTCCACAATTCGCCACCTCATTCTGTCATCTAAACGTTGGTGGTTAGTCATTTTTACTGTTCCGATGTGAATTTAACCGATTGCTGCAAGATAACACCAAGAAATTCACCGAGGTGTGCTAGCGAACGCAATTCCTCTTACCCTCCACGCTATTATAAAGCCTGTTTTTTTGCTGATTCCACCTACACACACGTATACGCTTACGTATTTGCCGTACAATATTTGCATTTTTATCTAAAGCAGTGATTTTTCCTTCAGTTCAGTTCTTTTCATGCAATTCGATAAAATATGTAAATTCTCTTAATTTATTTCACCAGTGTAGTTAGGACCTTCACAGGAAAGAAAATGCAAGCATGCATTTAAACTCCATTTTTACCTTTTCTTAAAAATTAATACATATATATATATGTAAGTATACTTTTGGTGTGGCCCATTGCAACCAAAAACGGAGGTTCACATTTACATGTTACAGCAATCCTATATAGAAAATTTCAACGTTCGTAGGCTGTTCGTTTTGGAGTTATGCGAGATACATACATACGTACGTACAGACGCCACGAAAACAAATCTCTCCTGAAACCACCTTAAATCAGTTTTATAATTCGTTTTAGGAAAAAGAGTCTTATATTCTGTCCTTACGTACAGATGTCACCCAAAAACATCGTTAAATTACATTCGATAGCGATCAAAATGGATATTTTCATTGAAATATTATACTCGGAATTTTTCTGATTACAATACTTCCTTTACTTCGTACAAGCAAGTAATAATGTGTATTTCCTCTGTTAAAGTTTGATAATGTGCACTAATATTAGCATGCAGCATATTCTAATACTGAATAATGGCTACAAAATTATGAATAAAGTACTTGCCCTTTTAAGCAATAATTTATTTTAATCGATTTCTTTGCTCTTTTTAAATATCAATATTGTAGTTATTTGGTCTTTAAAATTCCTTCCCATAAAAATCCAAGAAAGAAATAAAGTAATAGCAGTTGAAATGAGGTTAAAGTCGCCTTAAGCGAAAAGAAGTATTCATAATGCTAGGAAAATAAAGAAAAAACAATAAAAGAAGAGTTGCTTCCGAAAAAAGGGGAATTTTGCCCGACACAATTTAATTATTAGCTGATTAGCTGAGATCAGAATCAAAAATAAAAGTTTTCTAGTTCACAGCTATAATATTGCCTTAAGGTACCTGAACGGTTTCAGAATTTTAATCCAGGAGCATTTTTTTTCTCATTCTCTTTCATAACTTAGGAAGTGCTGTAAAAAAGTTTATTACTCAACTCTTGCATTTATAGTAGCTACGAACTGAATCCATTACTGCTTTTCGCAAGCATTTTCATATCGGAGCATTTAAATTTTCTGTGCACAGATCTGATCAGATCCTACTACTGTTTCAAATAATTTTTATATCTGAGTAATGGAAGGAAATTAAATAAATAAAAATGAAAAAAATAATAAATAAAAATAAAATAAAAAATAAACGGAAATAAGTGCTTACAAAGAAAAGGACAAAACAGGGCTGGTTTTCTTCGTTTCTTTTCTTAACTCCTCGAAGGAACTTCTTCAAGATATTTATTGTTTTCATTTCGGGAAAGCTTACGTGATCCAGTGAGATATATGCATAGCTACGTCTTGATTAATGAAGTTTTCCTTTATTTAATAAATACACACATCTCCGTTAATTTACGTTGAAATAATATAATAACAAATTTTGTTTTACCGTTTGAGTTGGCATTTCGAATAGCTTATTCTAAATGTAAGGTTATGTAATATTTTTTTAATATATGAGAACTAATTTTTAAGTAGGAGAATGATTATAATAGCTTAGATTGAAACAGTTTGAGGCATTAAACTGAAGAGATGCATCTATGCATATCAAGATTAGATTGCTTTTCCTTTCTAATCTTATGATTTTTTTTGCATTTTTTAATTAATTTTTACTTCTTTGTAAGAAGTAAAGAAGTATTGTAATCATGAAAAATTTTGGGTATCGTATTTCAACGAAAATATCCGTTTTGATAGCTGTCGATTCCATCTGAACGATGTTTCTGCTTTACATCTGTCCGTGTGGACAGAATAAATGACTCTTTTTCCCCAAACGGATTATGAAATAGATTTAAAATGGATTCGAAAGAGATTTTGTTCGTGACATCTGTACGGACGTATGTACGTATCCCGCATAACTCAAAAAGGAGTAGCCTCAAAACGTTGAAATTTTGTATATGGGACTGATGTAACATTTAGATGTACACCTTCCGTTTTGATTGCAATCGGCCGCACCAGAATACCAAATCTGTTTCGCGGCTTGGTGAGCTTTTTTATTCTTATATGTCGGTAAATTGTGCATTTTTTGCTTTAAAAGTGATTGAATTATATTGTTCTTATATTCCGGTTAAGGTCCATATGCCTTTAGTTAATGTGCATGCAATAGTTGCAGAATTATCAACAGTTTAAAAGTTGTTGAAGTTTCACTAAGTCTAACGTAACCGCCTTTTTTTATATTTGAAATTATTAGCATCGTGAATTAAGCCAGTTTCTGCACCAACTTCAGTATCTTTTTGCCGAGCTGGGCTCAAAGTTTTATGCGTCGAAAAATCTGTCTTTCTGTCTAATTTTAATTAATTTAAGTATAATTTTAATTGTAATTTTTTTATGGTTTTTAACTCTATTTGTGCTTGAGGTTTCTCTGTATTTTACAATTTTTAAGGAAGCTGCTTTGAGTTTTTATGTATTTTTCCTTGTCACGAAGGGAGAACCGAATTAATTGAATGAGACATATATCTCTAATGAAATTCGCGGAAATAAATTTAAATGAAATGCAGCAAGAAATGTACACAACTTCTGTTCGCTTTTCAGAAACAGTTTCATAGTAACAGACTAATACATTTTCCTCTAATTTATTAATCTAAACAGCAACTGGTTTAAAATATCTCATTAAACAAACAATTCCTCAAAACGTTAATTTACGAGGCAATTTCAGGAAAGACGTTTTTCAAGTCTTAAAAGTTGGCTAGACTGCTGACAGACTTCTAAATATCATACATCTTTTCATGATTTTTCAGTAGCTGTTAACCCTGATACTTGCCACTGTTTAACTTAATATATCGATAACTTATTTTTGTAATATTTCAGTCAAAGAGGAGTTATTACAAAACTTAATAAAATTGTAGAACAAAAAACTGCATTTGTAGATCCTATATTCTTGCTAATATCCTATCCCATATCCTTGCTAATCTGTATATAATATTTGCTAAGCTGAGCATACTTATCACATATTTCCTATACGTGAAATACGTGACTTAAATGATTTACCGTTAAATAAAGAACAGTATACTTTTGCTACACGTGACTGATCTTTAACATATGATATAAAGTTATATGTTGTTCAACATATACGTGGAAGTTGATACGAATCATACGAATATGATTTCATATGAATGGAAATCTCTTCTAAAAGAAGAGATAAAATTCTCTCACTTTGATACCTATACTATTTAAAAATCTGTGCGCGTTTGTCTGTCCGCTTGTTTGTTAGTGACATCATCTCCTCGGAATGGCGGGAAGTTGATTTTCGAGAGAGGTACACCCCAGATTACAAATATTCGTGGAAGCCATTTCGACCATTTTCATCTTTATACGACTTTAATCAGCCGAGATATTAATTAAAAACTCTGAAAACGCTAATTTTCACTCTCATTTTTCTGAGTGGCAACAGTCTCGCAAGCTGGAGATGAAAATCTGTTTGATTTTGAAAGTTGTTGCTATGCTTCCTTTCAAATCCTAGAGTTTGTTAGTAAAAAATTTCGA
Source organism: Stegodyphus mimosarum (assembly GCA_000611955.2). Classification (NCBI taxonomy): domain Eukaryota; kingdom Metazoa; phylum Arthropoda; class Arachnida; order Araneae; family Eresidae; genus Stegodyphus; species Stegodyphus mimosarum. The sequence continues at coordinate 313,617 of KK117013.1, forward strand.
AGTTTTACGGTGAAATAAAAATAGCATTGCCAAGCATTAAATGCATAATTCCTTATTCCAAAAATTCGTGGGTAGCCATTTCGACTATTGCCATCTTCGTACAACTTTAATTAGCCGAAATATTAATTAAAAACTCTAAAAGCGCTAATTTTCGCACTCATTTTTCCGATTGGCAAAAATCTCGCGCTTAGGAGATAAAAATGCTTTATTTCGAAATGTTTCTACCGCTAGCTTTCAAATCACACAGTTTGTTAATCAAAAATTTGTTAAGTTTTACAAAATCTATACGTATAAAGCAGAATGCCTTGTTTGTGTGTGTGTTTGTGTGTTCGTGTTATTGATTTTTGATAGTGGATGGAACTTGAGCTTTAACAACCATTTGATTAGAGAGACGACAATCTTTAAAAACTGCGTGCCATTTTTGTTGGTATAATGAGAGAGAATTAGCTTATTTTTCCACCAAAATTTTTTATGTGGTTTCCATATCGCATCAGACTGAAAAATGTATGACAATGAATCTTATTTTTTACATCCTTATTAGAGAAGGATTACAGCGGTATCTTCTGTTTGTTGTTACATACATTACTCTCAATCTAACGTAACAGGCATTGGGTACTTCCGCTAGTATAAAATAAAAAAAAAAAAATCTGAAATGTTTCAGATTTTAAATTACGTCCAAAGGGACGTTTATTTAACATTTTGTGTGTTACCTTTATTTGTTAAATACCATGTTCTTCGCACTTAAACCATAAAATTCAGTTCAACAGCAATATCGTAAAATAATTTTAAATTGAGCATATCTTTAGAAATTTCGGTACACGCTCTCACGCGCTGGAGATAAAAATGTTTTTCTGTACAACGTTGGTATTGCTGGCTTTGAAATCTTTGAGTTTGTTAATGAAAAATTCGTTAAAGTTTTAGAGAATATTGTTACGAATTTCACATTTATTTGGCTATTTATTTAGAACTGTAATTTTAATTCCTTTTTATTTTCCCGTGCAACGCACGCAGACGATTTTTGAAGAGAAAGCTACGTCAAAAAAAAAAAAAAAAAAACATGCATACATTTATGCAGATTTTTCATTTTTTAAAATTTAATGCAGAGCGATAACATTTAGTGGCAACAATTTGAAAAGTGATTCAACGTTTTAATGATTCAACGCAAAACGCCCAAACGAAAGTAATAGTCCTTCGGGACTAAATCCCTTTGGACTAAAAATAGCATTGCCAAACATTAAAAATATTATTATTATATAAGATCATATTCTGCTGCTGAAGAAGGCACGCGACTGCATGTGATGTCATTGTATGTCGAAAATTTTTCGTGAATGTCAGCTTTTTAAATAAATAGCTGCTGTTGGCACCTTTTGTTTTTCACAAGGTGGTGATTCATCTCGCATTTCTGTAAACAGTGTTATCTTAGAGACTTTGTTTACACAATTCTTTTTACAAAGAAATAGATTTTGTTTTCCCTTGCAAAACTCGTATTATAGCTGTACCTAGTTTATTTTCCTTCATAGAGACTTTGCTTTATTTTCTACTTGCAAAGATATAGACTTTGTTTACAATTTCCATTTGCAAAGCTCTAATTTGTGTGTGCGTCATCAATCTCTCTCCATTTTCCCAGCGCCGTATAGAAACGTGTAAATAGTGTGTATATTCATTTTACTGTATTGAGTTTGTGCTTTTTACAAAGCTTAGTGACTTTGTGTGCGTTTAACAAAGAAATAACATCATATCTCCCTACTACCAAAAGATTTGCCATTGCATATGAAGATATGCCATACTACCGGGGTCTGTATTGGGTGGGTGACTACTCATGTGACGGGCTCCGGCCAATCTACTTCCACCTGAAGTTTATTTATACCACAGTTCGAACGGCTCTTTGACTAATTATCCATATTACTTGTTATTATTTAAGTACTTGTTATTGTTTCGTCTTTACGTCGTGGCGATTTTCGCCTTTTGAGCTCAAACAACCATCGGCTTAGGGCACACTTCCAAGATAGGCAGTAAAAGCGACCAACCAAGATTAAAGATCCCTTTTTTTTTCAGGTTAGGATAACTGAGACGATACGTTTTTGCCACTTTAATTCTTTTATTGATGTTGAGAAAATATGGTTATGTTACATTAAATGTAAATCGTTGACCTTAGTCATGCATTTCCATTTATAGAAGTGCTTTAAATGAAGAAAATATTCATGTTTTGGCTATGTCAACTTAAAAAATAATTTTCCAGAAATAACAAAATCTAATACGGTCTCCCGCTTCCTATTCTTATATTTGGTAAAGTTTTACGCTCGTTATGAAAAAAAATTAAATTACAAGAAGTTTAACTTCCTAGAAGACAAAAATTGAGCGGGATATTTAATTTCAAAATTTGCAATTTTCGATGTCATTTCCAACTTGCCATGAGACCTTAGTTAATTAAGTTAGAATAATTTGAGGAAAAAAATTTAAATGAAGTGCAGCAAACAATGTGTATAATTTAGTAGCCCGTGCAAGGAAGTCATGTGGTGTCCGCATCAGATTTCTTAAAATATGTATATAGATATAAATATGTATTTAAAAATATTCGTATATAAATTATTATTTAAATTAGGGGCTCCAGACGGGGTCTGTGTGAAACCCCTGGGCGTTCGATGAAACTTTAAGGGGGATCACTAATTATCAAGGGTTCGATTTGGGGCCGATAGCCAAATTGCACCGCCAACTGGTAAGCGTAATAAAAGTCCCATTGATTTTAAAAAAATTAATTAAATTCATAATTAATTATTTATTGACGTAAATCTATACCATTATTATTTTCTTTTTTATTCTAATTTGTATGCATTGACAGTGAATCGAAAAGAATTCCACTATTTTGATAACTTAATGCGGTTGTCAGTTAGAATGATATTTTCTCAGAAGATATATTATTATAAACAAGGCTTTGCATAATTCAAAAGAAGATTTTAGGGTTCCTTTCAAGTTACTCAATAGCTGAATATGCCAGGATGGCTTATAGAATCGCGAAATGGCGATAGATCTGATCTTGATATTATGGTATAAGAGGAATGGGTTGTACTGCAGGAGAATGTTCAAGCACGAGTCTTACTCGAAACACGTGAATGCTCTAAGGTTTGGAATTTAAATATTATCTGAGAGAAACATCCCCGAATAAAAGTTTTTATAGAACCACCATTAAAAGATGAAAACAAATAAATAACATAAAATTTTTTTTAAAATCTGAAAGATTTCAGTTTTTTTTAAGCCCAAAACCGCAATTTGCTCAAAAGGGCTATTAATTTCTTTTTGGAATTTTCCATCTTCACTGTAAAACGGCGTTTAACTTTTCAGATTGTTATCACCAAATATTAGAATCTGTATTACATTTAAAAAATTAAACAACGAAGAATCTGCACGAATGTATGTACATTTCTCGCACTGTTTCAAAACAACAGTACCTAGAAACATCAAATTTCGAATCACATAGAACTCTACTCGAATATCGTCATATGGAAGCAAAATTTGGAATTTCCTTTATTATCTATTTCATAGTTTATAAAATTTTAACAAATTTTTGATTAACAAACTCAACGATTTCAAAGGCAGCAATAGCTACGCTGTCGGAAAAAAAAATCTGAAAGCTTTCAGATTTTACATTACGCCCAAGAAGGCGTTTTTTTAAGGTTTTGTGTGTTATCTTTATCTATTAAATATCACTTCGCACTTAAACCATAAAATTCTGTTCGAGAACAATATCGCAAAATAATTTTAAACTGAGCATATCTTTAGAATTTCCGATACACAGTCTCCCGCGCTGGAGATAAAAATGTTTTTTTTCTGTACAACGTTGCCATTGCTCTCTTTGAAATCCTTGAGTTTGTTCATCAAAAATTCGTTAAAGGTTTACAAAATATGAAATCGATAATAAAACAAATTCCAAATTTCAAATTTAGGCTTCCAGATGCCCATATTGAACAACAATATCTCAAAATAATTTTTAAATGAGTGTATCTTTAGAATTTCCGATATACAGTCGCGCGTGCTGGAGATAAGAATGTTCTTTTTACCGTACAGTGTTGCCATTCCTCCGTTTGAAATCGTTGAGTTTGTTAATAAAAATACTTTAATGTCTGACAAAATACGAAATAGATACTAAAACAAATTCCAAATTAGGGGTTTCAGATGCCCATATTCTGTGGAGGATTACGTTATTTAAAATTTAATGGCCCTAGGTACCGTTGTTTTATCACAATGCGAGAAACATACATACGTTTATGAAGCTTCATCATTATTTAATTTCTTTAAATATAATTATGGGCTGCAGTATTTGGTGGCAACAGTCTGAAAAGTGAATCAACCAAAATGCCAAAATGAAATTAATAGCGTTCCTGAGCTAACGTCTTTTGTGCCAAAAAATATTTTTATCTTCAGCGCGCGAGACTGTGCATCGGAAATTCTTAAGATATGCTCTTTTTAAACATTTTGTGATATTGATGTTGAATTGAATTTTATGTGGTTTAAGTGCGAAGAATATGCTATTTAAGAAATAAAAGTAATACACAAAACGTTATAAAAGTGTCTGTTCGAGGTTCTTTTTTTGCTATTTTTCTTTCAATTTTTATGTATTGCTCTTTTTCTCAATATGATAGACTTCGTTGACTGTATCATTTTCATGAAAATTCTTCTCAAAGCGTCGTGATTAGAAAAGAAATTTTAAATTTCCATCGATGTTTGTAACAGTTATATGTACTGATGAAAGGGCATGCGGAATAACGCTTTCGCGAAATGGAAATATTTTGTCTTAGTTTAAAAAAAATTAATACATCGTTAATATTTCTTCCAAGTATTTAAAGACGTTTCGTCCCTCTTATAGAAATCTCTACCTTTAATGTGAAAAATATCCTTAGCAGAATTCCAACATATTTAGACTGCTACATTATACTGTCGATGTATAACGTAGAGTAGACATACTATTTCGGACCACCATGTATCACTCACCACTCGAGCACAAACACACATTTCAAGCAAAGCATCGTTTCTCTTACCCATAACGAGAAAGTTAAAAAACAAAAAACTCGTTCTTTCCCCAAAACATTCATTACCACCTCCGACCGTATCTATTCTCCTAAAATTGACTGCTATGCGGTCTAACTTCGTTTAGTTTAGGGTTTTTCAAGTGGGAGCTGTAAATTGCTCCCGACGTTTTATTTTCTTTTACGAAAAGCGACGGATATCGAGTTCCAAATTCGGCGCCATTTTGCCGTTGTTTGTCCCGTGTCCAAATCCCTCGAAGCCTTTCTCATAAAAAATGCATGTAGCGCCCCCTGCTTATTTCGCTAGTGTAGCATTGCCATGGAAAACAGTGTTTTTGAAGATACAGTCGTATAAAAGACAGATTTAAATAAATTTCGAAGTGCGATAGACAGATGGTGAAGTATTTTATTCTTCGCATGGTTACAGTTATTGTCCTTACGGTCCCCTCCCTCCAAAAAAAAAAGGTAAGAAAAAAGGTGTTCAAATAAGCAAAAATAAACTTTTATTGCATTAGGCTCGCTTTGTGCTTTGTAGCTGAGGTTTTTTTTTTTTTTTTTTTTTGAAAGTTTTCACCGCAACGCCATCCATTCTGGGTTTTACGATGTTTCAAATTCTTTTTCTTGAATTATGTACAATTAGAATTTCTTTTCCTTTTTTGACACGAAAAAGGAATTCATGAATTTTCTGGTCATTTCTTTCCCCTTCACATGTTTTTAATAAAAATTCCATGCAGTGACACTTTTGATGTTATTCATCCTTTTCTAGACGACTATCGTAAATTCCATCTCATAAATCTCAACTTTAGCGCAAGGAATGGAAATGAATGTGGGAAGATGAAAACGTATTTAATGAAAAATTTTAATGTAGTTTTAAGTAATATTATGATTTTGAATTACCTTTTAATGTTGTAAAAAGTATACTTTTTTTTACTTTTGTTTTTCAGTTTGAAAATGAGAGTGTAGGGGACAAGTTTTCTAAAGTAAGCATCTCTTTCAGCTTAATTGAATCCTTAGTGAGAAACTTTACTTTTAAAGATTATAAACTTTACTTTTAAAGATTATTTGCTATTTATTTTGTTTAACAGGATTCCTTTTGGCTGAAATGGACTAATGTCTTTATTTTAATTGAGTATGAATTGTGACTTACGATTTGGAATTAGCAAATAATTTGATGCTTACTTGGAAGTAAGATGAAGCACTCTTTCTTAATTTAGATGTTGCTAATTGATGGTAGATTGTTTTATCCCCTCGATAAGTCGATTAATCTGCGATCAATGACAATAGCTACTTTTTCAATACTTAAAAGTTTTACTTTTCATTTTGGTATTTTTGCAATTAAAGATTTTTCTTAGCAAATTTTTATGTTTTTAAAGCAAAGAAAGTTTAGAAATACGAAATTAAAATACTAATATCCTTTTCATTCATGATTTTAACTTAAATTTCTGTTCCTTGGAAATGGTATATGGAAAGCTTTTATTATAAATTATATAGATATAAATTATATCTATATAATTTTTAGAAAGTTGTACAAGAACGGACATTGGGATCTCCCTTAAAATTATGTATTTTTTGACTAATGCCAAATTGGCTTTTAATGTTTATTTGCACATTCTCCTTACTAAGCTTTTTGTATAGTTTTTTTCAGTAGTGTTTTAATTTTAAATTTATGGCAGGCTCGTCGGGAAAAGAAACGGTAAGAATTGAGACCAACTGTATTATGTGGATTTTTTTTCTATTAATGTTTTTTCGCTTCTCTCTCAATTATTGTCGTTTGACGAAACGCGTAATGGAGTTTAGCTGTGCTCGAAATTGTCACGCTTTTCCCTTGATAAGTCTGTGATAAACTCGAGTTAGGCTTAAATTGCCATTTACTTCCTTCTTTGTAATTTATTCTAGTGTTTTAATATTTAATATAGCTTGTGCTTTAAATGGTTTAAAGATTTAATTTTTTAAAATAATCTTTAAACCATTTAAAGTTTTAAAAATTTTTTACGTGTTTTAATTTCTTCAAAGCCAACATTTAGTTTTTTTTTAATTACTTTTACTTTTTAGTAATTATTTTTTGTTCAAGTTTTTTTAAACTCTGGAACGTAGGTATCAAATTTACTTTTAGGCGATTGCTTTTAGAATTTTACTTTTTCTGCTATCTTTATATATATGTAAAATTTATAGTATATTTATAATATTTATTTTATATGCATATTCATTGTCAGAAGAAATATATATGTCGGGATATATTTCTTTTTATAAGTAATAATGGCAACGCGCTCACCAGCAAGATCATGTGACGATTTTCGGCAGACGAAACGCTAGACGGAATGATGATGAAGTTTGGAAAACCAAAAGAACTCTGAATTCTTTTTATGATGTGATTCCACTTAATATGATATTATTCCGTTTTTATGAGGTCATGGACAGAAATTTTTTCTTTATTATTTCTTTTTATGTATTATCTTCCTGTTAATTATGTTCGCTTGTTTTCCTCATTAAATTACTAAATCATCAATAGGACTATTCTTATGGTTCGTAAATGCAACTCCATTCTATATGGTGGTTCGATCAGAAGCCTATATTCCTTTCTCCTTCTGAATTCGTATCAGTAGAAAATTTTTAACGTCCTTAAATTTCAGTTTAAGATATGATGGAGATAGGAGGAATCTACTTTCTGAAATCTGAATCCGAGCCTTAAAAGCTTTTCGATTCCTGTGAATTCCGAAGTGCTCGAACCCTTTCTATAAAAATAAAAATAAAGAAAACAAATTTTTACTTACTATTAAAATTTATAACCTATTATTTACTTGCTATTAAATTATAAATTTATAAATAGTAAAGCTTACGTTTAATAAAAATAAATTTTATAAGATACCGTTTTTAAAACTACATATTTATATATATTAAGCACAAAATGTTAGTTAGTACAGGAAGCATATTGAAACTCTTGAATACTAAAGTTAATTTCTGTACTAGAATTTGATTAAAAAATAGTTGGGTTAACAGTTCAAGTGCCTTACGTTTTCCCAGAAGCTTTTTAAGTTAAAGCCAGTGTATAGAAAATATTATTTCAATTTATACAAATGAACGCTAAACACAGAACGCTATGTTCTGTCCATCAAATTAACAGTGAGGCATTCACTTTCCCCTTCTCCAAAATGATGTATTTGAACCAAACTCAATGAAATTTCAACAATAGTTCCGCTTTTGAATAAATTCTTCTATTAAACATTAAAAAGTAAATTTGTAGGTTTTCCCTTATCTTGCATAACAAATTTATTTTAAGTTTGATACCTTTCCTGAACCTCTCAACTTTCCCTTGTATTTTCTCGCCAGGATGTAAATTTAAAGTTAAGGGAAGTGAACATTTAAACAGGTAAAACTCTGAGTTTATTCAGAGCGTGTTTTTGCTAGCCAGCGCACGTTTCGTTGCTATCTCGCTGTTACGCCAGCAAGCCTCTTGGCGATTTCGGATTATCATCACTCCTATTAGGATTTCGAGAGTCAGCCTGTTTGGTGTAAATTAACATGCTAATCCGGCATTCTTCTCTTTTAGATTTGATTTAAATTTTATTCTATATTTAAGTTTCCCACTGCAAGTTGACGGTGTTTTTATAAACGAAGATCGTGCCTTCTGTTAAACTTCGAATTAATAAAGGGTTACTTTTCTTCTGTGCTGGTATTTATTCACGTCTGCGCTAGAATTCGCCACGTTCATTCATTGTAGGATCTAGGATATGTGTAGAATTCAAAGATCAGTATTTCTCCTCTCTATGCACATATTTTAAAGAAATGAAATCTCCAAAAATCTACAAAATATTCGAGAAATATGTTAGATGTGTTTACAAAGGTAAGTACTCGTATTCTTGAAAAGTAAAAGGGTGTTAAGTAAAAATGTCTATCCTTTTTTAGCTTAGAATGTAACGATATGTAATTCCAATGCCGATCAAAAGAATTAGGTGTGCTATCTTTAGTGAAATGGCTGCTAAAATCGTTTTTCAAATCAATTTAAATAATAAAGGCACCATCCAAAAACATACACGGAAAACTTTTCGACTAACTGAAGTGCTCTGTACTGGATTATTTCAGCCAATCACAAACTCAAAATCTTATCTTGAATTTTTCCATCCTCGCACCCTTGCCTGCAAATAAAACACTGAGCCGAGAGAAAGGCGGCAGAACTTCCTCATATGAAACTGATGTGTGGCTTTCCTTATAGGCTGCAGTCTAGAGGCGATGAAAAACAGTATCGAACCATTTAGAAAAGTCTCTGACATTCCAGAAGCAATAACTTGTTCAGTAATATCTTTACGTGGCTCTGTCTACATAAGGTTGTACTTTTACAATAGTGTGAGAGGATTTTGTACCAAGCCTATCATTAAAGTCTCTTGATTTCAGGAGACTCATTGACCAATGATTCTGCAGTTCCTCTGATATTATTTTTAACCATAGCGAATCAGAAGACGTAAAATTCAGCTGAAAAATTAGAACGGAGTGACTGATTCAGTAACAAAATGTACCAGACGGAGCAAGCACAACATAAAACTCTAAATTTCTCCACTAGAGAGATTCTTACTGCTAGAAAGTAGTGTCTTCGCACAGTGAAGACAATTAACTATACATACCTTTGGAAGTTAACAAAATAATGCTTCTATTCATTAATATTTTATTGTTAACTTGTTGCTTATATTACTAGCAGTATTATTTAGATATTAAACATTTCGTAGATGATGAATAAATTCATTCGAGTTCAATGTCGTTCATGAGCAAGCAACACGCAACAAAACTAAGAGTCGCCTTATGAAATGCCTTTAAGAGGCAGACATTTATAAAAGAATGATTGCATTCACGAGACATTTTCCCTCTCTCATGAAAAACGGAATAGAGTTGGGCCAGACAAAAAGTAAAGTTAGTTTCCAAGTCAAATAACACAGCGTTATATTTGCATATTTTCACAGGACTAGTTTCTACCGAACCATCATCCTCAGCTGCCAAAGCGCAAATGAACGAGAGAAGATAGAGAGATAAGATAAGATATGATTAGAATGGCTGGACAGGAGGTAAGCTACTGGCGCCATCTATGATGAAACAAGAAAACTAAAACATAATTTCCTTAAAGGCTGAAAGTACAGATGGATTAGAAATAGGGTCATTAACTTTTTTAACAGAAAGAAATTTTAATGTGAAACGCCTCTATATAGAAATGTAATTCACCAATAGAAGAAGTTTTTGAATAATTTTGGCTGTAGAAAATGTGATTTTTGGACCAAAAATGCTGGGCAACAGAGGACTTCTGTGTTTCCTTTTTCCTAATATAGGCCTCATATTCCTTAACGCGAAATTTTAAGGCTCTCTTAGTTTGACCAATGTAAATTAAACCACACTGGCAAGGAATTCTATAAATACCAGAAGAATTCATATCCGGAATGGGATCCTTAAGTATGGAACTCGGAATTTTATTGATAGGAGAATAGACGACACGAAAGTTAAATTTCTGTAAAATACATCTAGTTTTATAGCTAATTGATGGAAGAAAGGAATGACAACAGAATTCTTATAATCTCATAAAACAAGAGCGTGTCTTTCGGTGTGTTAAGATGAGAATTTTCTAACTGCTTGATTAATAAAATTGGGTGAAAAGCCCCTGTCAATAACTACTGTTTGTGGTTTGACTTCGAAATTAACATTTGTTCGGAGTGTTATTTTACCTTAAGAGTATAGTTACTTATCAAGTTGTGACAGTAAGAACTATTTTAAATTAGTCTACACCATCTCACAAGTCACAGTCAAGCTCGTCAAAAATTTTAATCCGTTTCGATTACTATCTCTATTCTTTCTTTTAAAAAAATTAGGTCAAAATTTGTAAAATAGGAAGGAATTTGAAAACATTAGTATTAATAAAAAAAAAGCTAAGAAAGTTATGAACACTGACCTAGTCATTATTCTATGATCTAAATGATCACGAAATTCCTAAAATCCAACAAATCTTCATATTCTAGCATTCGATCTCTAAACCAAACTGACACCAAACAGGTTCTTATATATTTATTTTCTTTATATTATTCTTTATATCTTTATCTGGATGCGGATAATGAAAACCTTTACTTCTATCCACAGCTAAGTAAACATATCATAGGCCAGTTACTACAGACTACTGTTATTATTGGGATAACCATCAAGCAATATAAGCACATGCTTAGGGCATTAAGGAAAGGGAGAGTGTCACAAAATGGTCCTTAGGCATTCAGGAAAGGAGTCACCAAAAAATTTCCTATTGCCACTTTTACGTTAGAATGCATGGTGCAGCTAAACCAAAACAGAGAGATAAACGGAATGAAGAAAAAACTGGCATAAACATATGTGTGGGGGCTCCAAAATCAAAGGTTTGAACCATAGATCTTCCAACTACCAGCTGAATGTGCTGACATCCAAATGACATCGATATGTGAGAGAACGTGGCAAATCTTTAAAACTATTTATGGTCTTTTCTTAAGTGTTGTGACATAAACAAAATTTAAAAAGTCTTTAAAAAAATTAAAACGATAAGCATTTCATGTTACTCCTGGAATGTTTCTTGTGTTAGAAAACTAGGTATCTGATAAGCTTTGTTGAAAGCCTAGGTATTTTCCGCCCTTATATCTGTATTTATCTTTGTCTCAAGTGTAAATTCAAAGCTTTATCAAATTTTAATTATTAATAATTTTTGACTGTCTTTGTTTAAGATCTTTAATAATCCTGTTTGGATGTCTTTCTTTAGAACTATTGTTAGTTTTGGATTATTCAGTTCATGTAAGTACAACTTTTGATTCTTTGTAATAATGGTTTGAAATTACTTACATACACACTCAAATTTCCCTGAATAAGTGTCACGAAAAGTTCTAAGAAATTATGCTTTAAATACTAGTATTAATAGAAATGACTTCCACGAAATATTTAATTAGTTGTTTCCGGAAGAATGTTTTTAACTATAATAATTACGACCGGAGAGTTTTCGCTACAATCGTAACGCCACTGAATATTACTTAAATACTCTGAGTTACTGTAAATGTATGAGTTTTGGCTATAGCTACAAAACAAAACTACATCTTTTGGGGACAGCGTCTTTAGCGCAGGCGTAGGGAACCGAAACCGAGGCTGTTAAATGGGGGTAAAAGAAGCCATGGCGAAAATTCATTTGCGGACCTCCTCTTGCTGTTGGAACAAAAGGGGGCAAGGTTGTAAATCGAATTACCATGCAGGCGAGTCGGTCTTGCTCACACTCTAATTAAATATATTTCCTCCTGTAATAGCAGAGACGGCTCGGATAATTATGTGAGCGGAAACTTTCGTGATTTGGGAACATTTATATGCCAGTGACAAGTGGCACAAAAGACTCGCCTTCACGGACAAACATTGTCTTAAGACCTTTCGCTAAGCACAATCGAAGCATCAGTGCAAGAAAGACGGCTTTTAGAAGAATGTATTCAAGTTTTCCGAGAAAATGTGGCTTGGATTTCCATATGTTGAAAAGACTTTTATTTCTAATAAGCAAATAATTCAAGCATCAGTGAAATCTTGATAAATTAGACTATAATTAAATAACAAAACAGAATGTGTTTCTGAAGCTCAGTTCAAATGTTCTTTTAATTAATAGAACTTACGTCTGTGAAATGTTATTTATGTCAATAAAAGCACAGTTATTTTAAATATTTAACAAGATATTATAATTACATAGATATTAAGTGAATGCAATTTTAGCAATTCTAAGGATATTTAACATTTCATTAAAACTTTAAAAGAATACCAAGTTTATCTATTTAAGCACCAACTGACAGCTTTTATTCGGATTTCATACGCATACTCATGCTAGCATATAATTCAAATTGATTCCAAATCAGAATTCCATGTAAATTGAGTGGTTTTTCTAAAAGCAAGCTCAGATTTTTCGTTCATAATTTTAATGGTTGAAATCAGTGTAATGGAATTAGAAAATGGATTAGAAAATAAACATATTTCATGTAAAATTTATAATGATAATTTCCTACATTAAATCCATATTTCATATTTATATTTTTCCAAACTAATTACACTAAATATTAAAAGCTTCATTACATATATGCATTTCATCTTTAAGTATTTCTCCCGCCTTCTTAGCATGCCTTCGTGGTGTAGTGGTCAGCACGCTCGGCGCGTGTTCGAGAGGTCCGTGGTTCGAGTCTCGGCGAGAGCATTGCTCATTTTTCACGTCTCTCAGCATAAAAATTACCTAATGTCTCTACACTGTTTATGCGTTTAAGAATGTAAGTAAATTATTTATAAGTCGTACGCATTATTGCAACTGCTGATACGTTGTCCTTTGTCATAATTATTAATTTAGATTACAGCTGAAAAATTGGCAGCGTAATTGGTATGATCATGATAGTTATTTCAGGCAATGAACGTAATAATTCTGCTTTATTAACCACAGAAAAATTGGCCAATGATTTACAATAAACTTGTAATCATTTAAGGCTGCGTGCAAAGTTAACTTGCAAAGGTTTTAAAAGTGTAAACAATTTTTTTAATATCAAAAAGGCAAGAACTGAGGCTCTAGACTGACTGATAAATACTTGTGTCAGACTCAAATGGTAAAATCCCTAATAATGGGAAAATTTGTATTGCCCTTGAATATGCTATGTATCATTTATACGAAACATTTTGTTTTTAAATGGGCCTTTTTATAATCTTATTAAATGAAACTAATGTGACTATCGAATGTGTAATACCGTGTAGAATATAAATTAAAGATCTTACGTCATGCGAAATGGCAACACTCTCCAGATCACAAGAGTGATAAATTTCCTGTCAGAATGACCGGACAGAATATAAAGGTCCAAAATATTCCGAAATTTTGGTAAAGACATTTCTTGAGGCGAAAGGGAATTTTATAACTTTTGAATCCTGACATTAAATAAGGTTTTAAAAAATCTGAAGAAAATTTTACCCAACGGTCATTTGTTAAAATTAAGAGTATAAAAATGGCTTCAATCAAAAGCAATTGAAACCTGTTTTGTCCATTGGTGTAAACAATAAAACTCCAAGACTTTTAGCTAGTTCCCTAAGCAAAAATAAGTATTAAAATCCATAAAAAATTTTTTCTTTGTTAAATAAAATAATATGAAAAGGATTTTGAAAAAATCTGAAATGTTTCAGATTTTAAATTACATCCAAAGGGGCGCTTTTTTTAACATTTTGTGTGCTACCTTTATTTATTAAATATCATGTTCTTCGCACTTAAACCATCAAATTCAAATCAAGAACAATATCGCAAAATAATTTTAAACTGAGCATATCTTTAGAATTTCCGATACACAGTCTTACGATCTGGAGATAAAAATGTTTTTTTCTGTACAACGTTGCCGTTGCTTGCTTTGAAATCCTCGAGTTTGTTCATCAAAAATTCGTTAAAGGTTTATAAAATATGAAATCGATAATAAAACAAATTCCAAATTTCAAAGTTAGGCTTAAAGATGCCCATATTCGCAGCAGGATTACGTCATTTAAAATTCAATGGCTCTAGGTACCATCGTTTTTTCAGAATGCTAGAAACATATATACATTTATGCACATTCTTCACGATTTAATTTCTTTAAATATAATCCAGGACTGCAATATTTGGTGGCAACTGTTTGAAACGTGAACCGACATTTAATGTTTCCGACGCAAAATCGCAAAACGAAAACAATAGTCCATCATGGACAAAGCCCCTTTGGACTAAAAATTCTGTTCGGATGGCACATCTTTACCATTCAGTAACATATGTTCTCAGTAGCCTAGTTCCAAGCTTATCAATCTCTGCACCTTACCATTAGCTCACATACTCGTACATTCTTCATTTTATGAAAATAGCAATGCACAATCAAATGTTTCTCGTGAAATCAAAATTCAAATTTTGATTTCACGTTTCATAATGCAAAGTTTTTTTGAATTCATGCCAGCTTCGAATTTATTAAGTTAAAATGTGGACAAAAAGTACAAGTATATTTCTTTCATTTCCCAAGAGCAATATATTTATTTAAATAAGAAAGAAATTTATGTACTCAGGAGAGTGTTCATAGATCTTATTCACAAGAATGTAACAAGCCGCAACTCAATTTTCTGCAGAACTATTAATAAAAGTGTGTTACCAATCCCGTCACACAAAATATTTCATCCTTTTTCAGATTGCAGTAGTACATTGTAACAAAGGGAAACGTTTCAAAGCTATATATATGACTATTAATATATGTAAGGACACTTTTCAAGTCAAAAAATATAGTTTATTAAATTAAGCGGAAATTTTTTTTATATATTATATTTATATATAATTTTTTATATATAATTTTTTTTATACATGCTTTTAACATGCTTTTAACAATCACAATATTCTAAGCCACACGTGATTTAAAAGAATCTCATGAAGCTGCTAAAAAGGCCTGATTTTAAATCAAAATTTTCGATGTTTAAACGAATCGAATGCGATAATTCTTACGTATGATATTTCTATACTGCCACTTCTACAGTTTTCAAAAATTCTGTTACTAAATACAGTTCTTATGTGAGATACCCACGATTTAATTTCCAGTCACATAGGGTGGTAAAAAGTTTATTTTTTGTTTTTAGTGCAAATGGCTAAGCTCATGCAATTTAAAAAGTTTTTTTTTACATATCTTATATTTTTAGTCTACAGAGAGCGAAAAGCAATGAAGAAAATCATTCTATTTTGTAAAACTTTAAGCTAAAAATTTATCATTCCTTCTGATCTAGTGTAACGCTCCGTTTTGTACATTAAAATTTCACTTTGATCTAGAAATCCCATAGCATTATTACTTAAAATCATGGAACTGCTGACAATGTTGGATTATTCTTTAGATTTAAATCTCCATCTGTATTATCAACTGCGTAACAGCTAATAGATTTTTTTATCTGTTGCACTACATCAAGAGTCAGTAAATTACTTTAAAAGTCCCGAAAAACTTTCATTTGGAAGATTAGATTTTGATGTAACCAAAAGTGTATTGTTTTGTGATGGTTAGTTTCATCAGTAAACGAAGATTTGTGAGAAAAATTCAACAAAAAATAAAAAAACCACATCAAATTTTGAAAGTATTCCTGTAAAATACTGTATTTCCATACCACTTACGTATGTGTGAAAAACTTCAAGCAAACTGGGTCAATAGAAGAGGATCAAAAAGTAAATTCAAAATTTGACCGAAAAATGCAAAACAGCAAACAGAGAAACAATATATTAAAACAAAACAACACTTGATAATTTCGATGGCAATCCAATTAATCACTGAATATTTTAACTATCTTAACATAGACTGAACTCAGTTATGTTTCCACTACAACTTGCGAAAAAAAATGGCGTTTGATACTGAAACATTTGCTACTAAACATGTTCTTAACCAGAAGAACAGTTAACGACGCGACTAAAATCTCAGGACAGTTGGAATTCCATGAGCTACATAAAAAAATATGTACATTTTTAATGAATAAATTAGAAACATTGAAATAAAAAAATTTAGTCGGGAATTTACTAAAAAGTAATGTTGTGAAGATTAGTTATTTCTAATAAACAGTTAGATGAGTTATTTGATTTATGTGTCACTAATTTAATCCATGAAAGATGTTTCTAACGCTGTTATTTATGCACATAGACTGCATTTTATAAGCATTTATTTTAGTTTAAATAACAGAAGATGATTCTAAGGCCATTACATCCCGAAGCAGTAGAACTCATGTTTAAGTACTTTCCACATGCATACTTTCATTTACAAAATATACTTATAACACACGTTTTGATGACAAAATATTTTCAACAATAATTTTATTACAAAAGATACAAAATACTGTTTGTCACGAAAGAATGTTTTGTTGTTGTTGTAAAGCAGAAGGGGCAGGGATGGAAAGTTTGGATCGAGGCAGTTGGAAGGAGAAACCAGCTGCACTGCTTGGCCTTAACAGACTCTATATCATAAAATTTGTACATTAGCAAAGAATATTCTAGTTTTTGTCCCTTTCACACACACACACGCAGAAAAAAAAAACCCACAGAATTTGTGCACCATTACGCTACCGTGAAATTCAGAAATATCTAATCTTGAAATTTTGGAGTTTTCAAGGCCAGCTAACAGGGATGCTATGCTGTTTTCCCCTGAAGTCTCTAGGCGATAAAAGGCACGAGAGGACCCTGAGAGTCAGCATCGTACAGGACGTCTTTTAGTTTCAAGAATTCTGAAAAATATGCTTATACAGATTGAAGAATCATGAAGTTATTTTGAAGAAGTTTGATCATGAAAATGAGCAATGCTTTTCCCGAGACTTGAACCTGGATATCTCGAATACCAGCCGAGTGTGCTATCCTTACATCACGAAGGAATACTGGAATGAGGGAGAAAATACCTTCAGGGCGACAAGGGATTAGTTGACCCAGTCGCCAAATCCTGGCGGTGAAGAATTATTGTCCTTCATCTTTTAGTTCGGGCGCCACTTAGAGTCATTAGGTTACTTTTGAAACAGGAGCTTGAAACATATGTAATGCTTTCACCGGGACTCGAACCCTGGACCTCTCGAATACGCTCCGAGTATGCTTCCAATTACAACACGAAGGCATGCTGGAAGGAGGGAGAAAATACCTTATAAAGTATGTAAAGACATAAGGTTATTTAAAAGCAGGAGAGATAGAAAATGAGTACGGACTCGAACCTAGGACCTCTCGAATACGCGCCGAGTGTGCTGACCACTACATCACGAAGGCATGCTAAGGCGGGAGAAATACCTTATATACTCCCCCTTTTAAAGGGGGACTGGGGATTAGGGGACCCAATCGCCAAATCCTTGTAGCAGAGAATCATTTACCACCTCTTTTTAGTTCGGGCGCCAATGTAGAGATAGTATTTTATATCGAAGCATGAGAAAGGAAAACTTAGCAATGCCCTCCCCGGGGCTCGAACCACGGACCTCTCGAATACGCGCCGAGCATGCTGACAACTACACCACGAAGGCATGCTAAGAAGGCTGGAGGAATGCCTTATAAGTATAAATACCTCGAGGTATTCGAGTATTTGAAAAAAAAGGGTTGCAGGCGGAGATAAACATATAGTTCTTTCATCGACGAAGGCGCTAAATCTTTGTCTATTAAGAAATTTTTGCTCAAAAATACTTCACTGTTTTTTCATCTATTGTGAAAGTAAGACATGGCTGAATACGATATCTTTTTCCCCCTATGTTTAAGAGCTTCTTAAAACATATCATCTTCGGACACTTGAAAATATTCAGATAGCTGCCATAAAAGTTTTGAAAACAAATCAAATAAAGAGTTCTTCAATTGCTATGAAGTGAGTTAGCAGTTCTGAAACTGTTGCATTCGACTACAAGAGAAGGGTTTTATAATTTAGCCGTATATGAAGGTATAATAAATATGAAGGTATAATAAATAATAAAGCCGTATATGAAGGTAGAAAATCTATTTAAAAATAATAAAAAAGGTTTGAGATTTTAAAGATTACCCAGAGGGATTAAAGTTTCTTACGTTCTCGCTGAGTTCGCAGTTTTCCAGTCTGCTGGAGCACTCACTCCTGCTAACCCATTTATTTTTCTCTTTTTAACTTTATTATTAAGCATAATTTTCTTCCCATTAAGGCATGTACAGTTTAAGAGCAAAATTGCAAAAATTTTCAGCAGCACAGCAGCATATGTTTAGAATTCTGGATGGGGGTCTTACGTCTTGGCAACCCCTTTTTTTAATAAAATTTTATCAGTCTCTTCTTAACTTATCGTATCAATATTCAATTTACATAACAAGATGACTAATAATTTTTTTGTCTTTTTATTATTAACTTTTCATGAGTTAACAATATTTATTAAATATCACGTTCTATGCACACTCTCGCTCGCTAGAGATAGAAATATTTTATTCTGTACAGTGTTGCCACTGTTCTCTTTCAAATCCTTCATTTTATTAATCAAAATTTCATTAACGATTTACAAAATATGAAATGCAAAATTCAAAATTCAAAATCCTGGCTTCCAGGTACACATGTTCGGAGAGGACTACGTTATTCATAATTTGATGGCTCTAGGTACCGCCATTTTTCATAGTGCAAGGAACTTACATATGTACATACAGATTATTCATTATTTAATCTCTTTAAAAATAATGGTACGAGATTATACTTGGTTTCAATAATTTGAAAAGTGATTCACCGTTTGTAGTGGACCGGCACAAAGCTCCATTTCCAGACTAATGACCTCTTTAGGTCTTTGGTACATATCAATACTCGAGTGTAGGTATTTTGACAAAAAATCGGACTTTTTCTGAAACGACATGCCAACTTTTTTTCCATATTTTGATTCTAAGACTCAAATTATGCCAAACTTCCAAGGTTTTTAAAAATTGCCGGAGTAGTTCTCAAAATTTTAACGCCTCAGTGTTAATTGAATTCGATATATATTTATTAATCTCTCTTTTTTTTTCTTAAACTTACTTGATTCCTTCTTACAGAATTAGAAATTGGGACTTATTCCAAACATAATTCGCCAATTTTCTATGATTTATTTTTAAAATTTGCATTTCTAAATAATTTTTATAAATTTTTCGAAAAATGTTTGTATTATAAGTTACAAAATTTTTAACATCCTTTCTTAAAGTAGATGTATTTCTAGGCATACCTGTAAAAAATCAGAGGTTTTTATTCAAAATTTCCTCAGATATACATAAAATTACATATTGGAGCGTTTTGAAATTTGGCGTCTTTTTTTTTTGAGCGATAATAACGTCAAATGTGGTTTACCAACTTTGTTAAAATTATTTTAAAGTATAAACGATGAGTTTTTTTCCACTCGCCTGCAATGCAGAAGAGAAAAGGAAAATTAGGTTGCTATAAATTAAGAAATTTGCTAAGTAAATTAGTCTCGGCGCAAACTGAAAAAAATACGGCAAGTTAAATTTTTGAATTTCTCACCAGATTTTACAAAATTTAATTTTTAGGCATAATTTGAGTCATAGAATCGAAATATGAAAAAACAAACTGGCATGTTATTTCAGAAAAAGTCCAATTTTGTGCCAAAATACCTATGTTAGAATAATGCTATATATAAATCTAATATATATCCTAAGTCGCGCTCTTGAGACATGAAAAACGCATTTTGAATTTCGTCAATCGGTCCAAAAGAACGGAAGATGTAGAACTGTCCCCCCCTTTTTTTGCAGTGTACATTTCTTTTTTAGCTAAGCTGATGTTGTTAACTGGAATCCCAAAACTTAAAAGCTTTGTTCATGAGAATTCATTATATAGGACGAACATATCATTTAAAATAAACTTTGACAAGAAAAATGCGCATTTAATAATCTATTTCCATGAAACTGTAAGTTACAAAAATAATACATAACAGCACAGGCTCTGCTGCTTCCTTCAGGTTTCGTCCTTCAACTAGAGAATGAGCACAATATATTTATTGAAAGCGAAATCAGTAGACTTGAAACATTCAAAATATATCGCAGTCACAGATGTTTCGGAAACATGAGAAAGTGCAGTGCGGAATTTGAAGAACAATTACCTCGAAATGGTTCTTGAGACCCAGCAACTTATAATGAGACCGGACATACCTGAGCTGCATTTGTTTGGGTATCTAATTCACATTTAGGACAGCAAACAGGACTGCTACATTTGTAACCGTAATGACACAGCAGTTATGCGCACCGCATTCATCCGCCGAATTAAATCTCGTAATACTAAGGAACAGATTTCTATTCTAATCGTTTGTGAGAAGTAGGCAGTAGTAAGTATGCAGGAATTTAGTACGCATATGGTACAGTTTTGTTTCAGCATATTTCATTTATTTTATAAACAAATTTTGAAAATGAATCACTTAATGCTGTAATATATCGTCGGCATGCCTTCTTTCGCTGTCATTTCTTTTAAAGGGAAATAATTGTTTAATGATTAAATCTACAGTTCATTTCTCCATGTTAAAATGTCACACAGTCGTCTATTATTCAACAGCAAGAAAGGTGTTATTACCAGGACTGTAAAACTATTCATGATATTATTCAAATGTTAACAAGAAATTTGATTTTAGGGAATGTGAATTGTACGGTGCCCTTCAAAATTTAACGAATAAACAGCATTTCTTTAGCATTAAATGGATCATAGGGACATGAAATGTACAAGGCCTGGATGAAATGTTCTAAGACTGATTGAATATTAATTATCTTAATAACACTATCTGCTTGCAACAATCGGAGTTAAATGTAGTGGGAAACATTTTGATTCTAGTCTGCTAATCAGATTAGGATGATTTCGGCTCATTTAATTTTGACAAAACCCTTGAGGGCTGTATGCCTACGCGAACGGGTGCTTTCGTGAAGGTCTTTCTAAGAGAACCTGCCTCGTATACACATTACACAGTTTCGTTTTAATGTTTTTATTTAACAAAAAATTTAATTTTTTTATTTATCAAAAAATTAGTTTAATTTAATTTTAATTTTAAAATAAAATTAAAAATCACGTTACACATGGGACCACACGAAAACGCCCATGCAGCCAGCCCGTTCTTTGGGTTTCGAAACCCCCGACCGAATTACCAGTATTCTGCAACTTCGCCGCATGGCCGCTTGTGGGCCTCATTAGGATGAGTTGAGTTGCTTGGAAGAAAATTATCATCTGGTGTTTGAATGTTATTTATTTTTGTAATGGAATCGGGTTTGGAACGGGGATGTGCGGAACGCTTCCGGTGAAAAGTACTTGTCGCACTGTAACGTGTTTTTGTGATTTTTAAGATTTTCAGATGGTAGAGATGACGTAAAAGATAACGAAAGAGCGAGACGTCCTCGCACATGCCGAACATCGAAGCTATCCGTGCTGAGTTAAATCAAGATCGTCGATTAACGATTAGAATGCTTGTAGATCATTTAAACATTAATAAAGACACTGTCCGTAGAATAATTGACGTGGATTTAAGAAAAAGGGAAGTATGTGCAGCATTTATTAGCAACAGAATAAAAGGATTACCGAGTGGCGGCTTGTTAAGATTTCATTGACATGTGAAATCGCGATCCAGACTTTTTTAAACAAATCATCACAGATGACGAATTATGGTGCTTTGTGTGCGATCCAGAAACGATGAGACAAAGTGCAGAGTGGGCTGGCCAAAGCCAAAGAAAGTGCGTCTCCAAAAATCTAGAGTGAAGACAATGTCAATAGTTTTTAGCCCAAAGGGGCATTGTTATTAATTTCGTTCTGACATTTTTCATTGGTTGACTATAAACGGAGTTTCACTTTCCAAATTGTTGCCTCCAAATATTAGAGTCCTGCAATATGTTTGAAGAAATTAAATAAGAAATCTGCGTGAATGTACGCATGTTTCTCGCACTGTGAAATACAACGGTGCCTAGAAACATCCAGTTTTGAACAATGTAGTCCTCCACTCGAATATGGGCATCTGGAAGCCCAAATTTGGAATTTGGAATTTCTTTTATTATCTATTTTATATTTTGTAAAACTTTAACGAATTTTTGATTAACAAATTCAAACGATTTAAAAGCGAGCAATGGCAACACTGTAGAAAAAAAAAACATTTATATCTCCAGCGCGCGAGATTGTGTATAGGAAATTCTAAAGATATGTTGTTTTTAAAATTATTTGTGACATTTCTGTTGAATTAGATTTTATAGTTTAAATACGAAGATCATATTATTTAATAAATAAATGTACAAATAACGGTAATAAAACGCCACTTTGCGCGTAACATGAAATATGATAGCTTTCAGACCTTTTTTTTACTGCAGAGGGTTGATTCACAAGGCTGTTGTTTCTGAAGGAAAACAGTGAATGCGGTGTTTTATTTGGATGCATCTGATCTGCTACTGAAACGCACTGCACGTGTGCGTCCGGACTTTCATGCAAACAAAAATTGGTTCCGCCTGCACTATAACGCGCTTCCCCACAATGCAGCTGTTTTTGGATGCAAACGAAAGTGTAACTGTGCTACACCCCCTTATTAAACGGACGTATCACCACCAGACTGCTTTCTGCTTACAAAACTTAAGCTGAAAGGCCATCTATTCGACAATATCAAGACGATCCAAAAAGCTTTACGAGAGAACTTAGGAGGCATTCCAGCAGAGGACTTCCAGGACACTGTGGAACGGCTTGCGGATCGTGTCAGTCGATGTATACCTTCACAAGGATTATATGTAGAATAATTGACAAAAACATTTTTACTGTGCTTATTTATTTTTCTGTGAGCTGAGTCCTAAAGCCTTTTAGCCAGACTGTGTACTTAACGGCAGCAGTAATGAGAGGCATATAAAATGCATTTACGTAGAGACTTCTGTTATTTTTTATATGTTTTTACAGTACAGCGATGATGATAATATTCATAAATACTTTAATTTTGGATAATTTCCTACAAGGTACTGAAAGTCAAAGTCCAAAATATTGTGCACGATTTCCTAGATAAATCATTTACAAGATTCACAAAAGTGTGAAATCGTTTGAACACAAATGAAATGGTAAGATGTGTAAAAGTTAGCAGCATTGTCATCATTAGGCTGTCTAATCAGGCTAATCTAGTTTCATGGAGATTTGTCTACATCGTCCACCATTAGAATCGCTTCTTATACCCGCCTTCTGCATCTTTCTGCAGGAAGAAGAAGCGGAGCTTTGTTTCAATTTGCTTGCAGATCATTTTGTATTAGCAGGGACACGGGTATCTTTCCTAAGATGCAGTGTTGATTGTTAGAAGAACATTATACTGAAGAAGATACTACTCAAAAAAGACTTATCGTACAAAAAATTACACACACACACATACATATATATATGTGTGATACATTTTTAAGCGTAGAAAAGGACACTGGAATTCTCAATAGCTTTCGATATCCGTCATGGCTGTGGTTAAGGCATACAGATGAAGATAACGACTTAAATTTCGATAAAACACTAAACTGTATTCTCACACATATCCAATTAAGTTAGCAGACACTTATTCAGTCATAATTAAGTATGATAAATTTCTATGTGCATCGGTTTTTTTCAAAAGAAATGTCGCAGGCATTTTAAAGAAGCTAAGCGGAGAGGTATTAGCAATGTAGAAGCTAGTAGAAGAATGACGTAACTAATTCGCCAGAGGTATTTATACCAAAGTAGGTGCGATTCTAGAGACAAGCTATGATTGGTTAATATTAGTTTTAGTTGCCCTTTTCCAGCAACGTTACATATGATAGAAAGATCTCGAATTTGGGAGAACAGATGAATTTAGGGGGAGAGCAGCAAATCAAAATGTTAATTTTGAGGTCGTCAGTTATTTTTAAAGCACCTATCTTATTTTGTTATATCTTACATATTCCTCCCTTCAAAAGAAAGGTCAGGAGAGCAGGGTAGCAGAAAAGTACTAACGAAGCAAGAGAAAGCTTAGTATATGAGAAAAGACATAAAGAAGCATCAAGGACATAGCCGGTAGATTTGAATATTCTCCGTCAGTATTCATGATCTTTCTTACACACAGAATATATAATATTTAAACAACTAATTTACAAATATAATTTATAAATAAACCAGATAATAAGTTAAGAAAAGTATAATTTTTTAAAAGTTCTTCAGTCCCTTGAAAAAATGTCCAGTGCCTTATTGAATGTCCAATGAAACTTTTGTAAAATCTGTTGATGAAAATGTTTCACCAGGTAAATGTTTAAATTTTTTCGCAAATGTTCAAATGTTTTTATAAAGCAAATATTCATTAAAAATCTGTCAAATTTTCTCTGATAAACACATTTCTATTATAGTATATATTGAATTGTGAACTTGCATATACTTTAATATACAGCAAAACATAACTTTCATATTTAGTGAAACTCATATTCAATGAAATGAACTTTTATATTCAGTGAAATATAATATCCAATTTTATAATTAATTAAATAAATTGTTCTCATTGAGAATATGCATACTTAATGCAACAGAATATTGATTTTAAAAACATAATAATATGATGTAATACTAAATAATACACTAAGACTTTAACGATTAATTTAGCATATATACACACATACATACATATCTATATATCTATATCTATATCTATCTATCTATCTATCTATCTATCTATATATGTGTGTGTCTATTTAACTGAATCTTTAACGCAGAGCCAAGAAGAAAATATGGCTATCATGCCTGACTATTGTGTTATAAGAAATCAGGTAGTATAGAAATGAGAAACAGTAGTTTAAAAAATAAGATTGTGCCCAATCCTCCTCCTTGTGCGTGTCCTTGCTATGAGTATCCGTGCTTCGAAATCGCAGCGCATAGCTGATTTTTCAGTGTTTACTTTTGGGGAAAAATATAATCCTTCTGTGGTAGTGCCAGACCTAAAAATCACCTAAACTTTAGTCTGTCATAACCAAGATATCTTCGAGTGTGTTTTGTCCTTTCTCCAGTCTCAATTTAAAGGGAGGAGAATGTAAGGAATAACCTCTTTCTTTCATGTATTATCTCGTGATGAAATAGGTCGCACGTCCGGATAGCAAACGAGACAAAAAAAGAAAAAAAATCCATGACTTGAATCCTAGCAAGGGCATAGCTGATTTTTCACAATTCAGCTTCGAAAAATATCTTTATGTCCGTATACGGCTAATTGCACACAGTATAAATAATATACTGTATTACTTTTGTAAATGTCAGGAATATGGTTATTAAAAATATCGGTTATAGATGAAACACATATGTAATGTGTACATTGTAGCTATACATGTGCACAACGTAGCTGAATGACGCAAGCTGTTTACTATCTTCTGTACCAGTTTTTTAACACAATTAAACGCGAATGTTTCCTTCATGCAAAATATCTTCTTCTTCTGAATAACCTACAGCGACAGACTGGTCAATTTGCTGTATGTCTGGATGGTTGTCTAACTTACAGTTTTTTCAATACACGATACATATTGTTGTCTTTAAACAATTCACAATTAGGATTTTTAATTAAGAAAATATTTCTTCAAAAAATTGCTTTTCTTACTTCCTCAGATATGTTTTAAAATTAAGTAAATATGAATAAAAATAATAATAATAATAATAAAACAAAGAAAATCTGAAAGGTTTCAGATTTTAAATTACGTCCAAAGGGGCGTTTTTTTAACATTTTGTGTGTTACCTTTACTTATTAAACATCATGTACTTCGCACTTAAACTATAAAATTCAATTCAAGAGCAATATCGCAAAATAATTTTAAATTGAGCATATACTTAGAATTTCCGATATACAGTCTCAGCGCTGGAGATAAAAATGTCTATTCTGTACAACGTTGCCATTGCTCGCTCTGAAATCCTTGAGTTTGTTAATCAAAAATTAGTTAAAGTGTTACAAAATATGAAATCGATAATGAAACAAATTCCAAATTTCAAATTTGGGCTTCCAGATGCCTATATTCGCAGTAGGATTACGTCATTCAAAATTGGACAACTCTAGGTACTTTTTTTTATCATTATGCGAGAGAGATATATATGTTCATGCAGATTCTTCATTATTTAATTTCTTAATTTATACAGGGCAATATTATTTGGTGGCAACAATTTGAAAAATGAAACAGACATTCAGAGTGATTCGACGCAAAATCACAAAAAGAAAACAATAGTCCCTCAGGGACAATTGCACTCATTATGCACATAAAAATTTTAAAAATATTCACATACTTTTTTCAAACATGCTTCTAAAAACATTTACTCTTTCTAAGTTGCGAGACGAACACGAAAAGAATAAAAGTATACTTCCAGTTGAACCGGCATTGAGAGCAAAACATAAGAAAACTATACTGGTAACGAATGCTGATCCTAGCAGTGAACTTCCTAGACTTAAATGACTAAAGATAAGAATTACAGACTTTTTATCTTTTAAACTAAGATGTGTTCTGTTGTAACAGTAAGTGCATTAAACTGCTACGCTTTAAAAAGCTTAGAAAGCTTTCAGTTCTTATCTTTTAACAGTAAAAGAATAGAAAGTTCTTTACCAGATCAACATTCGCTATCGTTATTTTAAGCGTTTCTTGCAGCAATGAAAACAAACGAAATACATCGGAATTCGAATAAATAATATAAGCAGAAAAATATTTATGGAATACAGAGGAAATTTAAAGAAGTTCCTAATTCTTTCCGTTTATTATCAGCAAAGGAAATAAGTTTAGGTTTATTACCTTGGCATTTTTGATGAGTGCCAAGTAGAAATTTGTTAGATTGTTGAAAATTTTCTTAACATTTAATCTTCCAGAGCACAAGTATGATGAAAATTTTATTGCTTAGTAAAATCGAAATGCATTTTGTTTCTTACATAATGAAAAATGTACCGTAACTTAAATGCAAACTTAATTTTATGCCACTATTTCTCAAAGTCTAAAAGTCCTTTCTTACTATCATAATGAATGTAGGAATACTCAATGTTATGTTACTGGTATAAGTAATAAATTTTGCAATTCAGTAGTGTTAAGACGCTAATAAATTAAAAAATGAATAATAATTAAATATCTTTATATCCGCTTTTTTAAATTTTATGAAGTGAAGATTTTGAGTGAAGACTTTGACTCATGTTTGAGTACATGATATTTTCCCTCTTCTTACTTTATATTCCTTGTTTTCAAGTTTTAGCTGAGATCCACGAAACTATCACGTTATAGCGGTTAGCCAGTAATATTGTTACATGCGTAG
Organism: Stegodyphus mimosarum; assembly: GCA_000611955.2. Taxonomy (NCBI): domain Eukaryota; kingdom Metazoa; phylum Arthropoda; class Arachnida; order Araneae; family Eresidae; genus Stegodyphus; species Stegodyphus mimosarum. The sequence goes on from KK117013.1 coordinate 341,323, forward strand.
GAGTTCATAATTCGGTGATAGGTTAATAAAATTTATTTTATCCAAATAAAAACTTCAAAGTTGTGGAATTTTCCACAAAAATAGTAGTACAAAACTTCACAATGTCACAGAGTACAATCAGCAGTTGCACTTCAAAGTACTAAGAACATTAAACATAACGCAATGAAAAGCGCATCTAAAGAGAAAGCTAATCCGGAGATATCTCAGTTCATATAGTTTTCAACCGGCCGTCGATGTATTTCTAGCACTTTCTGCTTCTCGAAATTACTGGAAAGCAATACGAAGGTCGAATTACGGTTGCAGCTAATACAGTGATCAATTACATTTATTAAATTACTTATTACGGTGATACAGGGACAGGACAAAAATGTCGCCAATATCTCACTTGTCTCACCATAACATTAGAACAAGTCCACGAAATTCAGCTTGGCAAAGAGTACAAGATTGCGACTGTCGTGGAAAGAGCGTTGAGAACCAAACAGGTGACAATACGACTGTGCTCATTCCCCCCCAATTTTGATGGAGAGCACACCGAAGAAACGGGAGCACACCTCTTCCCCTATCAGAGAACTTCTCTAGCGGACTTTCGACTCAACTTATATTTAGAGTGCCCCCATACCGCACGGACACTATATATTTACAAACATCAATGCCTTCTGCTGGATTCGAACCCGGAGTCTTTGGGTGGCTAACTTTAATTCCGCTTGAGTTGGATAATTTTTCACTTAACTAAGAGATGCACATGCTTTGACTAATAGGCCGCCCATGATCGGATTGAATAACTTGCAAAATAACAAATTAAAAAAACTATTTCATTGAATAATAAATTAAAAATGGACTTTCATATCATTTCTCAAACGTTAGAGGTATAAAGATACTATGCCGCATAATTTACTGTGGATTATTTTGAAATTTAATAAACGCAATATATTTTTACTTGTGTTCTTTGTTATGAATAAATTACATAAAACTGCTTGAAGCTTTAAATTATGATATACATTAGAGAATCCTGAGAGAACTATGAAATTTTATATTCACAAATCTCAATTTAATGCTCGAAATTAACAGACTATATAATTTATTTATAGAGAAATTAATCTCAGCTTTGTACCGATTTATAGTTACTTTGGAAAGATATAACAGTATCTGATAAATGCCGTCTCATTCCGCACAATAACAGAGAAGTTTGTAATAATGTACACAAAACGTTAACTCTAGCCATTAATAAGCAAAGAAGTAAGATTTATATACATTTTGCTCCTCTGTTTTCATGAAATAAATATAAGCCTCTAACAAACCACTTGCTCCTTGTCAAAACCACAGAATGATTTAAAAAGTAGTAAACAATTTTAATTTGCTAAATACATGTAGCAATATATTGTTACGTTTTTCTCTTCAAGGGTTCGCGGATTTGGAGTGAATAACGGCGACACTCGATGAAGTATCGAAACACACTTTATTGACCAGTATTTTTCAAGACAGCTCCAAATTCACTTTTACAGGCGTCAACTAACAACGATAAACACGCTGAGACAATCAGCGACACAGCCTTCAGGCTATAACGGTGATGACGGCTTCACAGCAAAGCACCAGAGTACAGTTCCCGAATCTGCTCGGTCGTTCTCGGAACTCCACGTACTCTCGAGACTCTCCACGCTAGAACTCGCGATGCACTCGACGATACGCTAGAGTACACAGCTCCCGACTCGGTTAAGTCGTTCCCGAAGATCAACACACTCTAAGATAAAACTCGACGATGCACTGCCTAAGAGACTCGCTGGATGCACTCGACGACCAACTCGGCACTAGACTACGCACTGACTCTTAACTAACTCCGCACTAACCCAACTAACTCAACTGACTCGGTCTCCGATTCAAGTGACCCTGACTCTGCGTACCAGCAGGGTTTATATAGCTTTTGGCTTGTGTTCGAGAACGTTCTGGGCTAAGCCAGGAAGAATTCGTTCTAGGTTCTCCATGCGTCTATAGCATATCGCCAATTTTGTCGCCAAATGGGAGATTTCTCGCCAAATGTGGCAACCCTGCTTTCCCTTGCCATTTTATGGCAACCCTAAACCTGCTTTGCGGGAAAGCCATCTTACCGCGTCTGGACATTTCGTAACAATATTATAAGGTTCTTTCATTATATGCTTCCCTTATTAATGATTAGCACGCCATGCAATTCGTGACAGAGATTTCTTTAGCTTGAACTCTTGAAACAAATATTTTAATGGAGTTCGTGGTTGACTTTTAAGCATCTCATGAAGTAGACGGTAAAATAACAACCGATTTTTACATCCAAAGTTAAGTTACGAAGGCAATAGAATAGATTTTGCTATTTGTAGCCCTCATTCGTTTTTCCAGTTTGAACTCAAAACCAAAACTGCCTGCAGCAGGTTATTCCCTACTTCAGTCACGACTCTTTCTCCCGCGGGATGTTCCATTTGTTGATATTTTCATTTATGAACGAATTAGAAGTAAAATATCTGTAGACTGGAAAAGCATTTCAACAGGTTTTAAAACATTTGAACATCTGGAATGCCAAGGGTCACTGAGGCATTTTAAAACAAAGGTGGGATGTCAGAAACTATTTAAGTAATGCACAATCCCTATGACATCATAGGTTACTTAGGCAATAAACACTTTTGTATGCCGCCCACCCGGGACAGTAATTAGTGACGCTGACTGCCATAACGAAGGGCCCCGGTTCGAATTCCGGAGAAGACATAGATATTTGGAAATGTATAGTGGCTGTACGGCATGGGTGCTCTCTAAATAAGCGGCGAGCCGAAAGTCCTCTCGAGAGGCTCGTGGTAGGGGAAGAGGGGTGAGAGACCCTTGGAACCGTCACCCCGGGGTACTTTTCATTAAAATTGGGGGCGGAACTGAGCAAAGTCGTGCTGTCACGTGTGTGGTGCTCAAGACTATTGCCAACGACAGGCGCAATCATGCACTACTTGCCACGATGAATTTCGTCGCCTTGTTCTGATGTTACTGTCAGACAAGTTAGATAAGACATAACAACAACACTTTTGAGTAGCTAAAATAAAAGAATTAAAATAAACAAACCTAGCGTAATTTGTGAAAATTATGTAAGAAATGTTTCAGTGAAGAATGAATTGATTATTTAAAAACATTTATAATAAACGTTAATGCAATAATGTCTTCCTTTACTACAGAACTATACTGATTCAATATTATTTTACTAAAGTGATGTGCGTTTTGTACAATTTATTAGTTTGATATAATTTGGTTTCTTGATTCTACCTGATCTTATTTCGATTAAATGAATTATCATTACAGAAGTTAATGCATATACTTATAAGGTATTTCTCTCGCCTTCTTTGCATGCCTTCGTGGAGTAGTGGTCATCACGCTCGGCGCTTCGAGAGGTCTTTTGTTCGAGTCACGGAGAGGGCATTGCTGAATTGTCATGTTTTCTGCTTCGAAATAACATAATAGTCTCTACAATGGAGCGCGAACTAAAAAGGTGGTGAATGATGATTCTCCACCACTTGGATTTGGCGATTGGGTCCCCTCATTCCCAGTCGCTCTTTAAAAGAGGGAGTACATAAAGTATTTCTCCGCCTTCTTAGCATGTTTTCGTAGTGTAATGGTCAAGCACACTCAGCGTGTATTCGAGAGGTCCGTGGTTCGAGTCCCGGCGAGGGCACTGCTCATTTTTCATCTCTCCTGCTTCAAAAAACTCCTAATGTCTCTGTTTGTTATTATGCAAATTGTATTTCTGTTGTTGAAATGAGGAGCGGCGCAGACGCAAATTTGCTAGTGTTTTTAAGCATGCGCTTGGCACTTCAATTGGTGGTGGGAATTACTGGAGTTCCAACGAGGCAGAGTTTTTTCTGAGTTGCGCTTCCAAAGCTAGAGGTTTGCCGTGTTGTGACGCCGTTCCTCAGCCGACGTGATGTTTAAAGACAATAAAGAGATTCGGTCAACATTATGACTCTGAAGTTATTAAAGTACATCTCCGGTAATGTAGCAAATCTTCATACAGTCCACTATTATTAAACAACGGAATACAACATGGTTTTTGGTAAGTCGGAGCCGGAGTTACAGTGCAATTGGTGAGTCAGTGCATTTTTATATCTTTGTGATTAGATAATACTTTCTGATTAGATAATGGAATTTTCTACGCTTAAAACGAAGAAGCGTGTAGCTAAGTTAACTAAATTAAAAGAAAGAAAATTACTGCGAACTATGACTCTGCTGATTTCGCTCAGCTGGAACTTTTTAAATCTAAATTAAGTACTTTAATGACTGAAATTTCGGATATTTTTAGTAACATATTTGTAGTTTGTGAAGCGAAAGATATTGATGCCTTTATTGAAGAACAACAGGATATACAAGATAATATTGATGAGCTATTTTTAATGTTAACCAGAGTTAATGCTAAGAACGTTAAGGATTTAGGTGTGGAGGCTAATTCTTGTGAAATATCAAGCATTCGCTTGCCTACGCTAACTCTTCCCGTATTTAGTGGTAGTGCTGAAGAATGGTTATCATTTAATGATTTATTTAAAACGGCGATAGTGGATAATGACAAATTATCGGGAGCACAAAAATTACAATATTTAAAATGTTCTTTAAAGGGAGATGCATTGAGAATTGTTCAGGCTTTAACTATTTGTGATAAGAATTTTGAAATTGCGTGGAATTTACTGTGTCAAAGATTTTCAAATAAGAGAGAATTACTTTCATCATTATTAAAGAAAATCTTATGTTTAACAAGTTTACAAGCTGAAAATCCTAGTCAATTATTGACTCTCGTAGATACAGTGAAGGAATGTATATGTTCATTTGAGACTTTGGGTTTCAAAGTAGAACAATTCGCTGATACTATTTTGATGTTTATAGTACAATTTAAATTAGATTCTTCAACGAGAAGTTGGTGGGAGCGAACTTTAAAGCGAGAGGAAATACCAACCCTTAATGACCTGTTAGAATTCTTAAAGTCACATGCCAGAACTCTGCAAGCAGGTAAACAACAAGGTGTTAGAAAACAACCTACGAAAGAGAAATTAACCTCTTTAGCTTCAGAGATTCAAGCGCACTGTACTTATTGTAAAGCTGGTCATTCAGTATTGAAATGTAACAAGTTTTTAAGTCTAAATGTTCAGGATCGCATTAATTTTGTCAAGAAAAACAATCTGTGTTTTAATTGTTTAGTTTCACATCATAAAGCTTTGGAGTGTAGAAGTATTTTTAAATGTAAAAAATGCTTTAAAAATCATCATACATTGCTGCATTTTGAAAGGGTTCAAAAGGAGCCAGAACCACTTAAAAGAGTTATCAATAGTTCAAGAGAGTTATCGGTGACTGCTAAGCCATTTTCTCCCATAATGGAATCTAGTACCCAATCGGCAAAGTCTGAGGAGAATTTTACGAACTCTAGTCCAGTAATTAAATCTTGTGTATCAGACTTTAGTTTTCAGCGTGAGGTTTTGCTATGTACTGCTGCTATTAAAGTATTAAATTCATCTGGTGAATACCAGTTGTGTAGAGCATTGATCGACCCTGGCAGTCAAGCGAACTTGATTACAGAAGAGTGTGCAAGAAGATTAGGGTTACCGAGAAGAAATGCCAAGGTTTTTATTTCGTGTTTAGAATCTTCGGATGAAAAGACTAATGGAATTGCTCAAATTAGTTTTGTCCCGCATTTTCCAGCTAAAGTTTCATTTACAGTTCCAGTATTTATCATCAATAGAATTATTGGAGAACTGCCGCATTTTACTTGAGATAAGCAGTACATAGAGGAATATAATGACTTAATGTTGGCGGATCCGACATTCTACAAGAGGGGGCCTGTTGATATACTGTTAGGCGTAGATGTTTCTTTACCGCTTCTGAAGGGAGAAACGATTAAATGCGGAGAAGGCAAACCAATAGCCTCTCGTTCTGAACTAGGATGGATTATTTCAGGTAGTGTGGATAATTCAACAGAGGATAAACCCACTATCTATGTGAATAATATACAAGCGGATACTGAGCAGTTGCTGTATAACTTTTGGAAATTAGATGCTGTACCTACATTTGATTTGCTTACTAAGTCGGAGAGAGCATGTGAGGATCACTTCAAATCTACATTTAGAAGAGACGAAAGTGGTGTATACGTAGTGAAATTACCCTTTCATTCTTCGCCTTCCCAGCTTGGAGATTCGAGACAGTTAGCTATACGTAGGTTCAAGTCTTTAGAGAATTCATTATTAAAAGGGCCTCAAATTCATGAACAATATAAGGATTTCACGAGGGAATACCTTGAGCTAAGACATATGGAAAGAGTGCCTGAGAGAGAGATTTTTACTGATTCTGCGTATTACATGCCTCATCATGCCGTGTTGAAGGAATCAAGTAGTACTACTAAGTTGAGAGTTGTCTTCGATGCTTCAGCTAGAACAACCTCTGGACTTTCATTAAATGACCTTTTGATGGTTGGGCCGAGAGTTCACCAGGAGCTGTTTCCAATTCTTCTACGATTCAGAACTTACAAAGTCGCGGTATGCGCCGATGTGGAAAAGATGTTCAGACAAATACGAGTTCACCCAGAAGATACAAATTGGTAACGAATAGTATGGAGAAATAGTCCTAATGAGTCTTTGAGTACTTTTAGATTGGTAACAGTGACGTATGGAACTACCAGTGCGCCATATTTGTCTACTAGAGTAATGAAACAACTTGCATTAGACGAACAAGCTAGATTTCCTTTGGCATCGAAGGTTGCCCTTCGCGACTTTTATGTAGATGACTTACTTTCAGGAACGCAAAGTAAAGAAGAAGCGATAGCTATAGTTCAGCAGTTGACTGAAATGATGGAAGGAGGTGGATTCCGCTTAAGGAAGTGGATTTCGAACAGTTCAATTATTTTAGAAAAGATTCCCGAGTCGTTAAGAGAATACTTCTCTGGAAATAACTAGTGATAAAAATGTGAAGGTATTGGGTATTTATTGGAACCCCTCTCGTGATACATTCCATTTCTCAGAGTGCATAAATGATGAAGAGTTCACCAAGAGAAGCATTTTAGCAGAGGTCGCCAAAATCTTTGATCCATTGGGATGGTTAGCGCCTACTATAACATATGCGAAAATATTATTACAAGAATTGTGGAGCTTAAAACTTGGTTGGGATGAAGTCGTGGACAAGAGAATAAATAGGAAGTGGAAACGATCTTACTTAGAATTACCCTTACTATCAAGTTTACAAATTCCGAGGTATGTCTTAAGACCAAAGGTAGTAATTATAGAAATTCATGCTTTTTGTGACGCCTCAGAGAAAGCTTATTGTGCAGTCATTTACCTCAGAATAATCAACGCTGATTCTTCAGTCAAGGTTAGCCTTTTAACATCGAAAACTAGAGTTACTCCCTTGAAAACCGAGTCTCTTCCTAGATTAGAGCTATGTGCTGCGTTACTTTTAACAAATTTTTTGCATATAGTGGTATCATGCATAGAACTACCAATTAACAATATTAACGCGTGGACAGACTCACGAGTTACATTAGCATGAATTTCGTCAGAACCTCGCCGTTGGCTACCTTTTGTGGCAAACAGAGTTGCAAGGATTCAGGAAGCTGTTCCAGGTATTCAATGGAATTATGTGGTTGGAAAAGAAAATCCTGCAGATTTTGGAACCAGAGGTTTGATTCCATCAGAATTTTTAAGATGTGAATTATGGATGAAGGGACCACAATGGTTAAGCCAACTAATGATTCATGTACAGCAAGATTTAAGTGTAGAATTAGAGAGTGAGATTATGTTAAAAGAAATGAAAAAGAGTTTCATTTCAAATGTTTTTAAGTTCGAGGAACCGAGTGTATTTTCTAAGTTTTCATCCTGGCTAAAGCTATGCAGAGTGTTAGCTTGGTGTGTAAGATTCAAGAATAACTGTAGTAAGTTACCCGCAGAACGTATAAAGGATTATTTGTCTACTGAAGAGCTTCGTGAAGTTACCTTTATGATCGTTAGGTTCGTACAAAATTCTGAATTTCCAGAAGAGGTATCCTGTTTAAAATCGGGTAAACCTTTAAAACCACCGAGAAGCTTTTGCCGTTAAATCCTTTCTTAGATTCCTCAGGAATAATACGTGTAGGCGGAAGGCTCAGAAATGCTAGAATTTCAAATGATCAGAAACATCCTATGATTTTACCTAAGAGTCATAATATTACGCGTTTGATTATTAGGCACTATCATGAAACATTTCTTCATGCAGGTACTGAACTACTCATTTCTGTCACAAGACATAGATTTTGGATTGTGAGCGCTAAAGATATTATTAGAAAATGTTTAAATCAATGTGTTATTTGCCGTAGATTTAGAGCCCAAACTGCAACTCAGCAAATGGCAGATTTGCCTGTTTCAAGAGTTACTCAAAGTAGAACTTTTTCTCGTGTAGGAATTGATTTTCCAGGACCATTTAACGTCAAATATCGCAATGGTAGAGGAGCTAAAATTTTCAAATGTTATATATGTTTATTTGTTTTACTACTAGAGCAATACATTTAGAATTAGTCGGAGATCTTTCAACAAAATCCTTCCTTGCGACACTTAAGAAGTTTATCGCTCGTAGAGGCAAACCGTGTGAAATTCATAGTGATTCTACAACGAACTTTATAGAAGCTAACAAAGAGCTAAGGAAAGTTCTATCAACTGTTCAACGTGATGAACACCTTCAGGGGTATATTTCTTCAGAGAATATTAAGTGGTTATTTAATCCGCCCACCTCATTTTGGAGGTCTTTGGGAAGCGGGGATTAAGTCGATGAAACACCCCTTAAAGAGGTGTTTAGGAACACTTATTCTAACTTATGAGGAATTTTTTACTTTAATAACCCAAATTGAATCCTGTCTTAATTCTAGGCCATTGGTACCAGCTTCGAGCGATGGCAGTGACCTGGAAGCCTTAACGCCAGGACACTTTCTTATAGGAGCGGCTTTAAGTGTTCTTTCAGAGCCTAACCTGAATCAAGATAAGCTGAGTTACGGTGACAGATGGAAAAACTTGCAAAGGCTATTTCAACAATTCTGGAAGAGATGGAGTAGTGAGTATTTGTCGAGGTTACAACAAAGACCCAAGTGGTGTAAGCTACAGCGAGATTTGAAGATTGGTGATATGGTTCTCATTAAGAACGAGAATTTACCTCCGCTACGCTGGAAGCTAGGCAGAATTGTTAAAGTGTATCCTAGTCTGGATGACAGAATTCGAGTGGTGGACTTACGCACATCCAGTGGTGAGGTAAAGCTACCAATAGCGAAGCTATACCCTTTGCCATTTAATTCCTGATTTAGAGACTTTAATTTTTATTTTTCAGGCCTATTCAGCTTGATAATTTTCAATTTATTGTTTGAACCCCCTTGGGACTTCAAGGCTGGGGGTATGTTTGTTATTATGCAAATTGTATTTCTGTTGTTGAAATGAGGAGCGGCGCAGACGCAAATTTGCTAGTGTTTTTAAGCACGCGCTTGGCACTTCAATTGGTGCTGGGAATTACTGGAGTTCCAACGAGGCAGAGTTTCTTCTGAGTTGCGCTTCTGAAGCTAGAAGTTTGCCGTGTTGTGACGCCGTTCCTCAGCCAACGTGATGTTTAAAGACAATAAAGAGATTCGGTCAACATTACGACTCTGAAGTTATTAAAGTACATCTCCGGTAATGTAGCAAATCTTCATACAGTCCACTATTATTAAACAACGGAATACAACAGTCTCTACATATTGAACTCAAAATACAATAATATTCAATATTTATTAACATGATTTTATACTTGTGATTTATATTTATTAACATGATGCCTGTAGTCGACAAAGTAATACTGGAAATTATCAAAAATTGTCCACTCTGCTTACATAGTTTAAACTTAAACGCTATATTTAAATCATCAGAACGCACTTCAGCTTCCCCCTCCCCAACATTAACTTACAATAGGAAAATTCTTTATCATTTCTTACAGAATAACAGATAGCAACTGTCTGTTCAAGGTTGTTGAATCGCAGATTGAACAGATTACTAGCATTGCCAGTCGACGCTGTACAACTACTGGCTACTCATGCTGTTTACGTTTAACCTAATTTGTGTTCTGGTGATCATCAAAGGAAAAATGAATCAAGAAGCTAAGTGATTAATTAAATAAACTCCGTAAGTTTGATTCCGTTTGGTATGAAATTGGTTTTGAAATAATATGTTTATTTTCAAAGATAAAACAATGTTATTTGAAAAACAGTGTTTTTTAAGCAAAAGTTTTTACAATATGCCATCTGCAAGTTTATTATTATAAATATTTATATAAACTGGATTAAATATAAAAGTTATAGCAAGTCAAATAAAAACAAATTAGTAGTTCTGAGTCTTTATTATCATGACAGTCAAAGTTAGATGATTAAATATAAATTGTCCGGCGGCATGAAAAACTTGAGACTTTCATCAGTTCATCTAAAATAAGAATGAACTACGTTTTACTTTCAGATTACATGTAACTCGAAGAGTTTACCATCAAAGATTCAAAAGGATATGAAAGCATTTAAAATTAAAAAGTATAAAAGTCGTAGGACTAAAAAAATGCAACCTGATCTTGGTATGCCTATTTCAGAAATAATTTTAAATCTGAGTAGTTAGTTACGATGAACGTACTAGACTTCTCCCAAACTTGCCTTCGCTCTGATTAAGGCAACAGAACATAAAATCTTATAAATAAAATGAACTGTTCAGAGTGGTCAAATAGTAGAAAATATTTTGCTGTTTTACTCCTTCGTGAGGAGCTCCGTAATTTACTTACGTGAATTAACATCACGCTTAGGTTTGAACATTTATTTAATAATAAAAGATAATAACTTAATTATTTAAAACAGAATTATCATTCGTTTCATTATATCATTTCTGTAAAAATCTTAGAACAAACATTTTCCTCAAGTGGCAATATTTTCTACTTTTCCAGGTTATCAAATTCCCAAATTGAAAACAATAAACACACGTAAGGAAGCGATCACCTACTACCTATCACGTTTGAAGTATTTAAAAAGTAAAAAGAAGCTGTATATAGATTGAATTGAACCTTGAATACGCCCAATTTCTACTGTGTGTCTCAATGCAATATTTATTAAAGCAAAAAGCATATATATATATATATACGTTCAGAAGCTTAAAATTCGAAAAGGATTATAGACAAAGTTGCAGAGCCGAAAAAAAATTAAACATAGACGAGCGTTATTTATACACTAATTATGCACCTCGTCTGTTAGCGAACTCCTATATATAAAATTCAAAAAAATAATCTTTTTATTTTTATTTCTATTTCAAAGATTGTAGAGATTTCCCCTGTAACTAAGTGTAATTTTTGTGTGCAAATACCTCAATTAACGTATAAGCAACTTATCGCTATGTCTAAACTGAAATAGAATTTAAGAAGTGCGTAAAACACAGAGGATACACTTGGTGCTTATAAATCAGCTAACATTTATGGCAGGAACTCGAAAATAGAATTTGAAATTAAAACTAAATCTTAGTAGTTATTAGCCAAGGCTGTGCAGAGATATTTGAACGCAGAAGTTGGCTCTTAGGTCTACACCGGCATTACAGCACTCTCGGCAAGGATGCATTGAATGTTTATCTTAGAATAACAAATATTATCGTGGTCTTCAGCAGGCAGAACACGCTCTGACTAAAACTATCACAAACCTTCACTGAATTACACGCCAGCTAATTTGCATTCCGGCAGGAAAACAGAAAGAAGGAAATTATAGTACAGATTCGGAACATAAAGTTACTGGTTAATTAACATAAACAAACCTTGTAAGCTGTTCAGAAGTAGCATATGGGAATCATAGCAGAATCTCAAAATGTCAATATACCTTTTTATGTTTACGACAATAATATCATTCACAGGTTTTTAACACAGCAATCTTTCAGAAGCTCTCAAAATCGAGTTTTCTCACTTTCCTAATGAGGAAAAATCAGATTATGAAGAAGCGTTATACGATTTTAATTTTTCTAAAATCTGGCCTGGGCGTTGTTGAGCCTAGGCGGCAAAGGCACCCAAGTCTTATATACGATGATGAGTTTTTCGCACCCATCTTCCGCAGTTACAAGATACAGGAAAGAACATGAAAATCATCAATGTTGCGTATCATCTGTTCTGTATGATCTCAACGATTACAAATCTATTTCATTATGATTTTATTATGTTTCACTTTCCTATCGCTTTGTAGCTTAACTAACATAATGAGGAAAGAAATCATCATTGTTCATTTACATAAGTAAATTTCAGAAGGAAATCTTGCCCCATATTTATATTTACTTTCCATTAATGATATTCCTAACTATCCTGGCACAGAAATAGTACTATATGCAAATGACACTGCAATTTTCTCTTCATCCCTAAATCTTTTTGCTCAATTTAAACTTCAATGCGCCATAGACAATATGCAAGATTGGTTTATAAAATGGAAGATTAAAATCAACTCTCAAAAAAGCAATAGCATCATTTTCAAAAGAGCCATAAGGCGTCCTGTAACTGACCCTATTTACATCAGAAATCAAATAGTAGAAAAATGTAATCATGTCAAATATCTTGGTATTATCTTAGATACAAGTTAAATTTCAAAAAGCATATTGAAAATGTTAACATCAAAACTCTTCAAGCCTTTATGAGTGTTTATGCTTTATTAAACAAACACTCAAAATATTCATACCAAAAGGATTATTTACCTTCAAATGATTAGGCCAGTTATGATGTATTGTTCTCCTGTTTGGGCTACTACAGCAAAAAGAAATAGAGAAGTATTGCAAGTGTTGCAAAATAAAATAATTCGTACCATTCTTGGAGCACCATGGTTTGTTAGAAATCAAACCCTGCATAATGATATCAGAATTTCAACTATAGATGAAGAGATCTTGAAAAACGTGTATAAATTTTATGATAAACTAAGCAGTCATCCTTCATCCATAATCCAAAACATTGGTAACTATAATTACTTAACAGATTAAGCTTTCAAAAGACCTTGCACAATGTGAGGTGGTAAAAAATGTAAATATGTAAATATTATATCTATTCGCTCATTACTCAGAATTAGTGTTGCATCATATAATCAAGATAATATTAGTTACTTACGCACCTCTTGCAAAGATATGGACTTTGTGCACCTCGCAAAGCTTGGACTTTGTGTGCTTTTCAGGTGTTATCATTAATTTTGCACTGTATTAAAGACATTGTAAATAGTTATGCTTCGCAACCTGTAAATAGATACGTCGCAATAATCCAACTATGCAAACCTGATGTTTACATTATGTGACTCCCAAACTCACATCGTTCTGGACTGGTGCGATGTGACGCCCATATAATCAAGTTTTTAAATTTTTACAAATTATATATAAAAGTATATTTAATACAACTATTTTTCCAGTCAACTAGGAATATAAATGAATATACAACAAGCTGTAGATTAATTATGTTCTCAAAATTACTAAAATATGTATTTATAGTGATTTCTCACACTGAATGGGAAGAACCAATCAGCTTTGTCCCTATCATCACATGACCGAGTTAGCATATGTCAATAACATCGACCCTACAAGGGTACTCAAATTTATTTATTTACTTATATGCGCCTAATTAGGATAAATACTACAACACTATTAATGCCCAAGTTGGATATTTAAGGTTCATTAGGGTTTCTTAAGTGAAACGGCACTGAAAGAAAAAGGTATGACCAGACCTGACAAAGTGAAATTTTTTCTCAAACACATAGATTAAAGAGAAATTTTTATTCAGTTTATTTCCAGTTAAAATCCTCCTACATGAACTCCCTTTTCTTCTTTGTAGTCGAAATGGCAAATAATTTTTAACGACTCACATGATGCTATATTGCAGTAATATTGCATAAATTATTTTTATCGACGATCAATTATTGACGGCCTAACCTAAAATTTCATTGAGGATCCTTTTCAGGAAATTTATTCTGGAAAAATCATTTTACAGGGTTCTCATTTGGCTTGTTATATTCTCTTTGTTAGATCATAAACGAGAATACGTTCCTCTAATATGATCAGCCAGTTTCACGTTTGTTTCTCAACCGAAGACCGAATTAGAATATATATCCTCTGGACGTTTGTCCTGCTGGGACTGTTTAAAACAATTCCTTTTCCCCCATTTCCTACGGAGAACCTTCTCATGTTCAAATCTGCCTTTCCAGCCCGTCGTACTTCATCCCCTCATCAGATGACAGTTTCACTTACAAATATCCATTTTGGCTAAAAAGGTTCACCTCGCCCCATCTCAAACGAAGTTAGTTCAAACTTCTCGACCGAACAAAAGCGCAAAACTCTTCCCCCCGGAATTTTTGATAGCTCGACATTTTAAGTGAGAGTGCACTCCGGAACCCAGAAATTAATTTGGGTCTTGCAATTTAAAGAATGGAAACGACTAATTTAATTACCGCGTGTCTAGACGACGATACACAAAGCGGGTGAAGTTGCCTTTGATGGAGAATTTACCACAAAGGTTGCAGTACATTGTAGAGGATATTACGATGGCTAAGGAAATGGCAGATAAACATTTAACGAGCAAGTAAATAATTGGACGGCTCTTTTGAACACTTTGTTCGTGATTCCGCCATTTTCAATAAATCTGTCGTGAAAAGAATTATAACTTGATTTGCAGGCCGAACTGGTTGCAAGTGCAGCACGAAATATGTTCTTATTCATATCACAAAATTTAGTACTATGAATGTTATGACTGTTTCAAACTTCGCCTTAAGAAGAGATTTTAAATATTTCTCGACATTGTAAACGCTTTTATGATATTTTCTTGCCCATTTTGAAACATTATGTAAGGAGCACAGAAGTATTCATTTATTAGGAATGAAGAAGCATTTTCGTATGGATTAAAATTATCACAACCGGGGCGCCCGACGCTGAATTCTTTTTGCTTTTCAATTAATTTGAAAATTTAAATATTGATTGTCAATTACTAGAAAAGTAGAGAAATTAATAGTCCCTAATTTTTGCCTTTGTTAACAACAGCATGCTTAATCTGCAAAGTCGTGGTATGTAAAGCTATATTTTCTCCTTTCCTTCTGCATGCCTTCGTGGCGTAACGGTTACTACACTCGCCACGTACTCGAGAGGCCAAGGTTCGAGTCCCGGCGAGGGCAATGCTCATTTTTCACGTCTTCTGCTTATCAAAAATACCTAATGTTTATTCAGTGGCGACCGAACCAAAAGGTGGTGGTTGATGATTCTTCATCACCAGGATTTGAAGATTGGTTCCCCTAGTATCCCCAGTCGTCCTTTAAAAGGGGAAGTATATAGGGTATTTTCTTCCTTCTTTCTCCATGCCTTTATGGTGTAACAGTTAGCACACTCGGCGCGTATTTGAAAGGTCCAGGTTCGAGTCCCGGAGAGGGCACTGCTCATTTTTCACGCCTCCTGCTTATCAAAAATACCCAATGTCTCTACAAAGTATTCTGGTTGTAAAATGGATAGACACAACAAAAGCCTCCTGTGTGTAACATTATTACAAAACATTTCTTCCTCACAGGTAGCTTTTCCCACTGTGCTGTGATTAATGAAATCTAACCAACATGCGACAGACACATGCTGCAATGACCAGTCATTAAATTGACCATTCCATTAAAATGACTGCTGCAAAATGTTCCCATTTGATGAAGAAATTATTAAATCTGTTTTAGTTGCGGTGTTAGCTCATTATAACGTCTTTTTTTTAAGACATGAAATTTCGTTATAACTATATAATCTTTAGTTCAAGATATTTTAGGTTTGGAATCACTACAAAAGTCTAAATCACTTTTCAATTTGTTGCCACCAAATATTATTGCCTTGTAT
Source organism: Stegodyphus mimosarum (assembly GCA_000611955.2). Taxonomy (NCBI): domain Eukaryota; kingdom Metazoa; phylum Arthropoda; class Arachnida; order Araneae; family Eresidae; genus Stegodyphus; species Stegodyphus mimosarum. Next base: position 357,162 of record KK117013.1, read on the forward strand.
TATATTTAAAGAGATTAAATAATGAAGAATCTGCATAAATGTGTGTATGTTCTCGCATTGTGAAAAAACAACGGAACTTAGGGCCCTAAAAATTTGAATAACGTAGTCCTCCACCCGAATATGGACACCTGGAAGCCCGAATTTGAATTTCGAATTTTTTAATGTGTATTTCATATTCAGTAAAACTTTAATGAATTTTTATTAACAGACTCAATGATTTCAAAGCGTGCAATGGCAACAATGCTGGGGAAAAACATTTTTATCAGCAGTGCGCGAGACAGTTTGTCGAAAGTTTTAAAGACATGCCGTTTTTAAGTATTTTATTGTGTATTTTAAATTTCGTAAGACATTCACGAATTTTTAACGAACTCAACGATTTTCAAAGCGAGCAGTGGCAACACTGGAGTGTATGTAAATGAAAAAAACGCCCTTTGGAAGTAACATAAAATCTGAAAGCTTTCAGATTTTTTTTTAAATTCTTTATTTTTATTTTTCATTGTGATTATTTGACTAAATAGTTCGGTTTTTAATCATATAATTTAACTTTGACATTTTATATTTCGATAAATAAATTTTATATAAATTATTTTCGAAAAATTTCAATATTAATTATTAATCTTTATTGCTATAAATATCTGTAAGCACTTAAATCTCTCTTGTTGCATTGTTGTAATACTGTGAACATATTTATTTGCTTCATATTTGCGGACATATGTTTTTATATAAGTGTTTATTCCTTATATGTATCTACTGATCTTTCGATTCTGAGAGCGGCAACGTTTAAATTCCAAAAATTACTATAGAACACAAAATCTGAGCAAATACGCGTAAAGTTTTGAAAATAATCGAATAATTCATTTTCTTTGGTTATCGAGCGTTTACTGCTTTCAGAATTTTTAAAGGTACTAAAATATTATTTTTTTTGCTTTGGATAAACGTTTTTCTAAATTTTAGTATTTCATTTATACGTTGAAGATGCTTTATATTTCAGGAACGTCAAGATACATAAACAGGAAATGGGAATTCACATATAAATATGGAAATATTTAACAGACGTAAGTGACATTTAAAATATGCAGCTTATACCTGAAATCCGTTGGGAAATTATAAAGTTTCTGTTTCTATTTTACCATAATCAAATAAGCCCTAGAAATAAAAGGCTTAAAAATAAAAGCCCTAAAAATAGAAGGCCTAAAAATAAAAGACCGGAAAATTAATACTTTAATTTTTTTTGCAATTTTATTGTAAAACTTTTAAGTGATTTAAGTAAAATTTCGTGTTTTTCCTATCATTCCGATTTAAATTACTTATTGTATTGTTACGAATTTCACATTTATTTGGCTATTTATTTATAATTGTAATTAAAATTCCTTTTTTTTTATTTCACTGTGCAACGCAGACGATTTTTGAAGAGAAAACTACGTCGAAAAAAAAAATAGCAATAAAAATAAAAAAGCGCGTGCATTTAATGCTTAATAAATAAATGTCTCGTAATTACTGTTGCCACCCAGAAAAATCTAGAAAAATCGAGATTGTTCTACTAATAATTAAAAAGCTTATAAAAGCCGAAAAAAACACCTCATCTCAGTTGTTGCAGTTGTTGATGTAGTTGTAGCTGTAAAAAGCAAATTGCTGTTTGTTTACTTAATGCTGTTATTGATTGTAGCGATTTCGTTCTGAGATAGAATTATTTTATCTGTTTTGAACTGAGTTTTTGATAAACGTTTGAGATATAGTGATATTGTGTGAGTATCTCCGAAGAAATATTTCAGCATTTTGATTTTATTTCTTGTGGAAGGAATAGATTTTGTCAACTTTTTACTACTTGTGCATTCAATCCATAACGAACCTGTACGCACGCAACAGTATTAAAACGAATAGTATATTTATGTCTGAACTGTAATTGAGATTACATTTTATGATTAGAGGATTAAGTAAAATACTTTTATGCACGCACTGTTAGCCCACTAGTACCCGAGCGGATAAAACCGCTGCAGAGTGATAGTTTGTTCCAGGTACTAATCTCAGTGGTCGAGTTGGTTGCATGGGTGTCTTGTTGTTTTCTCCTAATGTAATGTGAGTACGTCACCGTTTCCTTTCGAAAATCTGTTCTAAGGCATTCCTCTCCCTTCAGCAGATAGTTGCACAGTGCTTAGCTATAATTTAATAAATCTAAAAATCCACTCGCTTCGTTTCTCCTCTCTAACATTTTGATATTTTCCTAATTCGACAGCCTTTATGTTTACTGTATTTTTGAATTTTTATTTTATTTAGAATTTTGCATTTCCTGATACTTATTCAATCTCTGTGAACAGGAATACGAAAGGTGTAAAACACAAACCAAATTAATGAAAAGTGGAGAAGAAAAATACAAAAAAATAAATTGAAACCAAACTAATGGTATGTGGCGAAAGTAAAATAGAAAACTAAATTAACTAAATGTGAAACAAATAAAATATAAAGTGTAAAAGAAATAAAATGCAAATCCAAATTAATGGAATGTGAAAGAAATAAAATACAAAACCAAATTAATGAATACAAGTTTGGATGAAGTTTTCTTGGAAGGCTGATATGGGAATTGATTTTATTTGTCGCTCCTGCGATGTGTTGATTCTTGCATTTTTATCTTTTTCTAGCTTTTATGTTCAAAGACTCCCTTGCAGCACTGTTTGTTTAGGGATTTGTTAATTTTACTAAACTGAAATGTGTTTAGGCTTCATATTAAGATTTTATTTATTACCATAAAACAACTATTTCCAGGTTTCTACCACGGAAGAGAGGATTTTATAAATAAAGCAACTTTTATTTATGCTTAGTTTCTCATAGACTGCTGTTGGAATTACAAGATTTTAAAATTTTTTTTGTGAGAACAAGTCCAGTAGCACCACTGCAACGCCTTTATGGTTTAAGAAAAAAGGGGCTGTTTCCTTTTGAAAATTTAACTGTAATCGTTTCGCTATAGCAATAACCGTTGGAGCTCTATTGTTTTAAATTATCACAATCTCGAGCGCGTACCTTTAAATAACAATATCTGAAATTTCATTTCGTTTGATTGAGAGGATAGGCCTCCTTTAGGGGTTCATATATCGGGGGAGTTTTTTCATGACCACCCTATATTTTTCCCACAGTAATTATAAAATCAAAATATATGCAAGAAAATGCTTACACAATGGGGGGGGCAATTTAAAGCGCTTTATCGCTACAGCCTCTTTCGCACGAAAACTGATACATGGGCAAAGTCAGACTAATAAATAATTGAATCTACACTTAAATAAAACCCAAGTAACTAAATTATGCATAAAGATAATTTCAGAATATTTTCATACATATTCAGGCATTTATTAAATAACTTTGTAATGCCACTCTATGATCTATTACAACAAATCACTTTTATTTTATTTTTAAAGATTAATTGAATTTATTTTACTTTTTAGTGTGTTTACTCTAAAATTTGCAGTAAATTACACTGTCATATGCTATAATAAAACCTCTCTAAGATGCCTATGCATGGTTTCAGACCATATTAGTCTTAGTCGAGGTGCTCGCTTTATAGAGAGGACGTTCATTCCCATTGTGTTTTTATAGACTAAAAAATACTGGCAACTATTAAGTCATTGCAACAACTGACCTATTAAGTCATTGCAACGGTTAATTACCATGAAAATAATTTAGTGTAATTTTGTTTAAGTCAACGGGAGAAACCAGATTTAAAAAGCCCGTTATACAGGGTGTTTATAAAGTACCGGACCCATTTTGATGTTTAATAACTCATAAAATAATAAAGATAGACTAAAATTAATAACATAAATGGTTAGATAGACTTAAAAATTTTTCATGACCCTTGTCCGTGAACCTCCACGTGTGCCCCCTTCGTCGCACGGAGAATATCAAGTCGATATTCAATTTCACGCCACGTACAGGCAAGCCTGTCTGCATCCACGGAGGCTATTGCGGTTGTAATTCTGGCTTTTAGGTCATCAATGTTTGACACATTCCTCCTGTAAACGTTGTCTTTTACAAATCCCCAAAGGAAAAAGTCCAGCGGCGTTACATCAGGTAATCTGGGTGGCCAAGGAATTGAACCTCCTCGTCCAATCCATCTTCCTGTAAAATGGTCATTCAAAGAACTACGAACGATGGTACCCTAATGAGGTGGTGCACCATCTTGTTGCAAAAAGGTATGTGGCTGAAGCTCTTCTAGTTGTGGAAATACAAAGTTTTCCAATATGTCTAAGTATACGACTGATGAGACCTTCTTTTCTGTAAAAAAGAAAGGCCCAATTCATTAATCCACACCACACGGTCGTGCATTAATCCACACCACACATTAACCTTTGGGGAATCCCTTTCAACATTGCAATAGTTGCCAAAAACAAAAGAGAGGAAAATGCAAATAATAAGCAGACGATGTTTAGAAAAGTACAGATATTTAGATTGGAAAATGAAATTATCTGAAATTAACCACACGCGCAGACGATATTTACAAAAGTAAAGATATTCAAACCTGAAAAGGAAAATATATACGTTATTACATCAATAAATGCCATAAGTTTGTTTATATCTTCATTATTTTATGAGTTATTAAACATCAAAATGGTCCTGAACTTTGTAAACACCCTGTAATTACTGCGAATTTTAAATCTGACTTCCAGGTTATAATATCATATTGTAGATGAGAAAGCAGTTTTGAATTAATTAACTAATTATTTAAAAACTAATTTCGAATTAATTAATTAACTAAATAACTTTTAATTCTATTTTGATGAAAAAATATTGGACATAAATATACAGTACACGCCAAAATATACAGTGCTGAAACTAGCGCATCTCGAACACGTGTATGCATTTGTCGACGGGGCATAGCTCCAGGTGCACGTATTCGCAGCAGTGAAAACGAAATTGTTGGAAAAGGGTCTTCCGACGGAGGGAAAAGTGTATTCATAGTTGAGTATTATTTCCGCTCATACGGAAGCGGTCGTGAAGGTGGACCGAGTTTCGTTGAAGATGAGGAACTCAATGGTCTTACCATCACCCAAGGACGCTGCAGGATGTTAGTGATCGAGCCATTTTTTCAGGATTTCAGAAGGTTCTGTCGTGCAAAGAATATTCAGATGGGGTATCAATAGGACGGGGGGGGGACCAGACATACCGCTCGAGAATCTCTAGCCATACTGCAGGAAAACTTTCTAGGATGAATCATTTCACGTGGTACTGACTTCCCATACCTGTCCCATTCCCGCCGATCTTACACCAGATGCCTACTTGTGGGGTATGTTAAAGGAACGCGCTAATAGTGTGTGTATGTATGTATGTGGTAGGTATGCTAATTTCTTTCAGGATAAATAAACTCACAGATGACAATAATGTAATTTTGTTTCTCTTTACCTTTCAGTACTGGATATTTTGGCGCACACTGTACTTCAAAACCCTCCCTTTAAAAATAGCTGCAATATTAGCTGATGACAATATATTTGCAATGAAGTGATTGAGAACGAATGTGATAAATTAGGCATTAATCAATCCTAAGCAACTGGCCAGTTTTCAGCTCTTAATTTGTCAAGAAAATTAAAACATTTATTCGCACTTTCACAGGTAATTTTATTTTATGAGAAAAAATTATTTAGTTTCTTCAGTTTATTGCACTACTCAGGCTAAAACATTTAATGACATAATTAAATACTGTACTAAGCAGAATTTACCTCTGAGTAATTACTGCCGCATTATTTTTGAGTTAAATTTGTGAAACTGCAAAATTTATTGCTGTAGTTCATTGACTACTGTCCCACCAGACGTCAAATAGATAAGACCGCAGAATCCTGGTAGTTCGGGACCTAGGTTCAAACACACGGAAATGGGCTTAATGAGTATGCGTTTTTTCGATTTTCCCTAACGTGTGGCGAGAAGAGAGTTGGATTTTCTTAGGAAGCCTTCGAAGAAGGCATCTCTACCCTTAAGCAGATAAAATAACTTTGCTTTGCAGTAATCTAATTATGATAAAATAAATTAATAGCTTCAGAATATATTATATTAGCCTTTTTTTAAATTTTACGGATATCATCCGCTAGATTTATTTGCTATTTTAGCTTTGTGAACGGAAACTATGAAAAATTATTTTCGTTTTTACAAATAAAATAATTTCAGTGTTACTTTCACTATTGCAAATATGTGTATTCAAATGTTTCATTTTGGCTTACACTGTAATTTTATTTCTTACAATTTCTGCTGATTTCAAGCAAGTTTTACCGTATTCAAGCATCAAAGTAATACATCTATGCAGTATTCTTTTTCATGTGCAATTAGAAATTGTTTTAGGTATGCATGAGTTGCGAATTCCAATACTACTGCGTCAGCTACCAAAACATTATTATCTTTTCAATCGCTTTGACCACACACGTGCAGATAATATATTATCCCGAGTAGATGAAAATATGATAAATATAGGAAGCAAATTCAACAGAAATGTTTCATTTGTTTATTAGATGTTCCCAGAATATGTGTATATAAGTCCTCCAGGCCTGATTTACAACTGAGATATCCTATAAAAAAGATATCTTGGAGATTTGAAACATAGCAGTCTGTCAAAAAATTGAAAGTTTGTAAAGAAAGGTAAATATGTACTGTTCGTAAGTAAACAACTGTTGTAAAAATATCAAATTCTATGAAACGAAGCTTTGCAGAAAATGCAAACTAATGAGAAATTTTGCAAATAAATCTCTTCTACCTTTAAACAAAAATAGTAAAGATATTCTTCTTCAACTGAACCAAGGCTACAAGCATTCAATTTAAGAAAAGAAGACAAGTGTAAATGATTGCGGTACATGTATTTAGACAGAACTTTATTTATTGCTTTTAATGAAGTTGATAAATGAGATTTAAAATATGTAAATTTAGAAATTTCTTTTATCAATTATATTAATTTTATAAATAAGAATAACATAATTTTATTTAAAAAAATTCACTTTCTATTTGTAAATATTAACGAAATCGCTGAATGTACATTGTGTTTCATATAATAAATATTTTCTTAACAAACATGTTCCAATCAAAATGTTTCAGAACATTTTCTACTGACATAATTTAGATATGTCTCAATTTGTTGCACTGATAAGTAATATACTGTTATAGCACAGAGGATTAATAAACCATCTTATCAAAAATGTAGATTAGCAACAATGATGATTTTCGTAATTTCCGAAGAATCAACTGGATATATTTCACTCAAGAAGTACCTCCGTTAAAGATAGTCGTACTCCCCATGTTACGAATTTTCATTTTACAAACTTTCGCAGATTCGAACGAACTTGCTTTTAAAGGGTGAAATTTGTTGGAAGTGGAAAAAAGTTCGGAGACTGTCATTTTTGGAAAACCAAGACCCAAATCCTGGGAGGTATGTTAAAGTAAAGTCTGCCATAGTCAAGGCCGTAGAATAATATATATATATATATATATATATATATATATATATAGTCGATGATGCCATTTTATTTACGTGAAAGGAAAAGAAAACCTGTTCGCACAAGTCTCTACACTTATTTTCTCAAGAAAGACACTTCTGAAATCGATGTTGCTGGCCTATCTGACAAGCCAATTCTTTCCACTTCTTATAAAGCCTCCCGCTCACAAATGTCCCCTTTACTTGTTGACAAGTCTTCATAGGTGACTTCTTTTAACCTACTTAAAAGCTTCTTTGAACGGAAGGATCGCTGAGCTTTAGCTTGGGTCCGAAGCTAAGGCTTATTCTCTGGAAAACGGTCTGCTCTCAAGGCTCTGGGTTTGGACGTACTCTTTGGAATATAATAATAAAAGATATTTTAAGTCATCTCGACGGTTGTTTAAAAATTTCGTCTGCAGACGACTTACTGATAATTTCCGAAGGAATGACTTTGAATTGAATAACATTCTTTTAAGAGTACAAGAATTGCTAAATTTTGTCTTCACTTGGGCAATTTGTCATAAACTCAGTTTCAATCCTTCAAAAAGTAAAATTATCATTATTTGCGGAAATTTTGATGAACAAAATATTGCTCCTTCCTACGAAATAAGAAAAAAATATTAATGGCTTTCACCGAATCGTCAGAAATACGTTTGGAGTAAGCTACGATGTCAAGAAACTGATGTATAAGCAGTATATTGCACTTTTCATTTCGTACGGCTGTCGTGCATGGGGTCATGTTTTTGCTAAGAAGGTTAACAAAAGAAATCTGAGAAAGATTCAACGGAAGATTCTTCGTTGTATTGTAAGTGTTTATAGGACTTTAAGCTATAAAGGCTTCTTTTGTTCTTGCAGGAGTTCCGTCTGTTGAATATAAGAATAATATGTTGGAGGCATTGGCAACTGATACTTTGCAAGACCGCATAAATGGAATTCTCCTCTTCCCTGATCTTCCCCATCCAGCTTCTTTAGAGCCCATAAATGTCTGCGATTATAAAGAGACTACTGAACTGAGTTTTTCTTTACAGATGGCAGCAAGATGAACAACAAAGTTGGCCTTGCATTTGTTCTTTCTGAAGACCATTCTGAGCTTTGTTATTTTAAACACCGTATACAGGATGAATGCACAATTTTTTAAGCAGAACTTCTGTGTATTTATCTTGCCGTCAAATGGATCAAGGATAATGGGACAGCATCCTCAAGGTACTTTATGTGTTCTGAGTCTCTTTTTTCTCTTCACATTTTGAACAGTATTACCAACAGCGAGAAATTAATAACCGACACCGTGTAACTGTCAGTTCGCTTAGAAGTAGGAGAATTGATATGCGTTTTGCTTATTTGTGTGCTCATCACGGCTTCTATAGAAATGAAAGGTCTGATTTCATAGCAAAAGTTGCCTTAAATTTACCCATAGATATCAATATTAGCATTCCAAAGAGTTGTTGTAAGTGTTTTCATTATAAAAAGCTTTTAACTAGTGGAATGAGGAATATATTTCATCTTGTAATGCTAAAGTCACCAAAATGTTCTTTCTTTCTATTTACTGCATTCCGAGTCTTTCCTCTCTATTAATTTTAAAGTTTCTCAGTTTTTATCTGGTCAAGGTAAATTTGCAAGTTTCCTGCTTCGTTTCAATTTAAGATCAAACAATTTATGTAATTTCAAAACGTGTACGTCAAGATGTGAAGCGTTTTACCTTTGATGGACTTAGATTATGCTTGCAGAACGATTTGAAAATGTTCGGCATGGCTTGGCTAGTGAACTTAATCTGTTTTCGTGAAGTCCAGACTGCTGTTCTCTGCTTTTGCTCGTTTTATTTATGCCTGCAATATTTAATGTTTTAGTTAACATACTTCTTTAAGCCTCATGTTGTGCATCTGTGGTGTGCGGGGAGATTGCATGTGTTCCAAAAAAAGTCTTCAGAAAATTCACCTCCTCCCAGCCTAGCCTCTTCCTCGTCCCACCCATACAGATAGTTCCACCCATACAGATGTTGATAGTTTGAAGTTGTGAGATAATGTGTTTTTTTATTCGTTTATATAGAAACAAATTTCTTGCCATTAAAAGCATACTACAGAGGCGAATAATTCAAAATCTAACAGAGCAAGATCTGAAAATTACTGCGCTTGCTGGAAAAATTTACCTTTCAAGTGTTTCAATTTTCACAGCTCAGGTTGGCAACATTGTAGCCGGGTATCGTCATGATGGATAATAATGCTTTTCCAGAAGTCAGTACCAGACATTTTTAATGAATATCTATGGAGAATTCAGTAAACTACTGACAGGGCAAATTCATCATAATGTTTTCCTCCTACCTTAAGGACGTCGTAAAATATATCTATGTAATTCCATGAAGTAATGGCAACATCTTCATTAGACAAAAATCAGATTTTGCCACGGTTTTTGCATTTTCATTTGCTTCTGGTCATTATACTTTTTATTTTATATTGTTGCAGAAGATATTTTTAATAGATTATTATGATTCAATAAAAAGCATATTTATATGGCATCCGAGCAAAGAATGGCAGAGAAGCGCTAGACTTATTTTTTGTATTGAAACAATTCGGAACCCATGCTTCAAACTTGGAATTGAATTCATATTATTTTTATTTCTAAAATGTACACATATTACCAATATTAAGCCTCTTGATAATCTTCTGACTTACAATTATTGTATTAACTTTTCGCCAAACTACGCATGAGGTTTTCATTAGCGCTGGGTAGGTGTTCAAAGCGGATTTAAGTCATTATTTCTAAATCCGTTACATCACATTGTGCAGTTCTAAAAGCAGAACTGTCAAATAGATGTCCCAAATTGAATACTGTGTTTCAACACGTAGTTATTTTCAGTTCTGTTATTACATAAGATGACACAACGAAACCTTTCGTTTTCTGTTTTGATGAAATTTTCTTCCCCACAAATTTACTTTATTCTATGACGTCTGTAATTAAAATGACATATCTGATATACAGGTTAAAAGGTCTGGTGTTATAATACTTGACATTGCAGAGTCATTCGATTTTTTGGTGCGAGAGACTTTGGACCCTTGCCGGGACACGAAGCTGGAACTCTCGAATATCCGTCCAGTGTGATACCGTTACACCAGGAAGGCATGTTGGAAGGAGGGAGAAAATACCTTGGCGTTTCTTATGCTAAAATTATGTTCAGCTATAAAAAAAAACTAATTGCAAATAGAAAAAAGGAATAAAAAAATAAGCTTATTTGGAACTCCTACAATTTTCATATTGCAAATATAATTTAAAACAAAAGCCTACTTCATAAATGCAATTTTTCACGCTTTAAGATTTGAAAAATTACAAACACCTTCAGATAGTGATACATGAAGATGACCTTAAAGCAGTTCTATATATATATACATGAGCCGAAGTAACTAGATCAAATTTTGTTAGCTCTTTGATTAATCTGTAAAAATGCTTATCTTTTGGGCATGACGTTTTATCAGAACGTATATCACAAGATACTAACTAATAAGATGAGTAATAATTTCCGCTTTAAATGATGCATGATGTCTCTACAGTAATTAATGCTCTATCTCAATGATATTTTATTTCAAAACTTTCTTTTCAAAATATCTGATTTGTTTCAAAATTTCAATATGATTCATGGCTTTTATTTTGTCAGCGAAGTCTCTTTCCCCAATTATTAAAACTATTTCTTACAGAGTCACTATAACTTAGCCGTTGCAGAATTCTTATTATAGTTAGTTGTTACTTGTTAATACTTACACTCAGCTTCGGCGATGTACCTAATATTTTAAAAAAAGGCAAACGCGCATTCCTTAGATATTGTAATATTGTTGTCAGGACTGAGTGTTCGGTGCATATTCTTGGCAAACATCTTCGTAATAGCTCAAAGTCCTGATCTTGAACAGGGAGCTGAATGCAGCTATGTTCTGTGGCAGAATATTTGTGATTCAGTGGTAGAAGAACTGCACTTGAAAGGGATTTAAAATCCTCTTTTATTAAATCACAATTATGTACAACCACTTCCCAACTCGGGAGGGATACAGAAAGTAGAGACCGCACTTGGGTCTAAAAAATGAACAATCAAATAATTTTAAACTAAAGCTGAATAGAAATTAAATTAGTCGTTGCTCACAGAGCTATAACGCGAGGTTGGCCTCTAAACTAAATGGTGCGTAGCAAGATTTAACTAATACTGACGCACTTGGAATTACTTCAATAAGCAATCACGTAAAAGTGCTACGGCTTAGAATTTAAATGCTAGCTAGTCAGGCGAACGTCGAATAGAGTGACCTTGCTCTGAGACTAAAAGTTCTCTCACACTGAGAGGTTCCTACCTCTCGCTTAAATATAATTTGGTTCCACTTCAAATTAGCATAAAGCTTAAAACGCGCGCTTATTCTAACGGGAAGTTGAAAATGAGAACAGATAGAAAAGAATAAATTAAAACAAACTTTGTTAATTTAACTAAAACCTTACATTGTATCTAGTAAACGTATTTATAAAATTATTCCGAAACTGTTGTTTGCAATATTTCTAGAATACAAAACATCTCTGAATACAGTCCAACACCATAATAATTATTCATTATGTTGTCAATACTTTTCGAAAGTTTGAATTGTTCACCTAATTAAAATAGTTGTTGCAGGACTAGTTATTCTTTTTCTTTACTGAAATTCGGAAGAAACGCACCGAATTTCTGAATAAAAAGATCTCTCAATACATCTGGCGAATTATTTGCTAATATTGCAGGCCCATACCGGATTTTCTTCTTCGAATTTCTTAGGAAAATTAAAAAAATTTATAAGTTGTAGAATTTGATTGTTGTAAAATAATACAAATATTTCTGAAAATTACTCTATCATGTACGCAACACTGCGGAAAAAAAAGAGGGGAGGCAGAGTTCTACACTTCGCGTTGTGCTGGGCCGATTGACGAAATTCAACTTGTGTTTTTCATGCCTCTAAAGCGCGACTTAGGTTTAGACTTAGGTTATTAGATTTATATATAGCATTGTTCTAATATATGTGTTTTGACACAAAATCGGACTTTTTTTGACATGCCATGCCAGTTTCTTCCATATTTCCAATTTGTGACTCAAATTATGCCAAACTGTCAAGTTTTGTAAAACTCGCACGAGTAGTTTTTAAAAAATTAGCTCTCAAAATTTTAGCTTCTCAATGTTAATTAAATTTGGTATATATTTATTAATATTCCTTTTTTTAAACTTGATTCTCCCTTTCATATTTCGAAATTTAGATGCATTCCAAATAAAATTCGCCAATTTTTTATGATTATTTTTTTTAATTTGTATTTTAGAATAATTTTTATAAATTTTTTGAAAAGCATTTTGAATTACAACATATAAAAGTTTTGCCGTCATCTTAAAATAGATGTATTTCTAAGCAACCTGCAAAATATTAGAGCTTTTCATTCAAAATTTCCTAAGATATACTTGAATTTACATTTTGGCCCGTTTTGATATTTGACGTATCTATTATAAGAGGTAATAACGAACATGCGGTTGACGCACTTTGTTAGAATTATTTGAAAGTATGAACAATGCCAGGAATTTATATGTATCAGCGCCGAATGGAAAAGCATACAATAAAGTATACAGAATCATCCTAGAATAATACTCTTATTCGTACTCTTCTGAAAAAGAATTAATGTTTTTAATGTTTTGTTAATACTTAAACTTTTTGAAATCTTGGTAATGAAAATTATTTATTTTTGTGGTGAGATATCATAATAAAGCATGTTTTTCAGTTTTTTAAATTATATTTTATTTTAGAATTTTTAGTAAAACAAAAACAACAACAAAAAAAAAAAAACAAAAAAAAAAAAAAAAAAAAAAAAAAAAAAATTGCAATGCTTGATATATCCAAATCGAATTTTAAAAATTATGCAGAATAGCGTCTTAGCGACTGCGGATTTCGTTTTATCTCAATGAAGGAGGACAGTATTTACCGAAATTTTACGCGGAATGTAATTTTAACTTAAAAAATAAGTAATAGTAACTAAAATTTTATCCTGATTATCCTAGTCAGGGAATAAGAAAAAAAATCAAATTCTTTTCTTTTCTTTTCAATAGTCTTTGAAACTTATTTAAGGACATCAACGCCAGCGAAGCCGCGGGTAAAAGCTAGTATTTAATAAATAAAAGTAAAACATAAAACGTTAAAATAGTCCCTTTGGGAGTAATATAAAATATGAACTTTCAGATTTTTTTTCTTTAGATTTCATTGTTTTTTTATATCTTCAGTTTTATTAATGAAACTCACTTTCATAATTTAATTTAAACTGCTTTATGTATATTTTGTGTATAATTTTGTTATATATGTTGAAATATCAGTCAGAATTTAATTTTTATGAACTTCTTTATCTGGTTTGTCCGTAATATTTTCAGATTAGTTCCTATTTTTCTACTTTTTCATGTTCCTGCTTAAATTTCAGTTTTTATCATTTTCGTCACAGATTTGAAATGAACCATTTTATTTACATTACGCACACATTTAGCGCAAATGCGATTAGATTTATGCAAATACTTAATAAATCAAAAAGTCTACGACGGCGTAGATAGGGTTAATAGATTTTCAATTCGATATTTTCTCATTCTTATTTATTACTTAAAACATTAACTTTAATTTACCATGCTCTTATTTGTTTCTAATTGCCTTTTATGAAACCTATTTGTATACAATTCCCTTTTTATTTTATTGCAAGTTAATTTCTTTATTTACTGTTCATGAGAAAGAAGCTGTTGATTTAAGTTAAAATTTCACATACATACATACGTATGCATTTAATACAAAACCTGAGCGAAAAGCTGAAAGTCTTCTCTTATACATTTCACCTTATACTACATATCGGAAACATCATGATTATGCGCTATATAAAACCAACCAGCCTTTACCAACCGTTTTAATTAATTCATTTTTCGTAAATTTATAATTCTCCAGTTACTTAAAAATATTTTTGAAATTCAATAAATGAAGAAAGAATCAGTAATATGATACGTCTAAAACTTTACTTCTCTCATGTTCAGAGACCCTAAAAGTCATCTTAATTTGCCGAAGGTATATATGAATGTCAGATTAGGAGTCCCTAATAAGTCACTCAACTCACCACTTCATTTCTACAAAGCGAAGTATTCCCTGTTGCCACTGACAACCTTTTCATGTTTGCATTCCTTAAATTTTTTCTCGTCGAGACATTTTAATTACACATATATGTGACTTTTAGAAAACCCTTGCTTACTTGCTCTAGACAATTAGAGATTACCTTTGCGTTTGTTTTGTCTGTAAAACGAAACCTGTGTGTTTTGGAGTAGGATTGAAATTGAAGATAGGTAATGTATTCTGCGACAAAAAATATCAAAATGGTTCGTTATCACGCAAGCTGACAGACAGACGGACAGGCGTAATTTAAAATGGAAAGCTAAATGAAGGATGCTTTTTTTTAACTATTGACCATTCAGGTAAAATACTTTCTGAAGCAGGGTGGGTTATTTTGTTCAGTTGTATTAGTAGTGACACGACCTCGTGATTCACGAATTGAAATGCTATGAAGAATACGTTAGTGCTTTTATATTATGAACGCGGGGATTAAATCATGAGGTTTTTAAAAATTTGCTCATATCGTTTGAAATCTTGAAACAGTTTCCGGGTAGGCGATGGCTCTTTCAGGTAAAAAAAAGGCTAACTTTCTTGCAAAACTAAGGTGACCTCTTTAATCGATATTTTGTTGTTGTTAGAAATATTTTTATCCTTTTACGTGGCATGCAATTTCTTGATCTAATGAGAAATAATTTTAATCCGGAATGTTTAATCTATCTGGGAGGAGGTAAACATGTAGAAAAGCATATTTTATACACGCAGTGATAAAAAAATTAACTGACAAATCACCGTAGATAAGCGCTTAATAACTTTAAAGCATAACGATGTTTGATAATGCAACTCCTTGGAGCTTTATAGAATTTCAGTATGATGTTTTGGGATTTAAAAGGGAAAGATTATTGGAAAAGACATACGAAATTATGAAGGAATAGACAAATATATACATATGCATTTGTCTATTATAAACCTATATATATATATATATGTAACTATAACAATAAGTAGCGCGTATTGTGACCGTTGCAGCAGAAATCCAGGAAACTCCAGTAAAATTCGAGCGTGTCTGCCAGTCGTTCCTCCGTCGATGTACTCTGTGTGATAACGTCCGCGGTCGACACTTTGAGCAATTTTTGAAAAATGTTTGTTTTCTTTGGCCATCACGAGCTGTGTTGTACCTATTCTGTACAATAAATAATTTTCTGGAGTGTTTCTTTCTTGTCTTAGTTTGTCCTTCTCCAGACGCACTTTCTCGATTTTCACCATTTAAATGTCATTTGCGACCCCATGTTCCAATGCATTTTTTGTTCGTCTTGTTGAGTACTTTCATCCCTCTAAGTTTGTTGAAGCATTTAAGATACACCCTGTATATTAAGTTAATATATAAATGAAAAATTAAAAAGAAAGAAAAGGCAAATACGGTTATAAAGGATCTCAAAATTTTAAAAAAATGTTATTAATTAGTTCGTATTGCAATCTGTTCGAGATTAAGAATTATCATTTCATGTGACAATCAATTTTCTAATTCTAGATTTAACGTAGATAAGTTGCAATTAAAAATATTCAAACGGATATTTAATGCTAACTGAAATTACTCAAACGAATTAAATTCCAGTTTGACAACTACGAATGTCTACAGCTTGTATACCTGATAAGAATTCAGTTACAACAAAAATTGTTTTTATACAAAATTATATACATATTTAACATGCAATCACTAACTTTAGCAAAGTGTAAATAATTTGGGAGTTTAACATATAGACTACAAACCTGATAAAACTTCGTGCCTGCATTTTTGGTAAAGTAGTAAATCCTCCAAATCTTGTCAGAATTTATTGATTTCCCTTTATGTTTGTTCACTTGGTTACGGAAAAACATACAAGGATCATGTTCGTTCGTTCAGGAATTCATTCAGAACTAAATAGTTCGCCTTGCCCTAATTCATAGAAAATTCCGAAAATGACACATAGATAGACAGTTTACTAGGAACCGTGACCGTGCCCGGGGCAAAGTCCTAGTGTTCGCTGACATTCACGTAATCTCTTACGCGCTTAGCTGCAAAAATTCAGCCGCTAATTTTGCATAGCCTCGTTCTCATTGAAAGAGTAAAGCCAATCTGATATTTTCAAACTAGTTTAATTATGGTTTCCAGAAAGTGGCAAGGAAAGGCAGGGTTGCCAGATTTGGCCCGAAATCGTCCATTTGGAGACAGAATTTGGGATATGCCATAGACAGAGCGAGACCATTCTAAAATGCATTCTTAGCGGTTTTCTCAAGAATGTTCTCGAAGTTAAATTAAAGCTATATATACCCTGCCTGCACGCGAGGTAGGAGTATGTTTAGTTCAATAGAAGTGTTTTGAATTTAGAGAGCTACCAAACCGAGTCGGGAGTTGTACTTTAGTGCTTTGCCGTGAAGCTGTCTTCACCATTGTAGCCTAAAGGCTGTGGTTTCTGATTGTTTTAGCGTTCTTATCGTAGTTTTCCGACGATTGTACAAGTTTCTTTAGAACTATTCCGTGTGATACTGGAGAATAAATTAAGTTTTGATTCTTCTTCAAATGCTATGGTCAAATACTTCAAATCTTCAAACCTGTAGAACGCAAAAATATTTTTAATTGAAGGAAAGCCTTCTGTCCTATCCATACACAAACTGTTTAATATCTGGAAGTTTAAAATTTCTCAAAATTGCACTGTAACTGTAAGTTATACAGATTACGAAATTCGAAAGTAACAGATGACGATTCTTATTATTTAAACACAAAGATTAAATCTAAGCTAAATCTTATATTGTTTCTACGTTCATTTTCCCAATCATATTGCTGCGAATTTTGTATTTAGATAGCTATTTTTAGTAGACCTATAATTAAATTTGTTCCATTTCCCCGTGCAGCGTAGCGCGACACAAATTTTGAGAGAAAGCTATGCCGGAAAAGTAAAAATACTGGTGCACGGGATTTTAACTTTGACTAAATGGGAAACTCGTCAATTCGTATTGAAATTGAATAAATGTAATCGACCACTATATTAGCTGTAACCATAACTGCAGCCTCTCATTGCTTTCCAGAAATCTAGAGAAGCAGAAATTACTAGAAATTTCTCGTGACCGGATGAAAATTATAAGAAGCCAGCGAGAGAGCATCTCAGCTCAGTTGTTTAGTTAGCTGCTGTTGTTGTTGCTGCGAATTCAGCGTGAGATCGGATTAGCTTTCTCTTAAAATGAGCTGTGCATTGCGTTCTGTTTAAAGTTTTTCGTAGTTTGAAGTAGAACTAATGGTAATTACTGCGTGATATTGTGAATACTTGTACGAATACCTCTGAGGAAAATTCTAGTGTTCTGATATATTTCTTTTGACAAGAATAAATTTTATTAACCTATTATCGGACTTGCGCATTTAATCTGTTACAAACCCGTGCACACGCAACAATATTCTTTAGATATAATTTCGGAACAAGAATTAAAGTTGTTAGAAGCAAACGGAGAAGAACATTTAAGATTGCTCTTCTGTATGATTTATTAGAAATATTAACCAGATTCTTTCGAATGCAACTTTTGCATACAAATATTTAAAATTGACTTTAGTAATAAAAACTCTCTCGATTTTTAAAGAATTATTACTTTATTTTTAAGTATAATTTTTATGATAGAATTATTAAATGAAGAGATCTGTTTACTTTAACGAAAGATATTTTTGCCTTCTTTTCAAAAAGGAAATTAGAATAAATAATGTAATAAAGTAATATTTTCTACTATACATTATACAAATTATTTAACCTTTAAGTATAAATAAACATAAAGATATACTTGTTTAAAGCATTATACGAACTTTTTTTTTCTAATTTTAAAGGAGAAAATAATATATCACGTTTAAAAATGGAAACGTTTTTAAAATATGATTGAAAGCACTTATATGTTTGAAATAAAAAAGAAAAAATACTTCTTCAAGAATCAACATTAATATTTCTTTTAAATCTCAGTCGCTCTTAAATTTTACCATGCTTCATATCTACGCTATTTTGAATGTTTTACTCACAGTAAAAAAATAAAATCAGCAAGTCTGATTTCTAATTAGAAGGATGATTCGAACTCTCCGTTCAAGATCTATATCTTTATAACATTTTCAGAACTTCACTTCGCATCTTTGCCGCCAGTGAACAAGTGCACAAAACCACTGAATACTGGTGGTTGCACCAAGACTCTATATTCGATGGGAAGGTGACTTATATTAGCGTTTTCGCAGTTTTCCTCTGCGTAATTTGAGTACAAGCTAGTTTCTTTAGAACGTCCTTCAGAAAAGCATCCCTTCACTTCAGATAAACATCCATAGTAGACTTTGCAATTATCAACTATTTAATCTTCTTCGTAACATCCTAGAATTATAGGCATACCATGCTAGGCAACCTGTGTTTTAAATAATTAAGCAGTACTTACATTAATTGAAATCGCTTGAAGTTATGCAATTCTTTAATTACTTAATATTACTGAAGAAGCTATTTCAAACGCAAAGAGGTGGCCTCTTAATTATAGCAAAACATGCGAGTAATTAATTAATTTGGTGAAAGCTGAGTTTATGAAGACTTTCCCAAGAAACTAATTAGTATTGACATTTTTCTTTAGGAAAACTGCCAGATGTCTCGCTAATGTAAAGAATTCTTGGCACATTTTACCAAGCATTGAATCTATTACAAGAGTTTTATATTCTTAGTCACTGTTCCTGTTCTAAATGCAAGTAATAATCTCATAAATAAGAGAATAATGCTTTCCATAGGAAAAAAGACTGATAATAACTTTTCTGTTGAAAAAATGTAGTGTTGATTTATTATTTAAATAAATAAAATACAAATTATTTAAATAAATAAAATACAAATATATATGCAAATAAAATACAAATTACATTTTAAAATTTAAGTAAATAAAATACAAACATTGCGAAACATCAGCAGTAGTTTCTTTGTATTTTATTTAAATATACCAAACAGTCCAGTCAGTTATAGGACAGATATGGAAATGATAGAAAAAACTGAAAAATTTATAAAATATTTCTCATAAACGCAATTTTATCTAATAAATATTATATATTGCTTATTGATTTTTCTAAGATCTTAAAATAATACTCTCTAGGTTCGGGAAATCTGTTTGCAAGCTTTGTTTCTCCACTAATAAGTTTTCGTTTCTTAAAGAATGATTTAAGTGAGCATAAATTAAATTATGGAATTTTAAACATATGAAATAGGTTGTATTTATATTATAATTAAGCTGTGTTTTACAATATCTTATATTTCTGACACAAGATCCTTGCCACAGCATTGGAGACAATTTTATAATTTTGGCATTAGTAACACGATTGAAGGTTGTCTTTGTAAGTAAACGTCAACGCATACGTGATGAACAAATCCTTAATATACCTGTGTACTATTTTGAAATACCCAGGACTAATAGGGGAAAAATTCAGTTTAACGTAATTCATATTGTTGAGCCAATATTGGAGTCTTACCATATATGTCCCGGTTTCTCTCTGAGTCGCGAGGATCAACAATACGGGCACACACAGCATTCATGCCACCATTGTGCCAGGTATGCTAAGTGCTTAGAAAGATACAGAACTTTCAAATGCCTTCTCTGACGCTACTGAGAAATGAAACTTGAATTTTGTTTAACCTATTACTCCAAATTAAAGCAATTCAATTGGCATAATATAAAACGCTTTTTCAAACTGGCTAGAGCGGAATTCATACTGATTTTATACTAATTAGTATTGAATTCTTTTCTACTGTCACTGTGTTGCCACAGTAGAAACACCAATAGAATATGAATTTACGATAGATTAAGCACATCACTTACATAATAATATGATTTGCTAAAATATGATTCTAAAATGAGATGAATTTGATGACTTGTTATTCTTCTGAAGTTTTGAAACTTTGTTTTTTAGTGCAGTACACAATAATTTTGGGTTATAATATATAAATCCTTGAGAAGTATAAACTTTAACCAAGATTACACAGATTTGATCTTGGAAATATATAGGTTAGAGGATCCTTGGAGACGATTCAGTAGTACTAGCTTGCAGCATGCTAGAAACCATTGCTACAGCAAGCTATTGAAATTCATGTTTGTAAAAACACACAGAAAAACTACATTGATTCATAATGGGATCGTAAGTTTTGAGAATAAAAAAAAAGTATTGTAATGACTATATTTTACGCTTGTAAGTTTTAGGACTATTAAATAACAACTCATTCTTTATGAGCTTCTATAATCTTAGTATTTCGATGTACTCTTCTGTTACAATTTTGATTCGCTAAACGTGATTCAGAAAGAATTCCAATATGACACCATTATTGTGCCGACCTTACGAAGAAGTAACTGAAATTGCGGAGAGTTTTTTAAAATTGTACATGTAATATACTTCTATGAGAGTGAGAGAGTTCATCAGAGTAAGTCCACGAAATTCATCGCGGCAAGAAGTGCATGATTGCGCCTGTCTTTTTCAAGAGACTTAAGCACCCTGCAAGTGACAATAAGACTTTGCTCAGTTCCGCTCCCCAATTTTGTTGGAGAGCACACCGGGCGGACGGGATCGAGGGTCTCCTCCACATCTTCTCTTACCAACAACATCTCGATAGGACTTTCGGCTCGCCGCTTAGTTAGAGTGCCCCTGTGCTGCACAGACACTATACATTTACAAACATCTGTTACTTCTTCGAAACAAGACGCTTTGGTACGGTAGTCGGCGTCGCTAACCACTACCACGGTTAGGCGATAGGAAGAACTAAATAAAGAACTAAAAAAAAACTGAAGGCTTTCAGATTGTATATTACGCCCAAAGGGGAGTTTTTTTAACGTTTTTTGTGTTGCCTTGATTTATTAAATATCATGTTCTTCGCATTTAAACCACCTAAAACTCAATTCAAGAGCAATATCAAAAAATATTTAAAAAGAGCATAGCTTTAGATTTTACGATAGACTGTCTAAATTAGAATAATTAGGCTATCTAATTAATTAATAATTAGACTATTAGATAAACTGTCTAAATTGTCTGGAGTTAAAAATAATTCTTTTTCATACAGTGTTTCTGGTAATTGCTTTGAAATGGTAGAGTTTCTTAAAAAAAAGTTGAAGTGTTACAAAATATGAAATAGATAATAAAACAAATTCCAAATTCCAAATTTGGGCTTCCAAATGCGTATATTCGGGTGGAAACGTACCTTATTCAAAATTGGATGGCTTTAGGTACCGTTGTTTTATCAAAATGCGAGAAACTTACATACATTTATGCAGATCCTTCATTATTTAATTTCTTTAAATATAATACAGGGTGACAACATTTGATAGCAACAATTTGAAAAGTGAATCGGACATTTAGATTAGATAGTCTCGCAGGCATTAGAAATAGATGGTCTTGCGCTTTGGAAATATTTTTTTTCCCGTGCAGTGTTGCCACTGCTCGCTTTGAAATCATTAAGTCCGTTAATCAAAAATTCCTTAAAGGCTTACAAAACATGAATTAAGTAATAAAACAAATTCCAAATTATTGCTTCCAGGTGCCCATATTCTGTGTAGTATTAGTTATTTAAACTTTGAGGGCTCTAAGCACCGTTGTTTTGTAACAATGCGAGAAACATACATACATTTATGAAGATTCTTCATTGTTTAATTTCTTTAAATATAATACAGGGCGGTAATATTTGGAGGCAAAAATTTAAAGGGCCCTTCTGATCTAGCTCTCCTTCGGATTAGTACGCTGTATTAAACATTTATAAATTACTTACGCAGAGAAGTTTACTACCAGGAAATATATTACTATCTCATATTTATATGAGAGACTAAAAATACAGGAACGTCAGTGTTCTTCAGCCGCTAAAAGTCGAACTCAAGAAAAATTACACGTATTCTTGTGCTTCAGCCACTCAATCACAGTGAGTAGAATTATAGAAAATAGAATTTCATACATCGATAGAGATCTCATTAACATTATGAAGGAATGCACATGCGTTTATAAGTCTGCTACGCACGAATGTTTTTACTTCCTTGCGCGAAGTAAAGGAAGAATTGTAATCACGAAAATTTCAGGGTACCATATTTCAACGAAAATATCCATTTTGACCGCTATCGAATGCAATTTAACGATGTTTTTGTATGTAACAACTATACGAAAGGACATCTGTATATCTGTTACTTACGAAGAGAAGTTTACTACCAGGAAATATATTACTATCTCATATTTATATGAGAGACTAAAAATCCAAGAACGTCAGTGTTCTTCAGCCGCTAAAAGTCGAACTCAAGAAAAATTACACGTATTCTTGTGCTTCAGCCACTCAATCACAGTGAGTACAATTATAGAAAATAGAATTTCATACATATATAGAGATCTCATTAACATTATGAAGGAATGCACATGCGTTTATAAGTCTGCTACTCAAGCATATTTTTACTTCCTTGCGCGAAGTAAAAGAAGAATTGTAGTCACGAAAAATTCTGGGTACCATATTTCAACGAAAATATCCATTTTGACCGCTATCGAATGCAATTTAACGATGTTTTTGTATGTAACAACTATACGAAAGGACATCTGTATATATGTAGGTAAGGACAGGAAAAAGGAGTCTGTTTCCCCAAACGAATTATAAAACTGTTTTAAAATGTATTCTGAACAGATGTTTTTCATGGTGTCTGTACTTATGTATGTATGTATGTATCTCGCATAACTCAAAAATGAGTAGCCTCAGATGGTTAAAATTTCGTGTATAGGACTGCTATAACATGTAGTTGTGCGCCTCCCTTTTTGGTTTCAATCTGTCTTACCAAAAGTATATGATTACATATGAACATATACCCACTCTTTTACTCACCTCGGTGAACTCAGTTTTTTTTTACTTTTATACGTTGGAGAATTGCAAATTTTTTGCTTTAAAAATGATTGAATTACTTTCTTCTTATCTTCCGGTTAAGGTTTTTATGCCTTTAGTTAACCTACATGCAATAATTGTAGAATTATCCCTATTTTAAAAGTTGCTTAAGTGCAGCCAAGCCTAAGTTTTGTTTACCACAGCAGGCATATTTGTTTACATTTGAAAATTAGCAGAATAGTGAATTTGTTGCCAATCTAGCAAAACTAAGCTTCGCAACAACAAAGATAACGTCTTTTTTTATTATTGCGAACTATTAAATCATGTTTAATGCATTCTGAAATTAACATTTAATTTACTAAATTATCCCATATATTTACTCAGCATAGCGTCCGCACCAAATTAAGTCAGTTTCGGCGCCTTCAGTGTCTTTTTGCCGAGTGTGATCAAAAGTAAACTTTCAGTTTTGTGCACCGAAAAATCTGCCTTCTTGCCCGCCACTCTAATTTTAATTGTAAAAGTTGTTCTTTAAATTGTTTTAACTGCATTTATGTTTTATATTTTTCTATATTTTTTAAATTTTTAATAGAAATATTTTGAAGTTTTACGTATTTTTGTCTTCTCGTTCCGTGAGAACTAAATTAATTGAATGAGAAATATATCTCTAATGAAATTCGAGGAAATAAGTTTAAACGAAATCCAGGAAAAATGCGTATAATTTAATATTACATACAAGGAAGTCACAGGGTGTACGCATCGGATTTTTTCTGTTAATAATCTTTGATGACCTTTTCCAACTTGGGCTATTGACCATTTAAAAATCTTGCGTAAATGAACGCATAGGAAGTGAAAGAGGTGCTTGAAATCTCCTGTCCTCACCGAGAAATGTACTTCCTTGCCGCTGGAGAAATTAATTTTCACTTCTCTCCAAGGCAAGTCGAACAGCCGTAAATCAACGACAAACTGATGGCGAGATAAAGTTAATTATCTTGTTACGCTGGCATAAAATTCGAACCGGCAACGGTTGGAGGAGGGGGACCTTGTTTAATTTAAAATTCGACTTCGAAGGACCACTTAATTAATCTCCTTCTCATAAAAGATGGCTCATGCCGCAAACGAAGTTTTACGGTCAAGGAAGTCAATGCAAAGGACACAAGAAGGAAGCCGGGACATTTAGTAAGAAAAGTAAAACGTAAAAAAGTAAACGAGGAAAATGTCACGTGAAAAATTATCGTAAATTACTTTCGTTTTATTTCAGGTTTTTAGTACTACATTTATGTTCAACGAAATGCAGCAAAAAAAAGCTGAATTTCCAAATATTGTGAAACGTGAAAAAATGAGTTTGCTTTAGAATTTGGAAAAACATGTAATCTCTTAAAAGAAATCGAAGAAAGGCAAAAAAGTCAATGAATGATAAATAAATACATTAAAAAAGTCCTAGGGTAGTAAATAAATCGATGAATTTAACAACAAAAATAACTACTGCATTTATCCAAAGATTAGATTGGAAGCCGGAAGCAGTATCGATGAAAGTCTGTCTGAATAAACTGATTTCTTAAGTTTGAAACTGAAATTCAGAGTTTGATTTTGATTGTCTGAATCCTGCAAAACGGAGAAAGAGCCGCGGGAATTTATAAAAGAAATATACCTTTACATTAACATATGCTCGCCCTTCCTTACATTTGATTATTTATTAATGTTTTTATTAATATTTTTATATAAATATATATATTGTTCGCATTCGTATATCAAACAGAGATGTAGCAATGAACTTCCTCGTGCGTTAGTTTTAATTTGAATTCTAATTTAGCCCGTTTGCCTAACATTCGAAGCCTTTCAAAACCTGAAATATGCCTTCGAAATCGACAAAATGCTGAAATGAATGTGTACAGTGGAGAATATAAAATTTGTACTGTACACTTCCCTTACTGTTGTCTGTAACTTTACAGTAGGCATTTTAAAGCCATTTTCACTTTTTATCTTCCTTTGTAACCATAGTAACGCCTGTAAGATGACGCGTAAGATGATCGAGCGTACTAATTTCGGTCCTATTTATAGCCGGAAAGTCTTTGTGTTAATCCTGAGCATATAAACAGAGAGAAAGGTCAAAATTTAAACATATTTTATTTAAAATATTCTATTCATCTAGCTCTAATTTCTGTGAAATTGGTTGATTAAATAAGAAAGGAAAAAGGTAAATATAATACATATCAGTCAGGATTGGTAATTTGTGAAACAGGAATGTATAAATTCAAAACAATATGAAACAAAAATTTAAAAAATAAATCTTACGTAATTTAATACAATATATTTTACCAACTTAAATATGTAAAATATGTTAAATATAACAGTATTAGTTTAGGAATATATAAAATACACTAGAGTTTTGCATTAAATTATTAATATACAATGTATAAAATGAATATATATATATATATATTGAATAAGACATAAAATAAGAAATTTAGAACTAATTTTCCACTTTTTTAAAAAGTTTTGATTTTAACATTTTTAAAATTCTGTGTAACATTTAATGGATGTTTTGAAATTTATTAATAATGAATTTCAGTTATTGGTCTTTGTGAAAATTTAGTTAAAAATTTCTTACTTTACGTCTTTAGTAATAATTTTTCAACAGCTTATAGCGCGAAAATACTGGGCATGTTTATATTTTGTTTTTAAGAAAATTGTTTTGTAATTATGTATATATAATTTCACTTTCGTTTTCAATTCTTTGGATAAAGTTCTCTTTGTTTAAAGGTAAAATTTTGATTAGAATTACTTTGTTTTTTCCTTCCTTTGGGAAGGGACCAGAATTTTCGGGTGAACTGTTATTGGAATGGTTCATCGGCTAATTCTGGATACAGAAAAGCAAGGATTTTTTATGGAAGAGAGATTTCAATTGATTTCAGCTTTCCTCCTTCTGACGAAGTGGCATTGAAGTTGATTGAATTGTTTTTCTTTTATATTCTTTTTACTTTAAATTTCATTGATTTTTTAAATTAGGGTATTACTTTTTTAAGTGGTTTAGTTTTCACATTTACTAAATTCTTTTATACATTTCTAGGATTTCGTGAAATTTATTATTTATGAATTTTAATCTTTGATCTTTGTGAAAAACTGGTTCTAAATTTCTTACTTTATGTCTTTACTGATAATTTTTCAGCAGCTTTATGCTCAAAAATACTAGGCATGATTATATTACGCTTTTTAAAAAAATTGATTCTGAATTATATATATATATATCTTTTGTCTTTTGAGTTTTAGATACATATATCACGTAATAAAGCATTTGATACTATTATTTAGATGTATGATAACGGAGTTCGTGCACAAAAAGTTTGGAGCAATTATGGCCTCTAGACCACATCTTTTAATGTTCACAAACGTTTTTTGATGCAGATATACGCATCTACTTCTACTAAGCTGACGCAAAAGACATGTGCCCGTTCTTTAATAATTTGTTACGTTTCACATTGTTTGAAGACCGCCCAGACGGTATAGTGGTTAGGGGAACAGACTGCGATACCTAAGGGCTCGGATTCGAATCCCGGAGAGGGCCGATCCCTCATAAGAGACAAAAGTGGCCCTCCTAGTAGGTGCCTACATATTAAAGCGACCACCATTAGCCTTAGCAGTAGCCAACATCTGTGGAGGGTCTGTGCCAGCCAATGAGAGAAAACCATTTTTTGAAATGACTAAGAAAAGCGTATTAAGAAGTTGGCTAGACAGAGAATAAATACGGAACGCCTGAATTATGCTTCGAAGGCTTATAGAATTCTATGTTAATTAACCAATTACTATAGTTTGAAACTTTACTGTAATATATTCTTTCCATAGTCGTCACCAGAATATAAATTAGTTGTAGAGTATTTAAGCCAAGGATATGAATGATTTAAGGCTTCTGGCAGCCTTGACGATAGTTTAAAGTTCTAACGCCA
The DNA here is from genome assembly GCA_000611955.2 of Stegodyphus mimosarum. Classification (NCBI taxonomy): domain Eukaryota; kingdom Metazoa; phylum Arthropoda; class Arachnida; order Araneae; family Eresidae; genus Stegodyphus; species Stegodyphus mimosarum. Next base: position 384,487 of record KK117013.1, read on the forward strand.
TTTCTGCCGAAGTTTATTCCGGCTTTAGCGATTTTGCTAACCGACATTTAAATTGCACCATTAATTATTTGGATTAGCTTAAGCAGACTATTCTGTGCGTAGTCTCCGAGTATGTTACTCGAATTTAACTTCATCTTTTTTTATTTTAAATACTCACAAGTAGCGGAGTTATATTATGTAGCACTAACAATGCTACAGTTTCGGTTTGACGACATTGCTATTGACTAAATTACGTTTCGGCTTAGAAGTGCCTGAGGCGTTATTGGCTGAGGCGTTTTGTAAGTACTTGCGTACTTACCGATATAAGAATCAGTTAATGGATTAACTTCGAAATGATGCAGTGGAAAGAGTTTATTATAAGTATCTTACTATAATATATAGCAATTGAGGTTTATTATAAGTATCTTACTGTAATGTATAGGAATTGAAGATAGCCACACTAAATAGGCAATTCAAAGGGCTGTTACAAATTCATATAAGTTTACTGTTTTACGTATTCTTTAGTGAGAAAAAGAAGCTGTCCAAAATCACGAAAATATTATTCTTAAAAAAATGTTCTTTTTCCTTTGCATCATATACCAACGCACAAAAATAGCCATCCTTTTTTATACGACTATTTTATATATCTTCTCGTGTTGTGCAAAACTACAAAATTAAACTTTCTTTAGTAAATCTTAGAAAAGGAAAAGTAGTAACTTAGCTGTGTTCCTAAGAGACCAAATCATAGGTACTCGACTCGTTGTTGTTTTCACTGAGCATTCTTGGAAAAAGAATACTCTTATTGTTTTGTAGATTCTACGAAAGCCACATTTTTCTCCATTTTACTAATTTTTACTGTAGTTTTGATTCACAGGTTTGCTTGTTTTTGGAAACTAAATTTTTGCATAAAATTATAGGACACTGCGAGGAAAACATTAGATTTTCAATCATTTACTTTGCTTTCAAACTGTGTTCCTTCTACATAGTAGTTAGGATTACATGCAAAAATACCGCAGCAAAAATATTACTAAGAATTAAAACTTCATGGATAAAGTAACGCGAGCCTAAAATGTTGTCGTATAAAACTTCGAGGGAGAAAAGAAAGCGGCTTAAAAACATTGTAGTGTTAAGATATCGTAGCAAAAAATATCGTGATAAAAAATAAAGCACCTGTAAATTATCGGATGACGATAACATCGCAGATATACGTTTTTCAGATTTCCAAAGTTAGAAATATGTAATATGATTTGCAAGCTCACATAATGATTGTAAGCGCAAGAAGGAATCAGGAATACTTTTAATACTATATGACATCATAGAAATATTACTAATCAGAACTTCGATTTTAAGTCTGAACTGAAAATATAATGAAAAATTTGATTTATACCAGTTTAACGGAATACTGGCTTTATAATTTCAACTTACAAAAAGCGACGTTAATCATTCAAAATTATTTTACACGTATTAAACAATTTAACATTTCTTAAACGTTTTAGAATTTAATACCATAATTATTTTTCAGCTGCTAATACGTAATTCATTAATCTTAGTTTTCAGCTCAAACAACCTTTGCAACTGAAATATAGCTCTTTAGATTAGTACATGCTCATATTACATAGTGTATGTTGCAAACTTTCATAGCGAAAATCTCTTTAATAACTACACCAGATGAGAGGAAGAAATGGCTATTTCTTCGAAATGAAGACCAGCACGAAGCAAAATAAATAGTAATAATTTGTTTAAGAATAGCAAGACATGTAAGAGGAATTATTCTTAACACTTAAAATATATCTCGAAACGCTAATATCACTCGCAAAGTAAACCTTAAAGTATTAATAACTGAGCAAAAGCATAATACAAAACAGAATTCTAAACTCATGATTCAACTCTAAGCTGAATCGACTGATCATTGTAACCAGTTATATAGGATTGCCCGCCTTTCTAGAAGTTACGGTTTATTTTCGAAAATGAACTGTCCGGAAACTTCTGGAAAGTAATCAGTTTAGTCAAATCAATCAATCAAGAATTATTTGGAGAGTTTTTGCCTATATTTCGACATCTAAATGAGCTATTCTCACACTTTCAACGTTGGTCCATTCAGTATAGATATACTTTGAGAAAAGTATAAAGTTTATTCAATTTCTTGTAAACGTTGGGAAAGGTATAGAACTGTATAAACGAAATAAACACCTATAAGCACATAAATGCCCCCAAATTCGATACATGCCAAAGTTAGTCCATAAAATGCAGCAAATAAATAAAAACGATTAGTCGGAAACATTATCTAAAAACTAAAATACAATCATAAGCCCAAACATTTATACAAAAATAATATTTGCAACAATATACTCACTTCGACAAAAAATAGTAAGTGCAATAATAATGGCATATACAGTACACCGAAGGTGTACTCTTATTCAAAAACAAAATGTTTAAAAAATGTTTTCCCAAATTAAACATATGCCTTTATTTGTAGTCTTACTAAGAAATGAAAAATTATCTTCTATATAACCCTTACTCGTTCTCTTTTAACCATAAACACTGTTGAAATTTTTCTCTGTTTAAGTTAAACATTGATATAAAAAAGGTGTTTTGAAGATATAAAAAAATATTCAAAGTTTGAATTTTGGTCAAAGCCCCTATCAAATTCATCATACGCTAAACTTCAAAGCATGTAAATATTTAGTTTGGACTTTTACTCGCTAAGCTTATAAATATTTGTTTAAAGCAGAAGCATACCTTGAAATATATTTGAGCACACAATAGAGTTTATTTTTAAAATTATTTTATTTATTATTTAATGAATTAAAAATTTATTCATTAAAGCTCAATTTTTGTGAATATGCGCATGTATAATAACATCACAAACATTGCTCCTATATACTTTTACAGTATTCCTTTTGAGTTTCCTTCCAGAATAACGATAAAGATTAATGTAAAAATTACGTACAACTAATCCAGATTGTATTCTCAGTTTTATGTTTTCAAATATTTTATCTTAGCGAAAGCAAATATGCATATTACTATTTCTTTTAAAACAATAATGCGGTAGCCACGGCATTAACACTTTCGATTCCTTGCGGCTGTTTGTTAGAGTTCTTACAAGGGTTGCTTTCTTAGCACTTCATCCTTGCGTTGATATCCGGCATTCTCCATCGTGTCATCGATGTTTTATCAACAGTGAAGTGTTCTCACTCATGCGGACGAAACGATTTATAGAATGGATGTCTACCATGTCAACAAAGATAGACACATTTTTGGTTTTTTTTAGTCTAACAAAATCTATACTATTAAAATCTTCATCTGTCTGTCTGTTTGTTTGTAGCATTATCTCCTCCGTTGAGTGAGATTTGAGAGAGGTGCCCTCGCATTCCAAAAATTTGTGGGAAGCCATTTTTTACCATTCTTATCTTTGTACAACTTTAATCAGACGAGATATTAATTAAAAACTCTTAAAACACTAATTCTCTTCCTCATTTTTCCCAGTGGCAACAGTCTCGACAGGCGCTGGATATAAAAATGCTTCATTTCGAAAAGTGTTGGCACTTCTCGCTTTCAAATCGTACAGTTTGTTAATAAAAATTTGTAAGGTTTACAAAATATGAAATAAAAATAGCATTACCAAACATTAAACATGTTAATTTTATATAATGTCATAATCTGACTTTGGAAGAAAGCACAAGATTGCATGGAATGCCATTGTATGTCGAAAATGTTTTGTTAATGTCAACATTTTAAATACTATATAGCTGCTGTTAGCAACTTTTTTGTTTCAGGTTAAAATAACTGACGCGATATGTTATTGCCCCGTTAACTGTTTTATTCATATGGAGGAAAAGTTGTGTTGCTGTTATGTTGTTACTTATGCTTACTTGTCGACAGGTAACAACAGCCCAAGCCTATGAAATTCCTCGTGGCAAAGATCGCAAGATGTGCCTGTCTTTGGCAACAGCCTTGAACACCTTACAGGTGACAGTGCGATTTAGTTCAGTTCTTCCCCCCAATTTTGATAGTGAGCACCCCTGGGGACGGGATTATTTATATTATGCTTAATGTTTCCGAGGTTATTTGATTTAAGTTCTCTTCTAAAAGTTCAGAAATATTGTTGGTATAAAGCTAATTTTCCTTACTACACAGGGACAAATCGATGGTTTCCTTAACTAATCACTACTCAGCATCAGATTCTAGTAATACCCTCTGTGTGCTCTATTGCTTTTAAATTTAATAGTAATTAATTCAATTCCATTGGGCAATTTAAGATTAAGATTTGATTTGAAGGCTATTGCAATTTCATTCACCAAACTTGTTATTAATTTATGAAATTCCTTTTTTTATAATTTTTATAATAATTGTGTAAATGCAATTTTTAGAATTATTAGATTTTTGAGCAGGTGACATTTTTGTAACATAATGTAATACATTTTAACTAAATTTTAAAAATGTATTAAAATTTAATAGAAATAATTATTTTATATATGTTAGAGGCTTAAAAATTAATAAAATAATGATTATTGTTTACCCACATCCTCTTTCCTGCGCAGTAAAATTGAAGCCAGTAGAATATAAGGTATGTCATATAAGTTGACTTGAATGCGGACGAAATGGCGAAGCCTTTTTTTTTTAATTATGAGCAGTTAATCTGTGTTTCGAAACTTCACAATTTTTCTTTGAAATTACGTTACAAGTTTTATTTTTTAAAAATAAACATGCATGTTCGTAGCTGAAACTTTGCAATCAAACAAAACTTCTATTGTTACTATTTAGTTCTGTTTAATTTTTACGTATTCTTCAAATAATCATTTCATACTGTTGCATGCGTACGGGTTCGTAATAATGAATGCACAAATCCGATAAAAAGACAATAAAACTTTTTCTTATTACAAGAAATATAACAAAATGCTGGATTTTTTCCTCAAATATATTCTTACAATATCACGCAATATAATCAGTAGCTATATTTTAAGCTATTTAAAACGTCAAATAGAACGCAATCCAGAGCACAGAAAAAGCTAATCCGATCAACAAAATTACAGCAGCTAAGTAAACAACAACAGCTCACTAGCAATTGAGGTGTTTCTCTTCGGATTTTACAGCTTTTTAAATCGGCTGCGCGAGACAGTTTTAGCAATTTCTGGGAAGCAAAATGAACAGAGTTATGGTTACAGCTAACACAGTAGTCAATTACATTTATTAAAATTAAATATCAGAGGTAAATGTTTACTCAATGTTAAATGCACGTGCTTTTGTATTTTTATTTTTCCGGCGTAGCCTTCTCTTAAAATTTGTCACGCGCTGCATTGCAAGGAAAAAAAAACAATTTTATATACACTCACGTTTGTGAAAATTGCAACACCATGAAGGACTTACGCGAGTGAGCTGAAATTTTCAGGAAATGCAAAGTAGCGCATGATATGCAAATGATTAGAATTGCAAATCCGTAGCGCATTCGTATGCTGAGCAGCGCCCTCTGAACGGCTGATGGATCCGAATAAATAGACGGATGTAGCGAGGCGTGTATGGTTATCGGTGGTTATCTGCTAGTGGTAAACGTTAACTCAATCTGTACTTATGCCTCGTCGACGAAAGAGAGCGAGATTTGAACAACTTACAGAGTTTGAACGAGGGAGAATCATCGGCCTTCGTGAAGCTGGATTGTCGTATCGTGCAGTAGCCTCTCGTGTGCAGCGTAACAGCAGCACAGTGATGCGCGTTTGGAAGCAGTGGACGGACGAGTGTCGGACAACTCGGAAATCCGGGAGTGGACCCCGAAATGTGACGTCAGCTCGCGATGATAGACACCTGGTCCGCATGGCGCGGACGGACCGTACAGCTTCCTCTAGACAATTGGCAGCACTGTGGTCAATAGCTACAGGTGTTTCATTGTGTGCTTCATCAATTCGTAGACGTCTGCTGCAGTGTGGACTGCGCGCACGGACTCCTTTATACAGGATCCCCCTAACGCACGACCATCGCCGCCTGCGGCTACAATGGGCCAATCAGCATAGAGACTGGCGTGCTGATTGGCAGCATGTCGTGTTTTCTGACGAATCCCGCTTTAATTTGTGGTACCATGATGGCCGCATTCGTGTCAGACGCTATGCCGGTGAACGCCACCTTCCGGAGTGCATTATCGAACGCCACAGTGGACGAACACCCGGAGTTATGGTCTGGGGCGCCATAGCATATCATAGACGATCTCAATTGCTACGAATTGTGGGCAATCTGAACAGCAACCGGTATATCCGTGAAGTTCTACAGCCCGAAGCTGTTCCCTTCCTTCAAAGCTTGCCAGGCGCTGTATTTCAACAGGACAATGCCCGCCCTCATACTGCTCGGATTGTTAAATCCTTCTTTGCAGCGCAGCAGGTACAGCTTCTTCCTTGGCCTGCGTGTTCCCCGGATATGTCGCCAATTGAACATGTGTGGGATGTCATTGGTCGGCGTCTTGCTCGTGATCCTCGTCCTGTTGCGTCTGCAGACGAACTTTGGGTACGCGTACAAACGATATGGAATGCTCTTCCTCAGTCAGACATTCAAACTTTGTTTGACTCCATGCCACGTCGTGTAGCAGCACTTATTGCGGCGCGTGGTGGCCACACAAAATACTGATTCTGATCTCTTGTTCTTGTTTGTTTGCTTTGAACATTTAATCATTTATTTGTACCACTACCACTCAACTGTGTATTAAATTGCATTCAATTATGACGATTCCTTCTTGGTGTTGCAATTTTCACAAACGTGAGTGTATAATTCTACTAATAATGTCTAACTAAATACGAAATTTGTAGCAATATTTATGTTTTATAACGTATATTTATATATTACAGTTTATTTTCGGAAGGCAAGTGGGTCATTTTAAATTAAGAAATGGGTCACTCAGTGACCCGCAGGTCATAGGTTGCTGAGGACTGCATTCGATGATCTTCTGGACTTCCATCAATCCAATGATAAGCAGCAGTTATACGTAAAGTAAAAGTTTAACAGAAACATAACTTCGCTAACACGTAGGTTATCAAAACTTACTTTCAAATTAAAGTGAATGCAAAATACGAAACCAACACATCTAGCTAAATTTTAGCTGTTTTCTAAGCAAAGCAATAGCTGTTAGCAGAAGCTTAAGCCGGTGAGAAAGCAGCAGGGCTATTCAAGTAAAATGATGGTTAGGCCATGTTGCCGAGCGCTCTTCGAAAACTCAAGAAGTTTGAGATTGTTTATATTTTAACTAACGGCTGGAAGTTGGCAAAAGCAGAAAGTCAAGTAAAAATAATACAATTACTGGATTAATTGGCATAGAATCTTATAAGGTGATCTATGACACATTGTGGATTTACAAGAAATAATAACTTTGCTAGATTGGGGAAAAATTATCCTTAGTTACATAGTGATACCATTTGATGTAATTGCATCAAATAAAGTATGGATAGCGTAAATTTGAGCCAATTTAGTTTCAAAATGTTATTCAAGAAGGCAATGAAATCCTTAGGAAAATAGCTGTCATGCATTCTGTCATATTCAGTTAAAGAAACAAACAAAATGAAGAAGCTGTTTTTGTATTTTTAGTTATTTTTCAAATTAATACGAAAGGTGAAATATCTTTAAGTATTTAACAGAAACATAATTTGCAGTTCCATTAACACGCATAAGAGTTAGGCTATGTTAGGGAAAAACACTTTCAAGGACTATGTCTAAAAATTTATCGCCTTTTCCTGCATGTGCAATCATGGTGTAACTGGTGGCACGTCTGACTACTAATCGGAAGATTCATCGCTGGAATCTCAGCTTGGAAATAACCAGTTTTTCACGATTGTCGCTTCAAAAATGTTGTTGTTGTTACGATTAATTTCGATTGTCTGACATCAGAGCAAGTTCACGATATTCATCGTGGCAAGGAGGCAAGATTGTCCCTATCGTTGGCAAGAGTCTTGAGCAACATACAGGTGATAGTCCGACTTTGCTCTGTTCCGACACCACTTTTGAAGGAGAGCACCCCGGGAAGGACGGGTCCGAAAGTATCCCGCCCCTCCTGCCTCCCTCCAAGCACTCGAGAGGACTTTCGGCTCACCACGTATTTTGAGTATTCCCATGGGGCCTTCGGTACAGCAGTCAGAGTCAATAACTACTATCCCGTTTGGGCAGTCCAAATTCTAAACAGTTTTACAATGACTCCCTGCCAAAATCTGGTGGTCGATAATTCATCCGCATTTAGATTAGGCCTACTGGGTCTCATTCCTGTCTCTTCAGCGGCCCTTTAAGTGACAAAGAATATACAAAATGTCTTTTTCTGTGCGTTCTCTGGAGGTATTACGAAAGCACATCAGACTGGCAATCGGAAGATACATGGTTGGCATCTCAGTGAGGGCATTGTTGAAAAAAACCTAATATCTGTAAGTATTTGCCTTAGGAGCGATAGTTTCAAGAAAAAAATCTTGGAAAAAATTGGCATGTCTGTCTGGTTTTAAATATTAAAACAAATATATTGACAAGTTGTTTTGCATTATATCTATAATATATAATCACTAGACATGAACAATCAATATATTTCTTAAATACATTCACCTACATTGATAACATAATTATTGTTTTGAGAACCTTGAAAAGTACTTGAAATTACAGCATTTACCCAATTTGCTTACTACTACATAAAGCTAATATAGGTAAAAAAAGGAATATAATATTTTGATTTACCCATACTTGATTATTATAAAATTAAACTTTATGATAAGAGAAGGGAATTTAAATTTGAAACTAATATTAATTAACTGGCATTCTAACTTTTCCAAAAAGGTTATTAGTAGCAGGATTTATAATCAGTTATATAGAGTTAAAAATATTTTTACATAAGTTTCTTACTTAAAGAAGAAATTATTTAGCTAGCTGATAACCTAATTAAAAATCAACTCCTCCAAAAAATTAATTATTCGTTTTTCTTAAAAAATCTGGAGTAAACTATCAAATTTCAAGTTTAATCTTATCACATAATGATCTCATTAGTCCAAAGCATCTAGAAGAATATCGCAGGAAGAGTTAATTAGGATTGGAGATTTGTGCATATTGTAATTAAGTAAAATTCTTTCTGAAGTTCTAAAGTTCCTGTACATAGTTTCTGGCAACTATTCTTTTAATAACAGGCAATTTTAAATTTGAAAATACTCTAATATAGCCAGTTTAGTATTAAGATTATTTGCTGTTGTCTTTCTGTTTTCCGATTTCCTTAAATTTTTGCCAGATCGAGTAACAGCCATTTTTAGCCATTTTCTTTTGCGATCACCTTATGGTTTTCTTCGCCAAATAATAGTCACTAGAATTTCACTCAAGCAATTCTGTGCTTTGGAGGAAATAACATTATTTCTTTGTTTCTAAGACCAATCAGCGGTAGTCTTTAATATGATAATTTTCGCCTAGTTAACCAACTTGCTTTCTTCGACAACCTTAGACTTATTTACAAATAGGAAAACAACAAATTTATTCGCCAAATTACGGTTTCTTACACACACTTAAAAGTAAGCATATGGTTAAAGATCTTTAGCCCAAAATGGCGACAATGCTTTAAATAGTACAACCATACTACACAGTAAGGACGCAAATTCAATAAAAAAATTTAAAGCTGCCATTTTTCATAAAAGAATGCTAGGCAAAAATGGCCAATTTGAAACTATTCAGCACATTAAAAAATTTGCAGTTGGAAGTAAGTAATATTTTGATGTTTTATCTTATTATCTTTTTTAATTATTTGTTACATTTTAAAGCGATTAATTTCCAGACTTTTAAATTGTATTTCTTATTGTACTATCTACTTTTTAATTTAATTGCTTTTCTTCATTTTTTAAAAAACTACTTTTTTACTTTATGTAAACAGTTAAGGAATTTGGAAGACTGATGTAACGTAGGAGTATTATTCTGAATTATATGAGAATTAAATAGGCGTGAAACAAATTCTTTTTAAATGAATATACTCTGAGATGATCCAGAAGGACAGAAATTTTAAATCATTATTCCCTAATAAGTAAACGATCTAATGAGAAGAGGCTAATGACCCTAAACAATATCAGTCTTGTATCATTGAATCACTAATAGTTAACTATTAAAGTATTAATTTTTAATTTACTTCAATTTTAGGTGTTATTTTTTTGCAATGATTTACAAGGTTATTTCCATACTTCATTATCTCAACAAATCATTCGGGTTTAATAAATCTACGATTTTATAAATATACATTAT
>KK117013.1:394788-423590 GCA_000611955.2 Stegodyphus mimosarum
ATAATATTTATTTATAAGATGAAATATAATATATGACATAAAACTACTAACTTTAATTTAGCAATATTTCTTTTAATTTTTCATATTAATTTCGAAATGCCCTTCCGGTCCTAAAACTGTTAATTCTTTACACTAGATGAATCTAGAGTGTATCATCAGAAAATTGGTTCACATTACGCCATTACGTAGGAGAAGCATTGCGAATATATTTTTTGTCCAATCGCAATTCAAAATTTTAAACAAAGGAATCAACTCTGTAAATACGCCTTTGATGAAATGTGCAGCCATTTTTTGTGCATTCCTATTGCTCTACTTCCATGTATCTTTTTCTCTCTTGTGTCTCGAGATGAGATTGTGGGGTGCTTATCGCATCCATAATGATGATGTGAAAATATGAATACGTGTCTCAGCACTAGTTATCAAGAAATCAAAGTATGTGTTGTATTTAAGCCACGTCTGATAAGCTCATTTTCTCCGTTACGTCATCGTGTGAGTATGCGCAGCTCTATAATTCTATTACGCCGTAAAGAATCATCAAGTGTCTACAGAATTTATATATATCCATATACTAGTTTTGTTAACAGCTGGTACCGTGATCTCAGATAGACTCGCAACTGGATCTAATCCCAACTTAAGACCTCAATATTAGGCAGAAAGTGGTTCTGTCCAACAAGAGCAAAAGATCGTCCCACACTTACAGATTCTATCTGAAATCTTTCAAATCCCATGGCTGAATTGTTCCCCTCGACAAGAGACTGCCATGGGGTGAGGCTCTATAAGCCTGAATATTTGATTTGTCGTCAAAATGCTTCCCGCCAGTACTACGTGGGATGCCTGATGCCGCACTGGTCTTAGAACAGATTTTACCCCACCATGGTCTGTGGGCCATTCAAATAAATGACTAACACCCACTAACACTGCTAACACCCACAGGTTACAAGGAACCGCCAGGTTCGCGATTTTATGCCCCCTGGCCAAGACTGCCTAGGTACAGATTCTAGCCAGTAGCATCACAGGTTTTCCTGCTTCGGCCCCTGAGGGTATACATATGCAGGGCGTTTCCGAATTCAACAAATTCAAAGGGCTGATATTAGGCACGAAAGAATTTGAGAAATTGCCGTGGGATATGGGGTCGCAAACCACACTTAGTGGCAGAAAATTGCAAAAATAGTAATGAAGGGTGTGATGTCTAATGGAACAAAAGGTACCAATAATAAGTAGAAAAAACCTTTATTTGACGTAAAACAGAATAACACTGCATTATAGCTCAACATTAAAAAGGAGACGACTGTGCAGTTTTATAGGAATTCTTCGAAGTTGCAGCCTCGAAGATCATTGCACAGCCGATACAAACGGACGATTGATTGCGGAACACGTGCAGATGTATCCGGTATACTTGCGATGTCTACTGACAATCCTTGCTGTCAGACCCTCCAGTGTACCCACAGATGTCTGATGTAAAAAGGTTTCTTCTCGATCGCTATGCTTCTAAGCCTGCATTTGTTTAGCCACTCTCATCATCGGGCTCACTCTCCTCTCGACTTTTGCGATTTTCAGCCACTAAATATGGTTTGAGGCCCCATGTTCTAAGATGTTTTCTCATTCTCCTGATGCCCACTATGATTCCTCTGAATTTGTCGGTCGAATTTGAAAACACCCTGTATATATATATATTATTTATATGTATTTAAAAGTAAATTAATAAGTCCAAGACTTGCGCTAAAGCTGCAAAGTAATAAAGCAATAATTCACTATAAATTATGAAAAGAAAACTCTCCATATTACATCTCCAAGCAACGGAAATTCAACTTAAAAACATTATTGAAAAGGTATTTTTCAGAATTAAAAAAAAATATAGAATTTTCAGTCCTCCTTGCTTTAAACACAGTTAAGGAAAAACTAAATCGCAAAAATGCCAAAATCAAAAGTAAACTTTCATTTAAACTATTTTTTTTTATTATTTGTATGTATTATATATATATAAATAATGTATATACACCCTGTATATTTATTAGGTATATATATATATATATAGAGAGAGAGAGAGAGACAGAAAGAGAGAGTGAGAGATAAAAAGTAAGAAATTTAGAACCAGTTTTACACAACGACTCAAAAGAAGTCAAATTCAGTGCCAATTAATTTCAAACTAACTTATAAATATGCAAGATAAGAATTAAAGAAATGTGAAACGAAAACTTAAAATTACAAAATCTAGAAAATAATAATAAAACCAGAAATAATACAAAAGAAAAAGTATTAAATCAAATTTGATATAATATTATCAAGATGAGGCTACATCAGACTCAATACAATTCTTTTTCCACTTAAAAAAACCTTGCATTTCTGTACAAAATCTTGCCAAAATTTTCGGATGAACTGTTATAATTAAATACTTTAGAATAGTTCACTACCTAGTTTTAGATACAGAAACGCTGTGGTTTTAGACGCAGTGGTTAAAGAGAATTTAGTTAATGAATTCAAAATTATGCATTTATTCAATAAAAAAGGAATTAAATGATATAGTTGCTCATTTATTTCTCTAATTTACCAGAGCATGAAGCTTTCAACAAATATTATTTCCCTTTTGTTGCAATCCCATCTGTTTTTCTAGGATGATAAATCGTTTTACTGAAAACAATAGACACCTCTCAGGAAAATTCCTCCGAAGAATTTGATAAGATGTTTCTTCTAAATTTCAAACTTAAATTTTTCAATAATTAAGTCTCAAATAAATTCAGGATAATTCTAAACCTCCCAATTTCTTTATCTGCTTATAGTAACTGAGCTAAATTTTCTCTTTTGTATAAAATAGTTCTGCTGGAGAATTACAAAAGGAAGAAATCGATAACCAATCTATTTAACATCAAGTTATTATCTCTCAGTCAGCCAATCTTATTCGTTTTTCTTATACATTTTTTATTCGATCCAGTATAATTTATTTATTTCAGTATGTTTTGAAGTGATAGTCGAAATAGGGTCGCTGACAAACAAAATTTTAAAATTATAATAAACATCTCTTAGGAAAATTCCTTTGAGGTGTTTGAAAAGCTGTTTCTTCTAAATTTCAAAATATATAAGATTGTTTTTCTTTCATCATTTCAACAGTACATCATAGTCAAAACGGAATTAATTCCTATGGACCTTAGAATAGAGTCATTAAACGCCTGAAAAACATTCAAAACAGGATTCAAAGAAGATAAGAAAGGTTATTTTCCTCAAAATATCGCATAAATTTCTCGGGTCGTTAAAGAGAAAGACGAGTTCAGAGCACCTAAGAACTCAAACAAAAAGCCTGAATAAAAAAAATCCCTCTAAAGCGTTAAAGTAAAATATACACAACCGCGCAGAAAAAAAAATAAACCGACAGAATAACAGTCATCATTATGGAAGGAAATTTGTCAACATCTCAAATTGAAATCTGTTTTGTCAGCTCAATTATAGAGAGAACAAGTAAAAACAAGCCAGTTTTAATTTTGTTTGATTTACAGCTGAAAAGTTTAAGACTAGTGCTCTGTTCTTATAGCTGTCTACGAAAACTGAGGCTGATTAGACACTTTTCGCTTTTAATTTTCTGTTTTCTGTTACTGTTATTCAGCTTTGATATCAATTTGTAGAGACATTAGGTATTTTTTTAACAGCAGTATTGAGAAATGAGCAAAGCCTTCGCCGGCACTCGAACCACGCACCTCTGAAACACTCACCCAGCGTGCTGACCACTAGACCATGAAGGCATGCGAGGAAGGCCGGAGAAATACCTTATATACGCCCCCTTTTAAAGGGCGATTTGGGATTAGGGGCCTCAGTTGCTAAGTCTTGGTGGTGGAGAATCATCATTCACTACCTTTTTTAGTTCGGGTGCCAGTTGTAGAGACGTCTTCGCCGGGACTCGAACCACAGACCTCTGGAATACGCGCCCAGCGTGCTGACCACTACACCACGAAGGCACGCGAGGAAGGCAGGAGAAATACTTTATAAATTAATCACTCGGTAAACCGCAAAGGTTATCAAAGTAAATGGTTTTAAATTAGGTAAAACGTGTGTTTTTATTTATAAGGCGTAGGAAAAGAAATATTAAACCACACTGGAACGAAGGAACTGCACCTCAAAGCGATCCAAACTAAGATGGTCGTTTAGAAATATTTTCATTGTACCGCATATTTATACGGTGAGTTATTTTTTCAAACTATTTGATAGAAAGCATTATTAATTTATAGGTAAAAATTTTTATGTCGACAGCTAATGACTTCCTCCCAAGACCTATTAAATTATACACATTTTTGCTGCATTTCATTTAAACTAATTTCCTCAAATTTCATTAGAGATATATTTCTCATTCAATTAATTCAGTTCTCCCTTCGCGGCAAGGCAAAAATGCATAAAAACTCAAAACATATTCATTAAAAATTGTAAAATACAGAAAAAACATGAAACAATAAATACAGTTAAAAAACTGTTTTTACAATTATAATTAGAGTTTTAATTTAGAAGTCAAACAACAAAAATCAGCTTTATATTTTCAAATTTTCATAGGACTAGTTTCGATGGTTTTACCGAACCACCATCCTCAGCTGCAAAAACGCAAATGAACGAGATAAGATATAATGATTATATAAGATAAAATAAGAAAGCCTGGACAGGAGACAAGCTACTGGCGCCATCTGTTGATGAAACCAGAACTAGAACATAATATCTTTAAAGGCTGAAGGCAAAGATGGATTGGAATTAGGATCGTTAACTAGAATGGAAAGATTTTTTTGAAAGTGAAATGCCTCTAGAAAATCAAGTTCACCAATAGAAGATGTTTTTTGAATAATTTTGGCAGCAGAAAAATTGAAAGTGTAATTTTCGGACCAACAATGTTGGGCTACAGAACTTCTGTGTTTCCTTTTTTCTAACATAGACTCTTGGTTTAGGAGATTATAAAAATTCTGCTATCATTCCCTTCTTTCCATCAATTAGCTATAAAGTTGCACGTATTTTACAGAAATTCAACTTTCGGGTCGTTTATTCTCCCATCAATAAAATTCCGAGTTACATACTGAAGGACCCCATTCCGGATATGAATTCCTGGGGTATTTACAGGATTCCTTGCCAGTGTGGTTTAATTTACATTGACCAAACTAAGAGAGCCTTAAAATTTCGCGTTGAGGAACATAAGGCAATGTTAGAAAAATGGAAACGCAGAAGTCTTCTGTTGCCCAACATTGTTGGTTCGAAAATCACACTTTAAATTTTTCTGCTGCCAGAATTATTCAAAAAACTTCTTCCATTGGTGAACTGGATTTTCTATAGGCATTTCACATTAAAAAAAATCTTTCTGTTCTGGTTAACGACCCTAATTCCAATCCATCTTTGCCTTCAGCCTTTAAAGAAATTACGTTTTAGTTCTGGTTTCATCAACAGATGGCCCCAGTAGCTTGTCTCCTGTCCAGGCTTTCTTATCTTATCTTATCTAATCATTATATCTTATCTGATTTATTTGCGCGTTTGCAGCTGAGAATGGTGGTTTGGTAAAACCATCGAAACTAGTCCTGTGAAAATTTGAAAATATAACGCTGATTTTTGTTGTTAGACTTCTAAATTAATCTTTGTTCGGCGTGTTATTGTATCTTAATTATAAAATTAGAGTCTCTACGCAAAACCATGGAATTAGGCCAGCGCACAGGGAGACATATTTTTCAATGCACAAAACTGAAAATTTAATTTTGGTCCTACTCTGCAAAAAGGACACTGAAGCTGGTGCATAAACTGACTTAGATCACTATTCTATTAAGAGTTTCAAATGTAAACAAATGGCGGACTCGTTAGACTTAGTTCCACTTAAACAGCTTTTAAATTGTTGATAGTTCTACAACTGTTGCATGTCGATTAATTAAACGTATAAAAACATTAACCGGAACACAAGAACAACATAATTTAATTGCTTTTGAAGCAAAAAATGCACAATTTACCAATATATAAGAATAAAAAAACTTAGCTCACCGAGAAGCATAACAAAGTGGGTGTATATAGTACGTATATAAGCATAAACAAATGTAAGGAAGGGCTATTTGTAAATTGGAATTTATTTACATTTCAAATTGCAATTCTTTTATTTGATTAGCTTTTTCAATTTTAATTTGAAATATAAGAATCTTAAAAGGAGTATTCCCCTTTAATTATAAGTATAGATACATGCTCGGAGCGGCCAAATATATATATATATATATTCAATTGATTTCAATGTTCCTCCTCCTGACGAAGTGGCATTGAAGCTGATTGAATTCCTATTCTATTATGTTTGTTTTTCTTTAAATTTCATTGATGATTTGAATTGGGGTATTGCTTGTTTGAAAAGTTTTGGTTTCAACCTTTATTAGTTCTTTATTGCAGTTATGGGATTATTTGAAATTTATTACTTGTGAATTTTAATTTTTGGTCTTTGTGAAAAATTAGTTCTAAATTTCTTACTTTATATCTTTACTGATAATTTTTCAGCAGCTAAATGCGGGAAAAAAATCTAGGCATGATTGCGTTTTGTTTTTAAAACAAATGTTTGGCAATTATATATGTCTGGTGTGGTTGATTGCAACCAGAAATTGAGGAGCACAACTACATGTTAAGCAGTCCCATATACAAAATTTCCTCAACGTTCTGAAGCTACTCGTTTTTGAGGTATGCGAGATACATACATATGTACGTGCATACATATAAACGTCACGAAAAAAAGCTCTTCAGACTCTGTTTTAAAGCCATTTTGTAATCTGTTTTATAAAAAAAAGAGCTCTTTATTCTATCTGCACGTACACATGTCACGCAAAAATATCGTTCAAATGTATTCGAGAGCGTTAAAAATGGATATTTTTGTTGAAATATGATACCCGAACTTTTTCGAAATTGCAGTACTTTATTTCGTACAAGGAAGTAAAAAAAAACCTTACAAAGCATTTTTTCGTTCTATCCAATGCAAACGCCAGAATTTTAAAATGCTTAATGTGTCTGTAAAGAAGGATTTTTGAGAAACATTTAGAATTAAATATAAAGGATAACTAACTATACCAAATTTGAAAATATTTCTAAAGAATATCCCCCTATAAACATACTGTGAAATAATTCAAGAAAATCGGATATGTTGAAAGGGAGTCTAAGATTAATTTTATTGTTTGACCCATGCAGAAAACAAAACAAGAACAAAACAAAAGAGAAAGAAACTAAATTAAATGAAACTATGAAAAAAAGGGTTAATGTTTTATTAGGCTATTAATTTACATCGCAGTGTAATTCTTTGGATCCTAAATATCCCGTTATAATTGAATTCAGCTGCAACTACCGAAATAAGTAATATCATCTGGTAAATATGCAAGATAAATCAAGATTAAAAAAAACCTTAATTACTTTCGTGATTTTACACAAACAAAATTTATAATCAGTATTTATTTCAGCTCATCTGAAGAAAGCAATAACTGGATAAAAATAGGAAGAAAATGACCCAGAAAACCACAGCCGAGAAACCATTTCTTACAAACATAAAACAAAACTGGGATATTAGACCCCTGTCCTTTAAGGAGGATGGCGAAGGTTATTAAAAGCAAATCATCGAAAAGAGAATCTTTATTTATCTTGTCCTGGTGACAGTGAACGATTTTTCCCTGCAGCTCTGAGAGCGGAAGGAAAATAAATAAATGGAGAAACTGGAGATCAGAGAATTCTCCGAAAAAGGAGAACGCATTTCTCCGAGGGACGACAATCTTGAACCGCTTTTCATACAAAAGCTAGGTAGTAGAATTTTTCCTGCTAACAAAATAAATATTGCTTTTCTGTTTGTTCACCTTTTTAACAACATCAGGTAGGTTCACGTTATAAAAAACAATAACAAAATATAAAGGCTTGTTTTTAATAGAAAGAGACAAACATTTTGAGAAGGCAGTTTATGTTTTTCACTAGTTTTAAAACTAGTTTCGGAAACAAACTATTATAGCCACCGGTGATGTTATTTAAGGCGTACCAAACGCCAGCATCTGAACTTATGAAACGCTATCTAAACTGATCATGTCAACGAGATTTGAACTTGATTCATTATGTTGTATTTCCAGTAGGTATATTAAAAACTCATTTATTGAATGTTAAGTAATGTATAAAAATTTTATATTTGGTAGTTAATATTCACTGAGGCTCAAATGCTTCCAAACCGATTTTAATTTTATTTCACGTTTCGCATGGCCGATTGATTTTAATGAATTGGGAGTTTGTTATTTTGGAAGCGTTTTACAATTAGAAGAGAAATACGAAAATATAATTGATGGATCTAAGGTTATTTTAACGTTGCCATCCAATAACAAAATTTATGGTTTAAGGCTTTTGTCAGGGCTTCGAACCGTAATATTTTTTGTTCCGGTTTTCGTTCCGGTTCAACTAAAAAATTAATATCGGTTAAGTTCCGGTTTTCGCTCCGCCAAAAATAACGGTTTTCGGTTCAGTTCCGGTTTTCGCTCCGCAAAAAATAACTGTTTTCGTTTCAGTTCCGGTTTTCGCTCCGCAAAAAATAACTGTTTTCGTTTCAGTTCCAAATGAATAATTTCATTTTATGTATATTCTTATTTGTACTAAAAATATAAGTCTATCATAAACAAAAAATGTAATTCTATCAAAATTTAGAAGATTTTATTCTTTTTTTAATTGGTACACTATGTGAATTGATACAAGCAGCAGGTACGATAAGAGCGGTGAGCAGAGGACGGCATTGTTATCCATTATCAAAATCGCATTTGACAACTAGGTTCATGATTACCCACATTCGTCGTTTGACTCTCACATCGTGCACTTGGCCTTGCAATAATTATGTAAAAAATATATTATTTATTTAACATATGAAAATTGCCTCTAATTATTAATATATCTTCTAACGTGGTTTCACTGAGATTACTTCTGTTGTCTCGGAGAATAAATTTCAAACCTGAAAACGCTCTTTCAACACTAACTTGTGTAGCTGGAGCTGCCAAAACCACCATTGCAATCTTATACAAGTGCGGATATGTAATTTTATTCTCTTCCCAGAAATCTAAAATATTATGCTTTATATCAAGCCTTCGTACATTGTCAAAATTATTTAAAATGAATTCAATGTCAATCTCGGTAGAAATAGAGGTTCTATGTGTTTTTATTATTGCCAATTCTTTACTTTTTAAAAAAGTCTCTAAATCGTCTTCATTTTCATCGCTTTCAGTAGAAGATTTTGTTTCCTCGTTTACTATTGAAATGGACTTTTCAAAAAATTGTAATTTGTTCCAAATATTCTTTAAATGTTGCACAGCCTGTACCTTTTGTGACGTGGAAAGCAAAATTTGATAACGCGGGTCCAAATAAACTGCTCCTACTAAACTATCAATTTCTATTAACAATGCTTCCCTGTTAGATAACTGATTATATAAAATATCTGCAAAGAAATTTTTAAAATTTCGTAACTTTATTTTGCAATGTGTCCAAATTCCGTAAAAATCGCTTAAAGTTAATTCTTCACTTTGTAGTTTCAAAGTTGCTTCCGTTAGGGGTTGTAGGGTATCAACAATTAATTTTAATTTCACCCATTTACTGTCTGCAAAATAGTAATCTAAATTATGTTCCGCTAAAGATGAGCTAAAATCTTTGCATTCCAATAAAGATTTTAACATATTATATGTACTATTCCATCTAGTTGGACAATCCAAAATTGGTCTTTTAGTATTAACGTCTTTAAATTTTAACATAAGAGATGGAATGCGCAGCTTTTTCACCAACCCCCTAGCATCAGAAATAAATTCATTGAAATCGGCGTTTTTTATAGAGTCTTTAATTGCTAGTTGCAATGTATGTGCAGCACATCTTATTCCGATTAGTTTATTAAAAGAAAAGTTGTGATCAAAAAATACTCCATCTTCAAAGTGATCCCTAGTTTCGAAATTTTCATTTTCCATTTCGATAACTTCGTCTTCAATTTCGGATCCTAATAAGTTGACAAATGAAATCATATTAGCTCCATTGTCCGTAGTAATTGAATAAATTTGCTGAATATCGATATTATATTTTTCTAGTACTTTTTCAACCATATTTTTAATATAAATTCCAGTATGTTTATCTTTCAACTCTGTCATTCCCAAAGTAAACAAATTTATTCTTCCGCCTATTATCAACTGAGCATTGATTCCCAAAATTGATCTATTTAATCTGGTAGCTATGTCAATTTTTAAGGAAATTACTTTTTTTTCGAGTGCTGTACTTATTTCAGAGACAATTTTAACAGCTGTCTCTGGTATTAATAATTTAATATTTTCAGAATTTACTGAAAAATGATTACCTATTGCATTAACAATTGGGTTCAAAATCTTTTTGAATCCTGAATATTCTAACATTTCAAATGAACAGCCATTAACAGTAATAAGTTCAATACATGCTTTAAGGACTATTTCCTTGTTTAATTTTACTTTCAAAAATTCTGATTTTACGTATTTATCCAAAGTTTCTTGTGAACCGCTGGATCCGCTGGTACTTGGAGTAGCTTCATCTCTTATGTTCAACTTAATTTTCTTTTTTTGCTGTACAGTTTTAAATTCATTACTATGATGTCTTTTTAAATGTCGTTCTAAATTGGCAGCATGATTTCCAATCATAGAAGTGTCGCATATATTACAAATACTCTTATTCTCTGTTTTGTGATATGTGAAAAAATCCCTGCTAGTATTTGTCTTATTTCTCCCCATTCTAAAAACGAAAAGGAAAAAAAAATAAATAGATCAAATAAATTTTTAAAAATATACAGTTATTAAATTATAGCTATAGAATAGGGTCTGCCCCTCAAATATAAATTAAGTAATAATTAGTGCTGTACCGAGTACTCGGTCATTTACTACTCGGCCGAGTACCCAGTAATTGGTTTTAAAAAGTTCCACTGATATGCTCATGAAGAATTTTGCATTTATTGAAATGAAAACATGAATTTGAAGCATATAATCATAAATTCTATTTCAATTTGAAATGTAACTAAATATTCACCCTAAAGACAATATCGAACAAATCATAGACAAATTTTAAAATATAGTCTGAGAAAATGTGCTATTAGTATACAGAACAAATAGATTTTAAAAATCAATACACTGGTACTTACGTTATCAGTAATTCAACATCAGAAGACAGAGCCGTATGAGGACTTGGCGAAAAAGGTGGCCGTCAGGGGCGCAACTGAGTTTGGAGCGCAAAACAAAAGAATAGAGAGCCGGTTGAGAGTTACACGCTATTTTTTATTTATTCTTTACTTGACTAAATACTTCTAGTTGACCATTGTAGTTAGTCTCCAGGAATTAATACCGACTGTCACTAGCCTTTTTACGTCTCCTGACCAATTAGACAAAGACACGTATTAGTACGCGTACATCACATACTTCCTGCTGAGCAGCTGGTTTGTCTATCTAAACAGTCTATACAAACATCCGTGGATGATCGCATGCTGAGATGTGAAAAATAAAATATAACTCGATATTTTTCTTAAAATATCATCTATACTTCTAGTTTAATCAACTGAATTAAATATGTCTTCTACAAGTAGTTTCATGCGAAACTGAAACAGAAAAATACTAGTGAATATCAAAATAGGAAATCGAGAAGCAGTATACATGTAATGATAATTATAAAGTTGACGTTAAATTAGAAAATATTGAAAGTTGGTAACAGTAACAAAATGACTGAAAGATATATCGAACCGAAATAAACCGATATTTTTTTCGGTTCAGTTCCGGTTTTCGTTCCGACCAAAATAACGGTTTTTTCCGGTTTTCGGTTTTCGGTTCAGTTCCGGTTCGAAGCCCTGGCTTTTGTTAATCATTCAAGTTCTTTTGCTGTTGATTGTGCTCTTGCAACGCTTCTATTATCGTTGTTATGTGCGCATCTTACTTTTTGCTCATTTTAATGATTAACTGTAAAATAGTATATTTACATTTGCATGTATTATTTTCATAGATGCAATGAACTACATTTCTTAGGCATAATTTATATTATATTCGCAATTTTTCGTGACATTTTAGAGACATTACGTTATTTTCAAGCAGAAGACGTGAAAATTAGCAATGACTTTCCCGGGACTCGAACCTGGATTCGAGGCAGGCGGAAAGGAGGGAGAAAATATCTTTTAACATCAAATGTGCAGTCTAACAAACTTTATTTCAGAAAAAGGGGTTAAATCTCGTTAAAAATTGTGTTTTCATCCAAGTACCTCAAACAAAGAATAATACACCGGTTACAAGAAATTAAGGAAAAATCACGATTACTGAAAAAGTTACATGTAGAATTTCATGAAACTTACTCACAATATACAACACATAGTAAGATTGTAGAGACATTAGGTTATTTAGTAGCAGGAGACATGAAAAATATGCAATTCCTTCCCCGGGAATCGAACCACGGACCTCTGAAATACCGGCTCAGTGTGCTGACCATTACACCACGAAGGCACGCTAAGAATGTAAAAATAACATAAAAAGAAATAACCAGACAATTATGTAAGAAATAGAAATTAGCACATGAATAAAATAGAATGTATAGAAATTAGCACATGTATAAAATGAACAAATCGAAGATGTCAGTTTGCTATAGGAAAAGTAACTTTCAATACGGAAAATGATCGCCTCTAGAAGGAATACAGCACATACAGCGATGTGTGATGCTTTCAATTTACGGTCTGTCAGTTCCATAGGAAGCCACAGCCATTGCTCTTGCAAAGCAGTTCAAGCGCGGCAAGGGACTGAGGGGTCGGATTGAGAGCAGTTAGACTTCTCCCTAAAGCATCCCAAACGTGCTCGATAGGACTCAAGTCCGGAGATCGAGCTGGCCACTTCATGCCATAATTGTTTCCTTTTGAAGATAATCATCTACGATGCGAGCCCTGTGTGGTCTTGCGTTGCCGTCCTGTAACAGGAAAGAATATCAAATAACATCAAAAGAAATAACCAGACAATTATGGTAGTATAGAAATTAGCACATGTATAAAATGAACAAATCGAAGATGTCAGTTTGCTATAGGAAAAGTAACTTTCAATACGGAAAATGATCGCCTCTAGAAGGAATACAGCACATACAGCGATGTGTGATGCTTTCAATTTACGGTCTGTCAGTTCCATAGGAAGCCACAGCCATTGCTCTTGCAAAGCAGTTCAAGCGCGGCAAGGGACTGAGGGGTCGGATTGAGAGCAGTTAGACTTCTCCCTAAAGCATCCCAAACAATCCCAAACGCTCGATAGGACTCAAGTCCGGAGATCGAGCTGGCCACTTCATGCCATAATTGTTTCCTTTTGAAGATAATCATCTACGATGCGAGCCCTGTGTGGTCTTGCGTTGCCGTCCTGTAACAGGAAAGCATCACCTATTGCTCCGGCATATGGGCGCACATAAGCATCATTTATGTCATGTCTATAAACCTGAGCATTTACGATTCCCCTTGGAAAGACACGGAGGTCTATGCGTCCACCCAAAGAGATGCCACCCCAACTGCCTCTTCGTGTGCACCTCTTTCACGAACGTTTGATGGATGATAATGGGTTCCAGGTTCTCTCGATATCAAATAACGCCTACTATCGCTTTCTAGACTAAACCTGGACTCATCCGTAAAGAGAACAGTCCTCCATTGGCCAGGCATCCAGTGGACATGTTCTCGTGCCCACTGCAAACGGTCCCTCCTATGGCGTGATGTGAGCGGCACGCAAATGGCTCGTCGCCTCGCATACAGACCACCTTCGTGTAGCCTTCTACGCACAGTTGACGTTGACACAAACCTTCCGGTGGCTGCAACAAGGGAGGATCTAAGAAGAGTCAGAGAAGCGGTTCTATTCCAACGTGCACATAATGCCAAATATCGGTCATCGGCGCTCGTCGTAGCAGTTGGCCGTCCTTGGTTGGACCTCCTAGATGCCGTATCTGTGGTTTGAAATTGCCTCCAAAGTCAATGAACCACAGAAAGACTTACATTTAGCCATCTGGCCACTTCTGTTTGACTTTGTCCTGCCTCTAGTCTCCCAATGGCTCTCCTTTGTAGTTCTGCAGACAAATGATGCCTGGATGTCATTGTTACGACTCGGCTATCTCAGATTTCTGATGTCACTATGACATTGAAATATGTGGGCTTGCTCTCAAACATGGCCTTTTACGCTCTTCGCAGATGATGTATTCCGAGTGCAGGGCCACTGATTTGCATATTACAGTTTTACTCAGCTACTCTTATTTGGCAACATATTCAAATTTTACACGGCTTGGCTTATTTTTGAGGGAGTTATCGCTATTTTTGTGATTTTTCCTTAATTTATGATAATTAGTGTACATCAGTGACACTTTTAAAATGAATTACGGGGAACAGTTTATAAATATCAAGTCTCCTGACAAGTATTTACTAAATGTTGAGGAATAATAAAACATAATTTAATTCAATCGAGATGACTGAATTTACATTATAATCTAAAACATAAGTTAAAAATATAAATTTTTGTTTGGAAATCATTTTTCAAACTACCTTTTAAAGAAATATCCTAACTGGGTTGATTTATGTAGATGTGTACTATAGTTTCAATTAGTTTTAAAAGAATTATTTTTTAAACCTTTTGGAAATAAAATTTCAGACAACAGAAGACGTCTGTAATAAACATACTGAATTTTAAATTTCTTTCGAGCTGTTTATTAATATTTTAAGCCCAAAGGGGCGTTAGACCCAAAGGGCTATAGCCTCAAAACAGCATTTTGCGTCGTTTCGTTTTATGCGCTGATTCACTTTTCAAATTTTTGCCACCAAATATTATCGCCATGTATTATACTTAAAGAAACTAAATAATGAAGAATCTGCATGAATGCATAAAAGTTTCTCGCATTATGAAAAGTAACGGTACCCAGAACCACCAAATTTTGAATAACGTGAACATGGAATATTTTGAATATCGTGAACGTCCAATCGAACATGGGCACTTAGAAGCCAGAATTTTGAATTTGTTTTATTATACATTTTGTAAAACTTAAATAACGAATTTTTGACTGACAAACCCAAACGAGTACTGTACGGAAATAAAACATTTTTATCTCCAGCCCGCGACACTGTGTATCGAAAATTGTAGAGATATGCTCTTTTTAAATATTTTGTTGAACTATGATGAAGATATTACTGTTGAACTGAATTTTATGGTTTACGCGCGAAGAACATGATATGTAATAAATAGAAGTAACACACAAAACGTTAAAAAAAACCTTTTGGGGGTAATATAAAATCTGAAAGCTTTAAGATTTTATTTTTTTTTAATGAAATTTTATTTTTGCTTGTGTATGTATAAGTGGCCGCATATATGAAAGCATTTTAAAAAATAAATATTGTATTAACAGGTTCATAAGACTCATTGATATCACATGCGCGTGAATTTTGATCATAGCAGTAAAGTTTTCTATAATATATTAAGCAATTTGTGTTTTGCAATGGGAAATTGCTCAATGAATTAATAATTGAGAATTTGGCAAGACTGAAAAAGGAGGGTAATTTGTATAGTATTTATCTGAAATTTATGAGTTTAGAAAGCTGAAGTTTATTAATACATGCAATTTTTTAAAGCATTTAACTTTATTTTTATCTTAGTAAGAAACATTCAAATATTTAAAAGCAAAAATTTTATATATTTAGGCAACATTGCCTTTTTAAAGAATCTATAGGTCAAATGCAGACGATATGTTACCGCAAGTAAACAAAATTTCTTCTTTGAAATTTAATCAGGTATGATTTTTCCCTAAATAATATTTTCAAACAGTTACAAGGTAAAAAAAATCAAATTGATGTTTTTAAAATTTTAAATATTTAAAATATTACTCTAGTAAAAATCAATTTATTAAATTTTATCAAAAATGACGTGAAACGAAAAGTAAATCCGAATGAAAGGAAACTAAGAACGGAAAACGAAATGTTATGACGTATTTAATCCTGCACAAATTATGAATTTATCTGCAAATGTTTTGAATATTTAAATTTACATATATCTCTGAAATTTGTAAACAAAATTTTTAATTTTTTGGAGATAAACCTAAAAAGTATTTAATTTAAAATGATGTGCAGATTTTAAGAGTTTTAAATTCAATTTCTTTTTGAAAAAGGTTTAAAAATTATTTGAAAATAAAAATTGCTTAAATAAATCTGGAATAATATCTGAATTTTATTTAAACACATTAAAAACACGTTTCAGATCTTAAAAGAGGAAAGCAGGGAATTTTAATTGAAACAGCGATATTTTTAAATATAATTCAAATAACCAATTTTAGTTAACATTGCCAACATAAAAGTTTAATTATACTTTCAAGAAAACGCTGTCGCAATTCATAGAAAATTTCGCACTTTGGCAAATTTTCAGATATAAATTGGAAACATGAAAATTTAGCGTGTAATTTAACAATAATTCTGATTCTGTGACAAAATACGTATTCTAGAACAAAGTTATATACAAATCTAATATATATCTTAATTCGGGATATGAAAATCGCAAGCTGGATTTCAACGATTGTCAGACTAAACCCTACACCAAAAACTGTCTTTTTAGCAAAAAGGAGCGTTAGCTCAGGGTTATTAGACTCGAAACATAATTTTGCGTTGGTTCATAGTTTCACTTTATAAGGTATTTGTCCCACCTTCTTAGCATGCCTTCGTGGTGTAATGGTTAGCACATTCGGCGAGTATTCGAGATGTCCGAGGTTCAAGTCCCGACGAGGGCATTGCTCATTTTTCATGTCTCCTCCTTCGAAATAACCTAATGACTCTACATTGCCGCCCGAACCAAAAAAGGTGGAGAATTCTGCACCAACAGGATTTGGCGATTAGGTCCTCTAATCCCCAAATAAATACGCCCCTTAAAAAGGGGGAGTATATAAGGTATTTCTACCGTCTTCTTAGCATGCCTCCGTGGTGTAATGGTCAGCACACTCGGCGCTGATTCGAGAGGTCCGAGGTTCGAATCTCGGCGATGGCATTGTTAATTTTTCATGTGTCCTTCGAAGTAACCTAATGACTCTACAACTTTTTAAGTTGTTGCCACCAAATATGTCGCCCTGTATTATATTTAAAGAAATTAAATAATGAAGAATCTGCATTAAAATATGTATGTTTCTTGCATTGTGAAAAAAGGACGGTACCTAGAACCATCAGATTTTGAATAACATAATCCTCTAGCAGAACATGGGCAACTAGAAGCCTGGATTTTGAATATGTTTTATTACGTAATGCATATTTTGTAAACCTTTAACGAATTTTTGATTAATAAACTCAACGATTTCAAAGCGACCAGTGGCAACACTATACGAAAAAAAATTATCTCCAGAGAGCGAAACTATCTATTGGTTATCTATTGGAAATTCTAAAGATATGCTGTTTTTGAATATTTTGTGATACTAATGTTGAACTGAATTGTGTGTAGTTTAAGTCGAAAGAACATTGATATAGAGGGCCTTTGGCTGTAATACAAATCTGAAATCTTTCAGATATTTTTTTGACCCGGTGGGCAATGCAAATATTAGAACGCTGTAATTCTTCAAGAAATTCGCACGTGTGTCGTGTGAAATAATTCTGCTGAATGCCAGAAATATCACCGGGTCATGCATCTTCTGAATTTTAATCATGGACATTTTTATAATGAAAACTTTCAGACAGATTTGAAACGGAAGCAACATTAACTTAGTCATATTTTATTTCTCCTCTTGTTTCTTGACAGACTATTTAAAGCAAAATATTTTCAAAAACCGCCTGATTGATCTAAAGCTGTAGTGACCTTACGTTTATTTAAAAACAGGAGACATGAAGAAATGAGCAATGCTCGAACCTCGGACCTCTAGAATACGCGCCGAGTGTGCTGACCTTTGCACCACGATGGCATACTAGAAAGCAGTAGCGATAAGTCTTTGAGAAAAATGCATTACCTGCAGTGTAGATGTTCATTGCCTGCAGTGCCTTATCTGAGGTCAGATGTTTAAGACAGAATTTCTGTCACTAAACAAATAATTGCAGGTTGAAGTAAGGATGCCAGTTCCAACGTATTCTAATTACTCAACATCTTTCGATAACAAACTGATGAGGGATTGTCAAAGTTTTAAATAAAATTTACTCACAAAGAACGCGAAATCAAATTCAGTTCATAATTATGCTATTATATAATCACTCTAAAAATGTTTTGGATGCAAGCAGTTTCGGTTTACTTATATAGGAGTAACCATCCGAATTTATAATTATTTGAAATTTCACAATTGATTCTATCTTAGATTTTAAAGTTGCATACAAAACATGCAAATAAAAGGCTTCTCGGTAAACACATTCTTTGATAAGATTTAAATTTAGTTTAGTTCTCAAATCTTGCACATACAATTAAAATAATCTGTATTTTTTAATATTTATTACCAATTCATTGCATAAAGGTATCAATATCTAGTAAGCGTTAATGCTTAAGCTAAGGAAGGAGTAGAATTTTCACTGCAGATTGCTCAACGAGTAAAGCCACGATTTAAGGGAATAAAACTGGTTTGTACTTGTCACCGAAGTTTGAACTTTATTCAGATAAAAACAATAATTACGTGGCATTGCGTTCTTGGAATCTGCTTCTCCTTTGAAGCTGGGAAATAAATTTTCAAACAAGAAAAAATTATTTACTTGAAACAAAATTGGATAAAAAAAGTGAAAATAGAACTTGCTTTCACCCAAATTTATTTGCTATTCTCACTGGTTTAGTAATAGAAAGGGAAGAATTAAAACTAGAATAAAATATACGGCTCAAAATTGTTATCTAGCTCAAATTTATTTACGTTTAAAGTTCTTCTCGAAAGTCCTAAGAGCATTGCTTCTCCTTTTTTCTCCGGAAAAGAAATGAAGGGATGTTTTCTCCGTACTACTATAGAATTCTGCATTTAAATTCAAAACATTTAGGCTTTAAAAATGATCAAGATCCTAAATCACAGTGTTTGCATAAACGCAAGCAATGAGATAATTATAGCTTTTAAAACCAAATCTTAAAGTTTTTTTAACATGTAATCGAAAACATCTAATTAAAATGAATATTCAACTGTTGGTAATGATTTACAAGCATTGCACTGGATGAACACAGTAATTCTGCAGTTCAATTCAAGATATTGAGGTTTTGAAAACGATCAAGATACTAAATTAGAATGTTTATACAAATGTCATAATATTATAAGGTATTTCTGTAGCCTTCTAGCATGGCTTCGTGGGATAATTGGAAGCATACTCGACGCGTATTCTAGAGATCCAGGGTTCCGAGTCCCGGCGAGGGCTTTGCTCATTTTTTTACATTGATAATTCTTCACCACCAGGATTTGGCGATTGCGCATCGTAAACCCCAATCGCCCTTTAAAAGGGGGAGTATAAAGGGATTTCTCCCGCCTTCTTAGCATGACTTCGTGGTGCAGCGGTAAGCACACTCGGCGCGTATTCCAGAGGTCCGTGATTCGAGTAGCGGCGAGGGTATTGCTCATTTTTCACCTCTCTTAGCCTCAAAAAATACTAATATCTCTACAGTGGCGCCCGGACTAAAAAAGGTGGTGGATGATGATTTCCAACACCAGGATTTAGCGATTGGGTGATCTAATCCCCAGTCGCTCTTTCAAAGAGGGAGTAGATAAGTTATTTCTCCCGCCTTCTAGTATGCCTTCGTGATGTAATTGGAAGCAGACTTGACACGTATTCTAGAGGTTCAGGGTTCGAGACCCGGTGCGGGCATTGCTCATTTTTCACATCTTTTGCTTTTAAAAATGACCTAATGTCTTTACAGAATAACTAAAACTTCTAGAACCAAATCTGAAGTTAATCCTTTTCTAAAGTGTAACCGAAAGCACATAATTAAAATATGTTTTCAACTTTGATACTAATGATTTACAATCATTACCCTAGATGAATACAGCAATGGAATTCAATGACATAGAAAATGATATTCATTGAAAATTAATTATTTAAGGTTTCAGATAGACATTAAAAAACTGAAAACAATAGTTGGTGATAAGAAATTAGAACGATAATAACTTCATAAAATTACACAAATTTCTGTAGTTACTTATCTCTTCGAAAATATTTCGTAGGTGAATACTAATATAACATTCGTGTCATTAATTTTTATTTAATATGCAGGGTGTTTATAAAGTCCCGCACCCATTTTGATGTTTAATAACTCATAAAATAATAAAGATAGATTAACATTAATAACAGAAATAGTTAGATAGACGCAAAAAGTTTCATGACCCTAATTGTCAATGAACTTCCACGTGTGCCCCCTTCGTCGCACCGAGAATATCAAGTCGATATTCAATTTCACGCCAGGTACCGGCAAGCATGTCGGCATCCACAGAGGCTATTGCGGTTGTAATTCTGGCTTTTAGTCATCCATGTTCGACACTCTCCTCCTGTAAACGTTATCCTTTACAAAAGTCCAACGGCGTTATATCAGGTGATCTGGGTGGCCAAGGATCTGGGTGGCCAAGGACCTCCTTGCCCAATCCATCTTCCTGTAAAATGGTCATTCAAAGAACTACGAACGATGGTACCCCAATGAGGTAGTGCACCATCTTGTTGCAAAAATACATGTGGCTGAAGCTCTTCTATTTGTGGAAATACGAAGTTTTCCAATATGTCTAAGTATACGACTGATGAGACCATCTTTTCTGTGAAAAAGAAAGGCGCAATGACTCGGTCGTGCATTAGTCCACACCATACATTAACCTTTGGAGAATCCCTTTGTGCCTCACGGTACTCATGGGGTTTTTCAGATCCCCATATGCGCACATTATGGCGATTAACAATGCCAGAAAGATGAAAGTACGCTTCGTCGGAGAACATTATGCGCTTCAGAAAATTCAGCATCATTTTCTATTCTCCTTAGCATATCTGTTGCAAAGGCCATCCTCCTAGGCTTGTAATAATAGGCAATAGTTGCCAAAAACAGAAGAGAGAAAAATGAAATTAATAAGCAGACGATATTTAGAAAAGTGCAGATATTTAGACTGGAAAATGAAATTATCTGAAATTAACCACACGCGCAGACGATATTTACAAAAGTAAAGATATTCAAACCTGAAAAGGAAAATATATATGTTATTCCATCAATAAATGCCATAAGTTTGTTTATATCTTCATTATTTTATGAGTTATTAAACATCAAAACGGGTTCGAGACTTTATAAACACCCTGTATATCTGAAAATGATATATTATCAAGAATGTCTCTGCAACTTAATTTGCTTCCTAAGATAATGGATAGCTGATAAAAAAAACATATTCTCAAGAAATACCTATATTCCGCTATTGTTACCATCCAACCACAAACTGCGATTTAACAATTAAATTATCTTTTATAAAATGCAATTAACAATTTTAAAATTATGAATTTCATCCTTACCAGCTGGCTGATTTAAAGACACGAAAGAATAAATAAAATTAAAGTGACTAATCCTGATAATAGTATACAGACACTTAGATTTTATTTTCAAACTATTTACAAGTAAGTAGTTATGGCATCTTACTGTTAGATCTTACAGTATTTGGCTTACTGTAACCACTAAGCAAGCTCTGTGGGTTCTAATTATTACATGCTACCGATTTCCCTTACACGACTTGTCTTGATGGAAGTGATATGCCTAGGTTCAAATAAAGAAGAACTTAATAAAAATTATTTCTCCCACCTTCTTAGCATGTCTTCGTGATGTAAATTGTCAGCACATTCGGAGCGTATTCGAGAGGTCCGTGGCCCGAGTCCCGGCAAGGGCAGTGCTCATTTTTCATGAGTCCTGCTTAAAAAACATTCTAATGACTCTAAAGTGGAGCCCAAACTAAAACAGGTGGTGGATGAGGATTCTTTACCAACAGGATTTGGCGCTCGGGGGTCCTAATCCCCAGTCGCTCTTTAAACGGGGTTATATAAGGTAGTTCTCTGGCGTTCTTAGCATAACTTCGTGGTGTAATGGCCAGTACACTTGGCGCGAATTCGAGAATTTCAACGTTCGAGTACCGGCGAGGCTGTTGCTCAGTTTTCATATCTCCTGCTTTGAAGTAACCTAATCTCTCTACAAAATTAACTTTAATGAATTTCTGTTTTAGAATTAGCGTAAAAAATGCAAATAAGAGCCCGCTTTACAATGCTAAAATTCACACTTCAGTTTTTTTTTTAAGAGAAACCAAAATTCTTATTACAACTAATTTTACAGTTCTAGGCTTTCAACCGTGGCTTACCATTTCGGAGAGGACGTTTCCGGAATTTGCTACACTGGCCAAGATTTAAATATCAATAACCACCAGCTGTTACGTTTTCGAGGCCTCATCCTCCAGCTTACACCGCCACACCTAAGCCCATACTTTTTCTTTTTACCATCGACAGAACAACTTGCCCACTGAGTTAGCTGCTCGTCAGCCTATTGGAACCCTCGATGGAATGAAAGAACTAGAGCTTAGTGCTATGTCCCCCGGGATTTGACTATGCAAAGTAAGGAATACTGAAAGAAGGACCATAACATGGAGAGAAAGCGCATGATATTGTTGAGACTATGTGAAAAATGCTGAAGACCGTTTATCTTGAGTACTAGAAGTTACTGTTACTTGCAATGAAGGACTATAACATCTTCCAATTCAGTGTGCTCCTAGTTGGAATGCGTACTAATAAAAATAAAATTAAATTTAAAAAAGTCTGATGTGTACACCCCATGATTTCCTTGTACGGAATGTTAAATTACACGCAAAGCAGGTGCAGTAAAAGTGCACAAAATAAGAACATAAAGTAAATTAATAAAAATACAGAACGAGCTGTTGACGGCACGAGGTCGAAGGAAAGTAGCAACAGGCTGTCAGCACTGCTCTTAGCATCGTTAGTACAATCTCTAATGCCGCTGAGCGAATAACTATTTTTATTTGTATTCCTGAGCCATGCTGGCATGTTAAATACAGGAAGGCTTTTTAAATGAGAATTCTCTAGTTACGGATAATGATACAGATAGTGATCTGTTCAGTTAGTACTGCCACAAATGCATTAGTCGCTGTCTTTGAAGCCAAATCTCTGAAGGCAAGACAGACATAGGCTGTTCCCTGTTAGGTACTGGATGAAATGCGAAGAGCTATTATTCAACTTCTGGTCTGCTTTTGGATAAAAATTACACAGTTTACTGCCTCTGGTGCTCGACTGCCGATAGTTATCAATTGTTCCATTAATTAACACCTGATAGTGGCTGACGTTCTTTAGAAAGCAGGGAACTTCAAGCAGGCTCAGACATCAGACAACTTTCGGTTCCATTTAACTTACTTGTACTCCTACGTTCGTCTCAAAACACCCTTTATTAAACTCTTTAAAATTCCTAACGCATCGACTTGACGCTAACAAACTACACTTGGCTTGAGCGGTAACTCAGCTAACAAGAACTAAACTAAAAATTCAAAGATATTAAACAATAGAGTTTTTCTACCAGGGCTCAGATAATCCCCAAACGGCGTCAAAGTCTCGTGGCAGCAAAGTAACAGCTGTTACGCCACTTTACACAGCAATAAATGCAGATTCAGAAACTCGCGTTACAAAGTACAGTGCTTGCCCACACTCTCTAACTTCCCCTTCTAGAACTGGGAATTTAAACCTTTTTCTCCCACTAGTACAATGTGCATTCCTTCACTCGCGGTACCAAATTTAAATATTCTGGCATTGGCAATTAGAGGAAATGAAGGCTTATAGTAAAGTAAGCATAAAATTAAACTTAACTGGTTAGTTAAAATAAATATAAATCCCTACAATGTAATAATCAATATTTTATTATATCTAATAAATAACGTCCTTAACAACATATAATGCTCTTAATTTGTTGTAATATTTACTCCTATTGCAATAATATGACACCTTACATTTCTGGAAGAAACTCTAAAAATTATGATGGGGATAATCATGTTCAAGATTACATCAGTTTCTCGGTAATTGCAAAAATCTGCTTTTCAGGTTTTTTTTAATTTGAGATTTTGCTTTATGTCTCGTATTTCCTCAACGTAGAGATCTGAAAAATCTGAAGTGAAAGACCCCAAGGGGTTAATAAACTGAAGTCCGTCTAACTAATCATTGGATTTTAACAGCATATTTCCTAGAATAACTTTTCAATCAAACCACGAACATCTTTTCAATCTAATTCCATATCCGCGAATTTACTTTCACAGATGGTAGTTAATACAAAACAATGTAAAAAAAAAATCTCTTCTTCCACCATAATGAAATACGTACTGCTCAGTATGCTCTGGAGAAATGACTGGAGGCTATGAAAGTAAACCTCCTTAATGCCCGTTTATCCCCCCACTAATGTTTAGGCTTTATCACCCTCATCAGATTTACTTTCCGGGTATTTTTATTTATTTCTTTCCACTTGGTTTTTATAGTCTCGAAGCCATCCAATTCTTCAGCAAATGGTACTTCGCCTTGATCTCTATCTATAATTTCACTCTTAATTCCAGTCATTTTTTATGGCAATTTTTAACTCAGATTTATTTATTTATCTATTTTATTCACTTCTCTTTTTGAAAAGAAAAAAAAAATGCGTTGCAGATCGGTTGCCGCAACGTTGAAATAGCTATTATTAAGCGTTCGAAGGCAGTTCTCCTCACGCTTCCGGCTGTCTTTAGGTAATAAAAATAATTGAGGTTTGTAATTTATTTCCCCATATATATTTTTTATTTCGCTTCCTAAGTTATGCGGCTAAGACCACGCCTTCTGCTGTCGTGAAAGACTTCCAATGTTCTTCAGGATAATTTTCCTTTTTTTTTTTTTTCGATTTTTTTAGTATCAAATAATACAAATTGGGGGTGAACCAATAAGAAGCTCAGATATCAGCTTTTGTACAGCATTAATAGTCATGATGATATGAACCCAGATAACTAGTTATTTTCTTTTCACGCCAAATAACAGGTATTGTATTGATCTTGGGAGGAATGGGTATAGGTATCTTTGGGAAGTTTTTGTATTGTAGAATTCCTTCACCATATGGCAAGTTGAATGAAGAATTGAAGTGTCGATCACTGATGAAGATCTATGAGAATTGTAGGAAGATTATAGGAAAGATCATTTACGACTTGAAGTATTGGAATGTCAAATACTGTAAAATTTGCTTATTTTCGTTCTCAGTTCAACGCTCAAAGGTTTATTATTTTTATTCCTGCCAAACAGTTGAAGTTTCTTGAACTATGTTGTTATTTTCCTGAAGCAAATGTAAGCAGCTCGTTCAGACATCTTTTTTTTATACACTAGTTTCAAGAATATATAGTATTCATTCTGAGAATTTCAGCTGGTATTCTGTGCGTGGAGTTCTTGGAAAAAGAAGAAAAGGAATTTTCATTGTATGTTTAGAATCAAATAATATATACGAATGCTCTGTTTAAAAATTTTTAAAGTCTTGTTTATAAGCAATAACATGGGCTTTACGATGGTTTCTTTTCTTGCTTTGATTTGCTTTTGTTTTCATATCGATTACCAAAAAAATGATTTTTGTCTAGCAGTTTTATTTCATGTGCTAAATATTATAAACTCTTCCAGATAAACTGAGGAGTTATAAGTTAGGTATAGAAAAGAAAAAGAAAACCCGATTCAAGGAAATAGCTTTTAGTTTTGGAAACTACAGTTTGAAATTATAAAATCTAGTGTTTACACCACATGACTTCCTAGTACGGCCTATTAAATTATGCATTTTTGCTGCATTTCATTTAAACTTATTTCTCTGAATTTCATTATAGATATATTTCTCATTCAATTAATTTAGTTCTCATCTCGCGGCAAGGAAAAATTAAATAAAAATGAAAACATCTTCATTAAAAATTGTAAAATACAGAAAAACTTAAAACATCAAGTAGCGTTACAAACCATTAAACAGACAATTTTTATAATTATAATTAGAGTTTAAGTTAATTAAAATTAGGCAAAAAGACAGATTTTCGGGGCATAAAACTTTTGGCCTCATTCGGCAAAAAGACACTGAAGTTGGCAAAGAAACTGACTTATTTCATTATGCAGTTAAGTTTGAAATGTAAACAAATTGCGGCGTCGTTAGGTTTTGTGGAACTTTTAAATAGCTGATAATTCTACAACTATTTCATGCAAATTAACTAAATTCATATAGCCCTTAACCGGAACATGAGAACAATATAATTCAATCACTTTTAAAGGAAAAAAATATAATTTACCAGCATATAACACTAAAAACTTAGCCCACCCAGCCGGGTAACAGAGTGGATATATATATATATATATATATATATATAACCACTGTGTTACAGTATATATATATATATATATACACATATATTACACATATATTTATGTACGTTTTTTTTGGCCGATTGCAACCAAAACGAGAGGTGCACATCTACATGAAATAGCAGTTCCACATACGAACTTTCAGCGTTCTCAGGCTACTCGTTTTTGAGTTATGCTAGATACATACATACGTACGTACGTGCTGACGTCACGAAAAGTCTCTTTTGAATTCATTTTAAACCCATTTCCCAATACGTTTTGGGAAAAACAGTCCTTTATTCTGTCCGTACGTACATATGTGACGCAGAAACAGCGTTCAGATGGAATCGAGAGCGGTCAAGATGGATAATTTTTCTGAAATACGATTTTTGCGGTTACAATACTTCCTTTACTTCATACAAGGAAGTTAAAAATATTCATCACTGTTTGTCACTTTGAGTACAATACACGATTTATTTAATACCTGTTTCTTTGTATCGTTAATAGACATTATTAGTCCAAAGGGATTTAGTCCCGAAGGACTATTACTTTCGTTTTGCGATTTTGCGTTGAATCACTCCGAATGCCCGTTTCACTTTTCAAATTGTTGCCACTAAATGTTATCGCTCTGCATTAAATTTAAAAAAATGAAAAATCTGCATAAATGTATGCATGTTTCTCGCATTGTGATAAAACCTAGAGCCATCGAATTTTGAATGACGTAATCCTACTGCGAATATGGGCATCTGGAAGCCCTAATTTTGAATTTGAAATTTGCTTTATTATCGATTTTATGTTTTGTAACATTTCAACGAATTTCTGATTAACAAACTAAATGATTTCAAAGCGAGCAATGGCAACACTGTACGGAAAAAAAAAAACATTTTTATCTCCAGCGCACGAGACTTACGGAAATTCTAAAGATATGTTCATTTTAAAATGATTTTGCGATATTGATTTTGAACTGAATTTTATGGTTTGAGTACGTAGTACATGATATTTAATAAAAAAAGGTAGCACACGAAACGTTAAAAAAACGCGCCTTTGGACGTAATTTAAAATCTGAAATCTTTCAGATTTTTTTTTTTTTAAATTTCACCACAAGTGACTCCGTTTAAAGAAGTTGGAAGTTGTTACGAAGAATATCGCTAATGGATATCAAGCAACGAGTAATGACAGCGAATCTGTTGAAAAAGTTTCTTCTTCAATATTGTAATTCGAAATGCATTTTCATTTTAAACAGACTTGAGTTTCTTTTGATTTAACTTACTGGACTTAATAATAACAGATAGCTAATAATAAATAAACAAACGCACCATAAATAAAGATGTAAAACTGTTAAAAATTGGAACATAATTAGCTTTTATTTGAGATAAATCCATAAAAGATGTCACTATAAATTTATCTGTATATTGCTGAAGCATTGAGAGACCTGAGGCGCAACCCAGCACCGCAAAAGATGTCGATGATGACGAGATTCCCTTGACACTTATGATCGAGACTGCAGTAGGCACTGCACGTGCTTGCGTGAGCAACGATGAGCTAAGCACGGGAATTCATGCACCTGCTGGCGCGTGCTTTTGTCTGCGCCTGTTTTTTTCCCCGCTAGACCCCTAAGCTGGTAAAGGCGTAAGCAATGTAAGAGGATGCTATTTTTCATGTTGCTAAGGTTATTTCATCGATAGCCGCTAGTCCCAAGACAGAAACTCTTTCTCTTGGGGATAGAAGAGGGAGGGGGGGGAGAAGTCTAGAAATACAACGGCGGGTGCGTTTGCAAAACCCGTAATTGTGGCTTTTGTTGAGATATTTGTGGGAAATACCACCTGAATGATGCATATCGAAATTCTAGCAGGAATAATTTAGAATAGATTTTTACTAGGCGAGGAAATAATTCCGTGTCTGAAATGACGGAACCTTCAAATGGCTATCGATCTAAAAATGTAATTACTACTTAAGAAAAAGCTTACATGTCTTCCAAAACTGTATTAAGTGGGTATTAATATTCTATCAAAATTAACGGGGAAGAATGATGAGCTCACGGCTTAGTAGCTTCTCTTTAACATACGTTTGATTGCTTCATTAAAGGTTTCATTCATTTTGTTGCCATCAAGTATCGCACAAATTTCTGGCATAGACTATCGGGGGCTGTGCAAAGGATACAAATCTTTAACAGCAAATACAGTTAATTGAAATCGCAGAGTTATAAAAACAATTATCATTTTAATAAATTAAAAATTTATAATTAGATTAAATTCATGGTTTTTTTTATCTGATAAATAGAATTAATGTCTTCGAAGAGAGATGCTATTACATAGACTTCATAAACTGATTTTATGAATCATAACCAAATTTTTCAGTTACAGGCTTGCATATAAGGAACACATCAGCAGAGAAATAGAAAACTATTATTCATTTTTTACTTCCTTGTACGAAGTAAAAAGCAACTATTGTAATCGCGAAAAATGTCGGGTATCATATTTCAACGAAAATATCCATTTTGACCGCTATCGAATGCAATTTAACGATGTTTTTGCGTGACATCTGTACGTAAGGGCAGGATAAA
>KK117013.1:423681-483191 GCA_000611955.2 Stegodyphus mimosarum
CTGATTTAAAATGGATTCTGAAAAGAATTCTTGGTGGCGTCTGTACGTGCGTACGTACGTATCTCGCATAACTCAAAAAAGAGTAACCTCAGAATGTTGAAATTTTGTATATAGGACTGCTATAATATATATATGTGCACCTCAGTTTTTGATTCAAATCGGCCGCACCAAAAGTACATACATGTATATGAATATATTTAGATGCCCACTCTGCTACTCGGCTCAGAGAGCTCAGTTTTTGTATTCTTATATGTTAAAAAATTGTTGCCCCTACTGTCTTTAAAATGATTGAATCATATTGTTCTTATCATGCGGTTAAGCTTTTTATACCTTAGTAAATCTGCATGCAATATTTGTAGAAATATCAACAATTTAAAAGTTGTTTAAGTGCGGCTAAGCCTAATCATTTTAGCATATAGCAGCCATATTTGTTTACATTTGAAGCTTAGCAGAATAGTGGATTTGTTGCCAATCTAGAGAAACTAAGCTTCAGCGACAAACATAACGCCTTCTTTTATTATTGCGAATTAAATCATGCTTAATCCATTCTGGAATTTCTTCGAGGAAATAAGTGCTTAAGATTTACTTCGTAATTTTTAACATAGATATTTTGAGATTTTACCTATTTTTGCCTTGTCACGAAGTGGGAACTAAATTAATTGAATTAGAAATACTGAATCGTCTGCAAAAAACTGTTTCTTTTCTTTTCTTTTTTTTTTCAATTTCTTTTATACAGCGCTTTAGATTTATCATAGTATTTGAATAGAACATGTGGCAATGATTAGATAATTCTTCAGATGATATAACGCTTTATGCGTTCTGAGTTATAAAATAAATGAGATGTAACGCTGTTAAGTGAACTTAGCGCCAGAGTGTCGCCTTGGTAAACAAATGTAGTGAGTTTTAAAGAGTGCATTTATTCTATTACGGTTTGTGCGCTATCGAAGAAGTAGATTTAATTCAATCCAATAAGTTTAAATGAAATGCAAGAAAAAATGCGTATAATTTAATATTCCGTACGAGGAAGCCATGTGGTTTACACATTAGAGTTTTTTATGAATAAGTATTTGAAACAATTCGAAAGACATTTGTTGTCGAATCAAATATAATTCTATGACATTCCTAGAATTTCTAAGATGTGAACCATTTGTGAAGGTATTTAACTATTTGTGAACTAACAGTAATAGAAAGTTGCTATTTTTCTCTTGGAAGTCTGAAAAAAGCTAAAATGCAGTATTAGAACTTGGGGCAGGGGGACAGAAAAATACCCTAAAATTTTAGTAGTGTATTAATGAAGCATATTCACGCACACTTAAAATTTTTAATTCAAAACCATTTGTTTTTACCTGTTTTCATATAATGTAGGCAATGAATAATTTTCATAGCAGCTGCACACCAGCACCTGTAGACCATACACATTTTATCTCTCAGTTTCAGAAGACAGAGAGCGTTTATTGTTGTTATGTTGTGACTTATCTCACTTTTCTGAGAGTAACATCAGGACAAGCCCACGAAATTCACCGTGGCAAGGAAAGCAAGACTGCGCCTGTGAGAAAGCCTCGAGAACCATGCAGTAAAACGTCTCTCAGTTACGAGCACCCGAGGTCTCTTCTTCCCCTCTCACCCCTCTTCCCCTACCATTAACCTCTCAAGAAGATTTTCGGCTCGCCGCATAGTTAGAGTGCACCATGCCGCAGAGACGCTATACATTTACAAACATCCATGCCTTCTCCGGGCTTCAAACCCGGTCGCATATTTCGTAAGTGCACATCTGTATCACCACCGAGGGAGTGGGTTCTAGAATGGACCAATGGGCGTCTATTGGGCTAAATAATACGGCTAATTTGACATATTATTTAAATGGGCTAAATAATATTTCTGTCATTTCACATGACCTTTGTCGAGCTTTAAGCAAGTTGGTTGAAATGCTTTGACAAGCAGTTTCCTGTACAAAATAATTAAAGC
Source organism: Stegodyphus mimosarum (assembly GCA_000611955.2). Taxonomy (NCBI): domain Eukaryota; kingdom Metazoa; phylum Arthropoda; class Arachnida; order Araneae; family Eresidae; genus Stegodyphus; species Stegodyphus mimosarum. The sequence continues at coordinate 425,647 of KK117013.1, forward strand.
ATCGTGGATTTCTTGTGAAAATTTTCACTGCGAAGTTAGTACAAATATAAGCATGATTATGTCTTATATTATTATAAGAGCATAAGTCTCAGCATTTTTATTTCAGTCTATATGAAAAGGATGTTCAATAATAACAACTAATGCACAGTTTTAATTCAAAGTGAACTTTTCTAATTTACATTCCTACGCTTTTATTGTGATAAATTTCACATTAAAAAGAAATATTTTTCAAACAGAATGAATTTTCTTATTCACAACGAAGATATTTAATTTATTCATATATAATTTTTAACGTTAACAATAGGTACAATCAGATCATTCCCAGTATATGTTTTGAATCTTATATAAAATCAAAGGAATGCAAGCATTGATACAAGAAAATACCAGATTCACTGTAACAATTCGAGTTAATTTGAATAAAAAATATTATGCACTGGAATTCTCTTAATACACCAGTCTTAGGAAATGCATAATATCCTAGGCTAATTGTAACTTGAGTCATTTTCTCGATATAAAGTTATAACTGGATATATATAATGTCACGAACATTAATACGAATAGCCAGTGAGCGAAAGTGAAAAGTTCACAATTAAATAAACTAGTAAAATGAAAGCACTACGATATTTTCTACTGAAATGACAGCAGCATTTATACGCCATACATTTATAACTGCGAAACCAATGCAAAATAAAACGTAAACAACACCATGCGATCAAATGCGCAGTTTCAAAGATTCAGAGTCACAAGAGCAACACAGAAGCTCATTGGTCCATTTTTTAAACTCAGTGGCGATACTGATGTGCACTTGTGAATTTATGCAACCCGGGCCCTTCGGTATCACAATAGGCTCCCCTAACCACTATACCGTTTATGCAGCAGCATTAATTGTTCCCACCTTTAATGTAAACGCTAAAAGTGTGCAAGTAAATTCTGAATGTTTTCGGAGATTCAAATCATTTTCACTATGTTCACTTAATAACTGAAGAAAATCAATCTTGACATGAACACAAAAGGTGGCATTTTACATTTCATTTAGCCTAACCAAATGGAATTTCTGATAACGCTTTTTACAAAAAACTCATGGTAACTTCCTTAGGCAATTAAAAAAGGAACGAACTATGATTATCTACAACAAAATTAAATAAACATGTATTACACTAGATTTGTATATCAGTGTGCCTAAAAACGTACCTGGAGTTTGGTACTGTGGTTTATCTGAATAGTTAAAAACAATGAGTTGACTTTGTAGGATACGTTCTCTCTCGTAACCGCGTGTCTTCGTGTCGTCACAGTAAACAGACCTGGATAGCAATCGGAAGGCAAAGAATTCGAATCCCCACTTGGTTGTAGCTGATTTTCTGACTCTTTCTACTCCGAAAATTTTAAATGAATCTGCAGTGGTGTTGGAATTAAAATGTGGTGGACGATAATTCGTCATCACCAGAATTTGGCTTGGGTTCTCTCCTCACCAGTTCCAGTTTCAGTGCGAGTATTTTCTTCCCTATTATCGCCTGCCTTAATGGTGTAATTGGAAACACGTATGGTTAGCAGTCGAGAGATCTGAAGTTCGAATTGAGAGCATTATGCATTTTTCATTTTTCTTGTTTAGACAAACCTAATGACTCTATAACTACGTCTATAGCCTGCTTCGATGACTTAACCTCAGCGGAACATTCATAGTGATTCAATATGTTATAATTAGATTAGTTCACATAAAATATGTAAAAATTCATTTTTTATAAACTACATTTTCTTTTCGACTACTTTATTATTGTTTAAATCATACAAAGGAAAAATGCTTATCGGTAATTACAAATAATGCATTTAATGTTTATTTTTATTACAATTATCACCTTTTAACTCCAAACCAGTGAGCCAAGAACGAATTTATAATCCGCGTTATAAAATTTAATGCTGCTAAAAATCGTGAGTATTTAAAACAATATTCGCCTGTTAATAATGAATATATTAAAAGTACATATCTTATAAATGAATAGAAGTTTCCTGATACAGATATCCTCTCATAGAATTTTTTCAACGTCTATAATTGGTCACAGACGAATTTTTTCCTAACTGAGGAGAGTTCTAGAAATTCTGTCTCAAGATATTTTTTAGCTCAAAGGGCGTTATCCCAGAACGGCTATTAATTTCGTTTTGGTGTTTTACCTTGATTCCCTTTTCAAACTGTTGTCACCAAATATTATCGCCCTGTATTATATTTCTAAAACTAAACTCAGTGGCGTAACAGCCATAGTGGACCACGGCCTACAGTGCCCTTTTCTGCTTTCTTGACCTTTTGGGCCCCGGAGTTATATTTCAAAAATTTAAATAATGAAAAATTTGCATAAATGTATGTATGTTTCTCGCGTTGTGATAAAACAACGGTACCTAGTGCTATCACATTGCGAAGAACTTAATCCTCCACCGAATATGGGCATTTGGAAGCCCTAATTTGGAATTTGGACTTTCTTTTATTATCTATTTCATATCTTATCAGACATCAGAGAATTTTTGATTAACAAATTCAACGATTTGAAAGCGAGGAATGGCAACACCGCACGAAAAAAAAACATTTTTATCTCCAGTGCGCGAGACTGTGTATCGGAAATTCTAAAGATTGCGATATTTATATTAAATTGAATGTTATGGTTTAAGTGCGAAGGACATGATATTTAATAAATAAAGGTGACGCACAAAACGTTAAAAAAACGTCCCTTTGGGCGTAATGTAAAATCTGAAAGCTCTCAGATTTTTTTTTTGTAATTTTTGAAACTTTTAATATTTTTATAATTCCTGCATGCCATGATTTGTACGTACTTTACTTTTTTACCACGATATTTTCGACGATGATGTTTTTAAACTGCAAAGTTTTTGAACCGCTTTATTTTCGACCTGTACCACGATTTTTTAGAGCTGTGATGTTTTCTCTTTGCTTTTTTTTCGCCCACGATGTTTCGTACCACGACGTTTTCGTCTTGCTCTATTTTCTCCGCGCCATTTTCGTCCGCGATGTTTTTTTTGGCTGTAACCGTTTGCCTACCAGCAGTTTCCCAAAAGAGTTTTTGGTTTGACACTATTTTTAGCGCTCCCAAAAGGCAGTAGCCAAGACACTATTCGTTTACAAGCATCCATGCCTTCTCCAGTACTTGAACACAGGCACGAGGTTAGGGGAGCCGCGTATGGAAGTACCACCGTGCCACATATTCTGCTGCTTTAAGTTTCCCCGCTCCAGCTGATAACTTTATTACTTTTTACAATTCATATTGAAGAAACGTTTCCTTTTTTCTCATTTAGTACGTATTCACTCGTTAAAAGATAAGACGAAATAAGATTCTCTTCATTCCTCATGTCCTAAATACTGCGATATTGAATAATCAATACATTAAAAATGCAATCGTTGTAGAAGCTATTTTTTCAGTGTTGCAACATAGTTTTATTGAAGGTTCTTCGTTTGGCAAAGACTTCAGATAAACTAAATCACTATCAAAAGTACCTCATACTATATAAGAAGCAAGAAGAGTATAGACACTAACACCAAGCAAAATTCTCTCTAGCGTTAAAATTTATGGCTGTTCTCATATACAGTCATACCAAAACTGAAGGAAGCAAAAATTATTTTAAGTAATCGAAAGTTCGACTTAACGAGAAAAATTAATATTGATTTTAAAACGTTCCACTGCTAGTTAAGTTTAATTTTCTGATAATATGTATTTATCGATCTGGAAAAATCTAGAATCTGTTATCAATCAATGCAGACAGCTCGAATTACTGAAAACACTTGGTGATCGATCTGTAGATTTCTTACAAAATCTTTTTTCTTCATTCTTTAAATATTTTGCTTAAAATCAAACAGCCCCACCAGTGACCGAACTGTTAAGATGTCTGAATGCTGATAATTGGAACTCAGGGGAACAGCAGCTGTGTGGTTATTTTTGTGTTTTTTTCAATATGTAACATTAATTAGTTTCCCTTAAAACTACCTCTCCGAAGTCATCCCTCCCTTTAAGCAGATAGATCGCTAAATTTTGCTATATTCAAATAACTTATAAACATAAAAGTAAAATGTCTGAATCCAAAAAAGAAAAACCTTAACTTCCTATTATTAATGTTTCGCAAGTTATTTAATTTTCAGTTACTTCTGACTTTTGAAGTCTTTTGCATATACAATTGTAAGTTGTGCTATACGGTATTCCTCCCGCCTCCTTCCCGTGGTGTAATGATCAGCACACTCGGGGCGTATTCGAGAGGTCCGAGGTTCGACTCCCAGCGAGGGGACAGTGGCGCACGAACTAAAGGTTTTGGATGATGATTCTCCAGCACCAGGATTTGGTGATTGGTTCCCCTAATCCCCAGTCGCCCTTTAAAAGGGGAGTACATAAGGTAATTCTCCCGCCTTCTTAGCATGCCTTCGTGGTCTAATGGTCAGCATACTCGGTGCGTATTCGAGAGGTCCGTGGTTGGATTTCCGGCGAGGGCATTGCAGATTTTTCACATCTCCTGCTTTCAAAAAGTACCTAATATCTCTACAGTGTAAAAACAAGGCAGTGCCAACATGTTGCTCCTAAACAGTCGAGTTTGTTAATTAAAATTAAAATTGCATTTTATCGATAGTCCTACAGTCTGGAGTTCTTGAGATAAAAACGCTTTACTTCGAACAGTAGTGTTATTGGTCGCTTTTAAATCGATAAACTTTTTAAAAAATCTGAAAGGGTTCAGATTTTAACATTAGACCAAAAGAGCTCTTCAGTATGGTTTATCAGCATACATTTTCAATAGAGATGATTCAGAGAAGAATAGCGAAACATTTTATAGGGTACTAGATGAATATACATTTAGACTAGCATGGAAAAGTTATCCATCTTGTGTATATTCAAAAAATTGAAAAATATATAATGTAATTCCATAAAAATATTTAATATTTTTAATTAGCTAAATCATGAATTAAATGTATTTTTATTTGTCTGAATCAGATTCAAAAGTATAAAAATATAATATTCTTAAGAACTGCATCTATTGCTTTCAGATACCTTAGTTTATTCATCAATAGAGAACAGATTCAGTTTTAAAAATGAATATCTTATATTTCTTCGAATGGCTGCAGATTCGAGCTAAAAGCGAAACAACACATAAAAGTGAAACAATAAAAAAGTCGCGTTTCGCAGGTTATAGCCTTTTTGGACTAAAATAAAATTCGAAATTCAAAATTGGCCTCGATGTGCCAATTTTGAATTTGTTCGAATGGAAAACTATATGCATTCAAAATTTGTTAGTTCTACATACCGTCCTTTTATACAATCCTTTGGTTTGCTTTATTTGATTACGACAAAGCACGCCAGATTAGTTGCCTAAGGAGGGATGCCTTTGGGGAGGACTTTCTAAGGGAAACTGGTTCATATCCACGTTACATATGGGGAAAACCACGAAAAGCCTATTCACCGGGATTTGAGCACCTGACTGAACTACCAGTGTTCAGCGATTTTACCACTCGGCCGCTGATGAGCCCGTTTTCCTGCAATGAGAGGAACATGCATATATACAGGTTTTTCATTAGTTAATAATAGATACTTAAGTGTACTTTTACTTGAAAGATATCTACAATTTTTTAATTGATTATGGCAAAAATGTATAATTAATCTGTTAAAGAAGAATACTCAAAGGCTATTTATTGAGGCGGAAGGACGTTTATGTACAGAATTAAAAATTTTCTTATATTACATAAATATACAAAAAGTGATCGAGAGCCCAATGCAGGGTGAGCTCTCACTGTTCCTGTAGTTCAGACCCTTACCAGCTGGTGGAATTTTAATTAAAACTAATGCTAAAATAAGCCTAGTTTTTTGTTCTTCATCAATGTTTCAACAGACATAGACCTTTTGCATTAATAAAGGGAGGAGTAACAGCAAAGTTTAGTCTCAACAAAGTTTTATTATAGTGTTCGTGTAAATCATGGTGAGATAATTATGCAGCATTGTACACCAAATGTTTTGAGTAAGATGGATTCCAAGACAATGCGTGATTTATAGCCTAATCACTTTACTTTTGGCATTAGTAAAATGCTCCACGATCGCGCTATAAATTATTTCACTTCTTGTCACTATCACGTGAAACTTAATCCAGGAATAGAAGCTAAAGTACTAGGCAACATAGGTTGAAAAAAAGCTTCTAGAAATAAGCCAAAAACGCTCAAATTAGAGAAAGCTACCACGGCTGCACGAGAGACAAGATACCTATTACGTGAGTCGTATTTTGAAAAGAAATAAAACTTTCGTCCCCAAAATGGCGCCACACTCAGTGGCGGATGGGTGAGGGAAAGAAAGAAAGAAAAGAAGCCATAACTTTATTAGAGAAGTGACGCTTTACTTCTTCAACTCGTCGTTGCTCTAAATGGAGTTGGCATTTATTGAAAGAAGATCGAGTTCGCGCGGGAGTTCTGTTTTGCGATGGACAGACAGACAGACAATGCTTTGAGATCGAATTCTCCTCTTTCAATAGTTTTCTTTCGGACTTTTACTCTCTGTAACTCCGATGGACATTTTTCTCTCACTTTTCCTCAGTTGACATTATCACTTTCTTTCTCTCAAAAACCCAGCAGTCATTTTTATCTTTTATCTCTGTAAGGGAAAGATATCCCCCCCAAAAAGAAGTTTTTCTTTTCATGGGCCGCTCATCATTCCCTCCACAATCTTCTCTTCCCACCCTTTGACAAGAAATACTTTCGATACGGTTTTTCATTTGTTCGATATCATTTTTTACGCCCTTGGGTTATTTTTTAAATGTTTTTTTTGCGTGGGGCTGGAAGAAAGGGGGCCACTGGTGTTTGGATTTTTCATGTAGTTATAGCTTTCGGTCTTACAGGAAGAAGTAGGCTGGGGGTCTCTCGGAAAGGATGTATTATTTGACCTCTAAAGGAAATTCTGGAAAATATATAGCATGGGACTGTAGACTTTATGGTACGTACATAAGCTGGCTTGCAAAATGGCGTGGTAAGCGTGGTTGCATTCGAAGAGCTCAGACCTTCCCAAAATCTGAATGGTTTAGTATGAAAAAAACTGAGAAAATTTTACTTGAGAATTTCATCGTATCTAGAAAGTTTTCAAACGTAGACTGATACTGCATGTAAAATATTTTTTAATTTCTATACATCAGCAATACGCAGTTTACATTCGAGTAATTTTCGCATTCGTTATTAACAGGTTTTGAGCTGATCAACAAGCGCGGATATTGGATGAGACATTTAGTTATTTAGTTAAATAATTTCATCTTACTCTCACAGCAGAAACTCATGATAACTTTTTATAATAAAGGCAGTTAAATTTTTATAATTTTTATAATAAAGGCAGTTAAAATTATGGTTAATTCAACCATTTTACAACTAATTCAGAGCACTTATGTACATACTTGCCGATTTGGAAAACAATTCAGCTATGAATTGTTTTCTAAATCGGCAAGAAGCACACGAATTCAGTGGCAAATTAAATTTAAACGTATTTTGAAATTTAGAATTTACTCTATACTTCATACAGAAGAATGTATATGCAGATTCCACAACATACAATAGCAGCTCTTGTTTTCTAATCTCTCATCTTCTGAAGGGCGATCGGCTTCACTGTTCTTTTTTCTCTACTGTGGCCAGGAACGCTTTTTCCAGAAGTAAATCAGCATCATACTACATTTGAAATGCCTTTTATATCACAGCATTTTTGAATGATGTCCTTTTGTACTCACCACGTATCGTAGCTTACAGTATCTATGGGTTTTATCTAGCCTTCAAGAAAAATCTATTCATCCGTTTTTTATTGCATGTACAATAGCGCTATATGATAACTTTCAAGCATGCTAGTGCAGTGATTCCACTGGTCTATATTTTTTTGAGTGCCTTAATCAAGATAAGAATCGAGATAAGAAACATATTCAAATGCATACGATACTGATAATACTTTGTATCCTTATGTTGACTTATTTTTCTTCTTCATATACAGAGGCTGTTCGCACATTTTTTAGACGATTTTGGTAAGCGGTAATAAAAAATCGTTTGCTGCAAAAGAAGTAATTGCAATTGTACTATGTTTTTAAAAGTCAAAATTATCGTCTGTTGCTTGCCACTTATTATCATAAAGAGGGAGAAAAAAATTTAAGTACATGGTTCAAAGAATCGAAAGAAAGTTTTTCTAAGGGATTCATGATTGTTGCTGGTTTTTCTTATAATGGCAAGTTAAAAATAAAGAGAGTGCAAAAAATGTCAAAATTAACTCCAAATACTATCAGGAATATATTTTATCGCCAATTTTTCTGAATGAAATACCATCGCTTTACCCACAGTGCCATCAATCTGTGAGACTCCATCAGGACAAAGCTAGCAGTCACACATCAAAATCTACTGTAAATTTCCTAAAAGAAATGGAACAAAAAACTGATATCAAGGCCATACTCTTCACTGATATCCCTACTAAATCTCCCGATGTGTCACCTATGGATTTTTGTGCTTTCGGGCTTTTAAAAACTGCATTATCTAAACATTGTTCCCAAACCCTAACAGGACTCTGGAAAGCTGTTCGGGAGGAATGGCATAGAATGCCTCTTCTGACACTTCAAAAGGCATTATTATCCTGGAAATTGCGGTGTCGAAAGATAGTTCAGAAGAAGGGATGTCAAATAGACCATTTAAAACACAAGAAATTTATGTAATTTAGTTTTGTGAATACAATATACATCGTCTAAAAAATGTGCGAACAGCCTCTGTACTTGTTATGAAACAAAAGTTTCAAGTTCATTATCCAATGTAATCAAAACTTTATTACTGCTTCTTAAATGAGAGTTTCCAAAGAAAGATTCTTCGCACGTTTCCTAAGACGCAGCCAATCTCAGTTTTTAGGTTTGATGAGATAAGGAAACCTGACCCTCTCTCTCTTTCACTTATACAGACATACAGTGCCAGAACACTTTTTGATCCTACAGAAAAATCATTTCCTCTAATACTTCTACAATCTCCTAGAGCGTAATCCTTCTAGAACTTGCTAATGTTTTCCCCTAGTTTACCATTATAATATGAAAACATTTTATCTAACTCCTTTCCGTGAATAAAATGGAATCTGAAGTTGTCAAATGCTACAAAGTATTTATAATATGTTTAAAAAAATAATACTCTGCAAAAATAAAGAGCAAACTGAATTCATTAATAATGGTGAACAGCAGTCTAGCATTTTATGTTATGCATACTTCATATTAAATATACCGTGATATAAATTGCAATAAAAATTCTAGTTCACCACTTATTCTTAAAATGACGTCTTTTTCAAACATTTTTAAGACCTTGTAGAGTCATTAGGTTTTTTGAAGCAGGATTTGTGAAGAATGTGCAAGGTTCTCTCCGAGACTCGAACCTAGTCCTCTCGATTAACAGCCGAATGTGCTACCGTTACACCTCGAAAGCATGTTGGAAGGAAGGAGAAAATACCTTATAAACTCTCTCCTTTAAAGAGCGACTGGGGATTAGGGGACCCAATCGCCAAATTCTGGTGGTAAGAAACTATCCTCCACCACATTTTAGCTCGGGTTCCACTATAAAGGCATTAGGATTTTTGATGCTGGAGAAATGAAAAATGTGCAATGCCCTAGTTATAACTCGAACCTGGACCTCTCGAATACGCGTCGAGTGTGCTACCGTTACACCACGAAGAGCGGGAAAACACTTCTGACATGAACCCCATTTTGAGAAGATCTGGGATTCATTCTTTAGAAAGTAAAAATGGAAAATTAGAGAAGAAAGAAAAAATTATTTACATTTTAAGTTTTATCATGAAAATGCTTGAAACTACTTGCTATTCCGAAATGATATACTACATATTAGTATATGAAGTAAAAAAAGTAAGGAAACAGTGGTAAAGAGTGTAAGAAAAAGTATTTATCAGTTGTACTATGTTTTCCCCTTTTCCTAATAAGCAGCTTACATGCTTTCAAAGTTCAAAGTTTCAGCACTATACTTCGATACAATGTCGTAAAATTTCAAAAAATTAACTAAAATATACACCACTGTAGGGACAATAGCAATCTGACAACAGATTACAGTATTACATAATGCAATAGTGATAAAACAGAGCAATAATGACATGATATTGATATTTATGTAGAATAAGATATTTTCAGGAACTAAAACAAGTAGCCAATTGCAGATTATCTAGCATATGCGATATATATGCATTTAAATTCAAGAAAAGTGTAGGAGTTTGATGATAATGGTGACAAGAGTTCAACTTGTAACCGAAACCAGGAACTATTCAGATCAGTAGTGCGATTTGATAATTAGATAGACTTCATCAAACATAAAATTCAGAGAACTTCACTCATAAAATTCAGAAGACTCATGATCAAGAACCAGGCTGTAAAATACATTTGAAAAATATATTTAAAAAAAAAGCGAGAATGAGAGGCAAGTACTCGTGGAAGCAACAAACAGAACGCAAAGTATACGGATGAAAGAAAATCGATAAACATTAGTGACCATTCAGAGGTATGAAGAGAAATCATGACGCCTTTAGCTCTCTAAACAATTTTTAAGAACAATTATTCCTTTTTGGGTGACAGAAAACGACAATTAAATGTTAGTTCTAAAAAACAGATTTTTTTTGCGTACCGTAACTAAAATTTTTGGTTAGAACATCAATTGGAATAGTAGGTATAGGTACAATATTTAACAACATACTTCTCTTTTTCAAAGAATTTTCTTTGAAATAAATTCCAGTTTTCTCTTTACACATAAAACAATTCCGAAATTTTGTATTTGAAAATTCCGAACGAATTTGTGCATGATCCATGTTCCATAATTATTTGAGGAAATCGACATCAAACTCTGAGCATCCTTCTAACTTCCTTTCGTATACTACGGAAGAAAAATCTTTGTATCTTGCGAAACAACCTTTGTGTAGCCCACAGTATTATGCCAGTCAGTAAGTTAATCAATTTTTAGGTTCCACCCCGATACCTACTTATGCAATCACTAGTCTGCTCGTAAATCAGTTGATTCTCGAACATTTTTATTTTAAAGAATCTCATAATTTTCATCCATAGCTGTTTCGCGCTTTCCTGCATTTGGCCTTTAGGAAGACATCCGGTTTTAGACAGTTTTGGTGTCTGCAGAAATTTGTTATTGGTTTCATAATTAGTATCGAGTTTTTGAAGCGGTGTATTTCTTAAAGTCTTTTACAAAATCTTTCTCGAGACTAAAATTCCTTACTTTCGCTTCAGAATATAACTGTAGCCATACCGCAGAGAGTAAAAATGTTTAGCAGTAAGATATGTTGAAATTATTATTTTTTATACGTTTTTGTGACGTTTGTGTGAGTCAGTGGCAGGAATCTTTTAGAGATTGTGTGAAGTTTAAAAAATATTTTAGCAAATAAATCAGTTGGACTAACCAAAAATTTAAAAAAAAACATTAGCTGATAGTTTTCGTTTAGTGCTCCCAAAATAAGTAGACGGATAATAAAGAAAATATGGTCTTTCAAAAGAAAAATAATGAAAAATAAAAAAAGCGATTAATAACATTCGGCCAGATAACGTATCTGCAGAGGGTAGAGGTATATATTTAAGTAGCTATTTTCTCTCTTGCTTAATTGCTGTTTGCCTTATTTAACTTCCCATGACAATTAGTAACAAAGTCTGTGAGAATACGAGGCTACCAGGGGGTGAGCGGTAAATACGCAGAGCACTGGTAGTTCGGTCCGAGGCTCGAATCCCGCGAACTGGTTGACGCATGGGTATTATCGAGGTTTGACCATTGTGTAAGGTGCATGTGAAACCAGTTTCCCTTAGAAAGTACTCCACGAAAGCATTCCTCCCCTAGGTAGCCCTCAAGGCTCTGCCGTAATAACATAAACCAAACTGTGAAAATACACTATTTCTTCAACTGTGAAGCACAATCCGTAATACTATTCCTTAACTCATAAGATCTTAATGTTGCCAAAATTCAAGTTATGCCACATTTACGGCCCTAAATTTATGACTAAAGGAAAGGTTAAGCAATGGGGTCTAAAATTTAAAGTTGGTCGTGCAATTTTTTGATGTGGACAGAAGTAGAATGCTTCGCCAATGTAAATGCAAAAATTTCGGAAAATCGATTAATGACCTCACGATTAATGCTGTTGGTGGGGAATTTCTAAGCATTTTCCTAAATGCAGTCCACAAAACCGTTATAGATACTACACTTAGCGTTTAAGATAAAACACAAAAATATGATTGGTGTTCAAAAGAGTCAAATGATGACATTTGCTTGTCCCTTTTTGGATGCTGAGTTTGAAACTGTGATAATTGTTGTTTCTTTGTTCTATGCTGTAACTGTTGGTAGAAACTTTACTTTAACATCAAAGTAAAACGAAAATATTTAAATAGGACAAGCATGCGCTGTTTTCTATGACAGAAACTGTACCCTTTCTGGGATTACAGGCAACCTACAAGCATCGCCGGGTGATGAGAAAAGAAATATCAGAAAATTCCCTTTGAAAACAACCTATGTATGACTTTACTACTGAGATTCTTTAAATACGGTGCTGAACTGAGCTCTGACCTATTGTCAAATGGATAAGACTCTTGAACACTGGTATTTACACCAGAGTTTGAGTCCTAGCAAAAGAATTCTCGTAGACAGTTTTTCAAGAAGGCATTTCTTCCTTCTTGAAAAACTGTCTACGAGAATAATAAGCAGAGTTTTCTCTTTCTAAACAAACAAATTGAATTACACATTACACGTATCGCCAAATGTTTCCTACAGTTTTATGGGTAAGAAACAAAAAAGAAAGAAGAGTTTTAGGAAGTTTTTTTCTAAATTCTTTCCCGACTTTGGGGATAACTCCAGAAAAGTCATCATCTCGTGAATTAACATTTTCTTCTTGCCCGGCAAATTTCAAGAAGCAGTATTTCCAGTAACGCCTATTACAGATAATAGTTAGGGACGCTGATGGCTTTATCAAAGAGGCCGGGTTCAAATCCCGGAGAAGTCATGGGTCTTTGTAAATATATAGTATCCATGCGGCATGAGGACACTAATATACGGCGTCTCGAATGTCCTCTCGAAAGGTTGGTGATAGGGGAAGAAGATCGGAGACTCTCCGATCCATTCGCCCCCTGGGTGCTCTCCATCAAAATGGTGGAGGGGAAATGACCAAATTCGTATTGTAACCTGTATGGCGCTCAAGGTTCTTGCCAACGACAGGCGCAATCGTGCATTCCTAGACACGATGAATTTCGTGGGCTTGTTCTGATGTTACTGTCAAACAAGAGAAATAAGTTACAAAAACAGTAATAGTTTTATGAAACAACTTACAAGCTTTTTAACATTTATGTTCACATTATTTCACGAAAACGTAGTAAAATAATAATAATAATAATAATATTAATGCCAAAGCACATGATTTAAAGATAGCACAAAATTAAAGAAACTTAGGAAAGAAAAATAAGCCGGAAAAAAATTCACAAAAAATTTACAACGGAAACAAGTATGGAAGTAAATAGAAATGAGTGGATACAAACAAAGAAAAAAATACAAAAATATACAAAAACACAAATATAAAAACTTACATTTTCGTAATTTACATAGCATGGAACTGGAGCAAATAAATGCACTACATTCCGATTTACGTATAAAGTGAATAACTTTGCAATATTTTATAACTTATTCCACCATGAAATGAGATGGTATTTGTAAAGTAGCCGTTCAAAGATATACTTAACCTAAAACATTTATGTAGCTTATCCAGCTAGAAAAATTCCACACCGCTCCGAAATCTTCAACTCGGCCGCTTCGGCTCCACTCCTAATTGTTCATTTCCGACCTCATCGTGTCGGCCATTGAGAGAACTTTCCAAATCGACGGACATTTAATTATCCTTCCCCAACGGCAATTAAAAGAGCAAGAGTGCTTCTACGCAATCAACGGCAGGACGGTAATCAACCCTTTCCTTTCAATGGAGGCGAGGGCATAGCATAGTGGAGAGAGTGGTACATTTGGTTTGTGCCCTAAAGTCTGAGCCACAAGCTTTCAAATGGTTAGGAGAGTTTATATGTGATTCTAAGAATATTTCCGAAAGTTCTCTTTGTGTGTAACTTAAATAAGTTGTTAGATTCGCAAATATAGAGATAGCTTCCTTATTACTTTTGTCTTAAATGCTGAAAATTCTCCTTATTTAGAAAAGATTTCAATCTTTTCATTTCGAATTAGACTCAAGCATTTGTTTTTAGTCATTTTTCTTTTTCATTTCAACGCATTTCTAACTTTTCGTAGAAAAGTAATTATTTATGCACAACTGGCGATACGTAGATCGTTACTTAAATGAAAAAACTTCAATTTTAAAATTTCTGGTTGCAGTATAAAGCTAAAAAAACTTTTAAAAATTAAACTTTACATTTTATCATAATGTAAAAAAGAAGTTTTAAAGTTAAGTTTGTAGAGACATTAGGTTATTTCGTAGCAGGAGACATGAAAAATTAGCAGCGCCTTCGCCGGGAATCGAACCACGGACCTCTGAAATACCGGCTCAGTGTGCTGACCATTACACCACGAAGGCACGCTAAGAATGTGGGAGATATACCTTATATACTCCCCTTTTTAAAGGGCAACTAGGGTTTTAGGGGACCTAGTCGCCAAATCCTGGATGTGGAGAGTCATCATCCACAACCCTTTTAGTTCGGGCGCCAGTGTAGAGACATTAGATTAATTAGTAGCAGGAGACATAAAAAATATGCAATTCCTTCACCGGGAATCGAACCACGGACCTCTAAAATACCGGCTCAGTGTGCTGACCATTACACCACAAAGGCACGCTAAGAATGTGGGAGATATACCTTATAAACTAATTTGCAAGGATCACAACTACACATTTCCCCTGCAGCTCTCAGCAGTTTGTTGAGTTGATGACAAGATGGGCTCAAACTATAAATAATCATTACAGAAGATGAAAATATTTTGTAGCAGGAGACATGAAAAATTAGCAGCGCCTTCGCCGGGAATCGAACCACGGACCTCTGAAATACCGGCTCATTGTGCTGACCATTACACCACGAAGGCATGCGAAGAAAGAGGGAGAAATACCTTATAAGTTATGCAAATTTGAGTTTAATGCCTGAAGCACTGTTAAGCTGAGCGTGGCTTCTAGCTTTCCGGTTCTCTACAAGTTAAATATGTAGAAAAATGAATTTTATCTTTAGAACGAATTATTCAGAATGGCAAAAACTAGGTGGTAGAAGAAAAATTTATTTTACTACTACTTCATCGTGAATTAGCATTACGTGACAATTTTTTGCTTTTGTTGAAACAGAAAGAATGCTATTATTCAAGACATAGCTGTGCAATTACTTCACTGGATCACTTGCGGATGAAGCTTGAGACAGATATTGTCGTCAACAGGGAACAGGGAGCACTTTTTATTTTTTCAGAACAGGAAATCTGAGAAGTAAAAGGAATAAATATCTCAAAGTGTTTTTCTTCGCATTGTCTAAAAAACTTGCAGGTTGATAACTGTACCCCATTTTAGTTAAACACTTCCTGACGTTTTGGACATTTTTATCTTAAAACTATAATATATAAATTTAATCACTTTTCTCCTGCTATTTTAAAAATTTTTTACATCTTTCTATGAAAAATTATTATTCATGCAAAATTAAAACAAATCTTATAATAAGATGTCACAATATTAAATATAAATAATGAATTATTTCTTAAATTATATATATCATAAGTATAATCATAATTTGAAAGATGATATCTATATATACACATCAAGCATTTAGATATAAAATACACGAGACATAGCGCTAAACGTCAAGCGCACGTTTTTAATCAATTCCCTGCGAGTGAGACTTATAACACATACTCCACAGATGGAAAGCAGATAACAGGTTCGATCGTTCAGTCGTCTAATTACTCCTGAAACATATCACACACACATGTGAAACATATACATGATATCTTCAATATATGTCAGGAAGACCATTCTGTTTACTCAACGCGAAAACCACAAATTTTATTTTTTATAGACTGCGTATTTAATATTAAAACCGGATGTGGACACCACATGACTTCCTTGTATGGCCGATCAAATTATACACATTTTCTCCTACATTTCACTTAAACTTATTTCCTCAAATTTCTTTAGAGATGTATTTCTCATTCAATTAATTCATTTCGTGGCAAAGCAAAAGTACACGAAACCTTAAAACATTTTCATTAAAAATTGCGAAATACAAAAAACATAAACACCAAATATAGTTGAAACAGTTAAAAAACAACTTTTACAATGAAAATTACAGTTTCTATGCAAAAACAAATAATTCGGCCAGCGGGACAGACAGATTTTTAGGTGCACAAAACTGAAAGTTTACTTTTAGTTCCACTCGGCAAAAAGACACTGAAGGTGCAGAAGCTGACTTAATTCACTCTTCTTCCGAATTTCAAATATAACAAATGACGGTTCGCTAGACTTAACTTGCCAATTAAAGTTTTAAATTGTTGATAATACTTCAGCTATTGCATGCAAGTTAAGTAAAGGCATAAAAACCTTAACCGGAACATAAAAAGCACATAATTCAATCACTTTTAAAGTAAAAAAAATGCAAAATTTACGAACATATAAGAATAAAAAAACTAAGATCACAGGTCCAAGTAACAAAATGGGAATATATACATATATTTATTATATAAGACTGGTGCAGCTGATTGCAATGAAAAGGGAAGGTGCACAACTACATGTTATAGCAGTTCCATATACGAACTTTCAACGTTCTCAGGCTACTCGTTTTTGAGGTATGCAAGATGCATACATGCGTACGGACGAAAAAAGTCTCTTCTGTATCTATTGCAGATCCTTTTTTGGCAAAAACAGTCCTTTATTCTGTCTGTAGATAAACATAACACACAAAAACATCATTCAAATGGTTTCGAGAGCGGTTGAAATTGATATTTTCGTGTGTTGTATTTGAAGATTTTGTGTACTTTGAAGAATCTTGAGAGTTGTGCGCAGTGGTGGGTGTAGATCCAAGGTTCTCTGCTACAGAAATATAAACAGCACCAAATTGAAGAAAATCACAGCAGCTGGCCACATCGTCAACATCATCAGATAGGCGTAGCAGGGAGCTCAGACATTAGAATCGGGAAGACAGACTATCTGTTCTTCTCTTCTCGTCTCCTCCTGGGCAGGAACCATCCGCAGAACTACGAGTATATAGTTCGCCTTTTCCGCTCAGCGGAATTGCGAACGGGCGAAATGCAAGTTTCTAACTCTAACCTGTTGAAATTGATACCCAAATGTTTTTCGATTATAATATTTCCTTTATTTCGTGCAAGGAAGTAAAAATGAAAACGTCGTCGCATTGTCATTTAGAGGAAGAATTTCAACTGCTTTTGTAACCTGTAAATAGATTTTTCTTTCAATATTTATTGAGAGTAAAGCCAAATAAGACGGATATTGTTTGTCTCCGCTCAAGGCTTTTGGGTTAACGAAGTACCAAATTCGACGCGCGTATAAAAATTTTAAAGACATTTTCCTAGAATTATACTACAAGTCAAAACCAATATCCGCTTATCGAAACCCTGGAATGTCTTCATCTGCTTCTGACTGAGATTTGACAGTTATGCGTGGAAAAAATTTTATAGACATCGTCTCCTAGATGAGATAATAAGTTTCTTAGACTATGAAATTTCTCAGCACTTTTTTACGAAGTACTGGAAGTTCAATCTGCAATATCGTTACCGGTCTTTAAGCGACTCCAACTTTTAGTAAGTTTTAGTTGTAACTTTTAGTTGTTTTTAAGCGACTCCAACTTTTAGTAAGTTTTAGTTGTAACTTTTAGTTGTCTTTAAGCGACTCCAACTTTTCTACTTTATTGATAAAAAGTTTGTCCTTAAGATAGTTTTAAAAAGGACATTGCATAGAATTTAAAGCTAAATCCCCAAATCAATGTATCATTTGGAATCAGTCAGACCATTTTGTAATGGTTACCAGGCTTCGCGAAGCAAATTTTGTTTTAAGTACCAAAATAAGAAAGGTGTTTTAACAAAAAAAATTAATTGAATTTTAAATTTTATTTAGTGAATATTTGTAAACAGTAATAAGCCGCCCAGACGGTATAGTGGTTAGGGGAGCCTGACTGCGATGCCGAAGGCCCCGGGTTGAATCCCGGAGAAGGCATGGATATAAAATTGTCATTGTCTAAACCATTCATAGGAGGTAACGGTGGCCACCTATTAAGTGCCTCAACAACAAAATGGCACCTCTTCTGGCCTTAGGATTGGCCAATGCTGTTATAGGCAAGTGCCCGAAGTTGGGAAAAAAAGCACTAATAACGATTTCGCAAGTGGAAAAATTCTAATTTGTATTGAATTTTTGTCTTATAGCTACAATAAATTTCTGTTGTTTACACTAATTTATTTAAAATAATTTTAATATGTTGAATTAACGAACGGAAAACCTTACTTAGACTAAAAATAAACAAATAAGGAAATCTTCTCAAGTGGAACAAAACTTAAAAATAAATAATGACAACCTATTATCTTTCTTTAATCTATTGAATTTTTCTTATTGAATTTTTCTCTGACGAATACAGAAAAAAATTCATTTATTTTTATGTAAATAAATATGAAGTTCTTTGTTTCCCTCTACAACTTTCAGCTGCCACATCTCATGGAGTTTCGATTTTGATAAAGTTGTTATGTTGTATAAAATGTATTAGAAGCTACTACGAATTGTAGACGCGTAATCGATTAGTCTGGTTCTTTTTTTTTAGATTTTTTAGATTTCAGCTGCAGAAAGTAAAATATTCACATATTATATGTCATGCCAGTGTAATAAATCAAAAACCTATTGCCAAACAAAGCAATTTTTCTTCTTGCGAAAATTCGTAACTGAGGGCTTTTATCTTTTTACAAGTGCAAACAAAGGTTAATAATCATCTAATCTTTTAAAAAGGTTTATATCGTTGTACATTAATTAGCTTCATTTATAGATTTCCTGTGGCGTTACTCATGTTTGTTTTTAATGATAATAAAAATAATGTAAAACACGACTCAAAATCATTAAAATCTTAAAGTCTCCTTCAAATTCTTGCCGTAATAATTAATATCATAATAATGCCAATTAATGTACGGGAAAACTCTTCGCGGGCCGCACAAAAATGCTTCGGAAGTCGTCAGTTTGAACTGCTCTATAACAGTTGTTTTGATCAAAGTGGTGAAAAAGGTCAGTGAATATTTATACCATAATTGTGGTTCAATGAACTTTTAATGCAAAATAATGCATTTAGCATTATTTAGTTTCAGTGTTTTATTATGCAAATGTTTTAATTAACACTACATCCCTCAGAAGGCTTTTGAACACAAAATAACTTTAAAAAATACTTAAAAAAAAGAATCTGAAAGGTTTCAGATTTTAAATTACGTCCAAGCAGGCGTTTTTTTTAACGTTTATATGCTACAATTATTTATTAAATATCATGTTCTTCGCATTTGAGACCATAAAATTAAGTTCATAAAGTTCAGCAGCAATATCGCAAAATAATTTTAAAATGAGCATATCTTTAGAATTTCCGATACACATTTCCGCGCGCTGGAGATAAAAAGGTTTTTTTTTCTTTCCCGTAGTGTTGTCATTGCTCGCTTTTAAATCGTTGAGTTTCTTCATCAAAAATTCGTTAATGTTTTACAAAATATGAAATAGATAATGAAACAAATTCCAAATTTCAAGTTTGGGCTTCCAGATGCCCATATTCGCAGAGGATTACGTCATTCAAAATTCGATGGCTCTAAGTACCGTCGTTTTATCGCAATGCGAGAAACATACATACATTTATGCATATTCTTCATTATTTAATTTCTTTAAATATAATGCAGGGCTCTAATATTGGGTCGCAACAGTTTGAAAAGTGAATCAACACAGAAAGTGAATCGGCACAAAATGTCAAAACGAAATTAATAGTCCTTCTGTTCTAACGCCGTTTGGGCTAATAAATGTTGGGACCGTATATGGAATACCTTTTTTACCGAATATTATTTATTTGAAAATAATCTAAACTGTTAAGATCAACATGAAACTATGTTTCCGTATAATTCTATGCATGGTTTACAGCATGTTTCGACATTCCTAGCGATCTCAGCATACCAATGATTTCAAGCAGAATTGCAGACTTTTGGATTAAAAAAAAACTAAGGAAATACACGGAGAACGATGTGGCTTATCGAGCAAAGCCTCATCTTGCACAAATGTTAAAAGTTCCAATACTATGTCTAGACTAAAAGACATTACAGTTTATCTAAATAATATTTCACAACAGGTCAGCTTCGGGCTACGACTGTTTAATTGGAAAGCGAATTAACTTAGGATATAAAAGATAAAGTGACCTGTAGAGAATTTAATAGATATGCAGGATTAAATATTGAATTAATAAGAAGTACGATTTTTGCCCCAATATTGCCAGTGTATGAAATTATTATCATTCAATTAAACGAATTTGCAGGCATAATTCGTACGAAGATTTTAGGATGATCTTTTCTCTATTTTTTTATTTCTAGTCCTTGAGTTGCAGTGAGTTTTGTTGTTTGATGGTTTAATTAAGTCATCATAAATGCTATGCATCGTTATAACAACATATAGAGTTATTATAATTTTATTAAAAAAATCTGATATGTTTCAGATTTTAAATTACGTCCAAAGGGGCGTTTTTTTAACATTTTGTGTGTTTAGTTTATTTATTAAATACCATGTTCTTCGCCCTTAAACCATAAAATCCAGTTAAAGAACAATAGCGGAAAATAATTTTAAACTGAGCATATCTTTAAAATTTCCTATACACAGTCTCACGCGCTGGAGATAAAACTGTTTTTATGTACAACGTTGCCATTACTCGCTTTGAAAGCTTTGAGTTTGTTAATCAAAAATTCGTTAAAGTTTTACAAAATATAAAATCGGTAATAAAACAAATTTCAAATTTGGGCTTCCAGATGCCCATTCACAGCAGTATTACGTCATTCAAAATCCGATGGCTCTAGGTACCGTCGTTTTATCATAATGCTAGAAACATACATACTTTTATGCACATTCTTCATTATTTAATTTCTTTAAATGTAACACAGGGCTACAATATTTGGTGGCAACAGTTTGAAAAGTGAACCGACATTTAATGATTCCGACGCAAAATTGCAAAACGAAAACAATAGTCCTTCAGGAACAAACCCTGTTTGGACTAATCATACATTCTTTCGAGATGCTCTGCCAGCAAAATGAAAACGCAGATAGCGTTTTGGTTTCTCGGGGCGGGTAACCCCCTACAGTTCTCTGCAATATTTATTTTGATTGCCAAAATGCACGAGCAGCATATTTATTCTAGAGCTGTGTGAGACTATTTTCTGTGTATGAGGTTGAGCGAAAATTATTAATCTTTTGATTGAATTCTCCAACTCCAACAGCCTAAAATTTTAACGTATTAATAATATCCCCATATTCCTTTTGTCGGCGATTTTTACCTCCTCTCCACTGTCCGTTGGACTTTTTGAATTTAAATATGAATCTTGATCAAAGCTTGATATGAATCTTGATTTAAATATGAATTCAAAATATGAATCAAGATTCATATTTGAATTTAAATATGAATCTTGATTCAAAGAGTTGTTAACGAAATGATTATTCGCAATTAAGATCTATTGCAATGTAAATTATTGGGGTTCGCTACCGTCAAAATGAGTGGTTGCATGTCTACACTGACGGCTTTATGTTAGAGAGAACGCGCGGTGCTGGAGCAGGTATCTTTAGCGAGCTTTTCAGTTTCTACTTACCAATGGGCCATGTTACTACTGTCTTTGATGGTGAAATAGAAGCTATTGCTGTGGCTATTCAACAACTGTCGATTCGTAGCCACTCTTTTATAAAGGCAGTCATATTGTCAGATTCCAAAAGTGCGCTCCAAGCTCTTCTGAATAATCAAAATAGTAGTTCCCAAAGAATCTTAGACTGTAGGCCTTTGCTTAAGGCAATGGCACACAGAATTTCATTCCAATAAATTCTATCCCACTGTGGAATTATGGGAAATGAAAAAGCTGATACTTTGGTTAAGAAAGGAACTTTCGTAATGCAGCGCATTAATCGACCGCTTTCATTTCATACGACTAAATTGTTTGTTGACCTGACTCTTACGAAAATTCCTAAGCAGGATGTGATTCAACGTGCTATGGATAAGAGTTGGAGGATTCTGGGAGAAGAGACAACTTTAATTCCCAGTTTTCCATGAAAGACGGCGGTAACTTTATTTAGACGTCTGACCGGACATGACCACCTCTACAGAATTGGAGTGGTGGATTCCCCAAACTGTATTTTGCGTGATTCCAATCAGCCTATGATTTTTGAACATTTAAATAATTGTATTGCACTTTATCAATATGAGGACATTGTTAAAAAGTACAGGAGAGAGCCCGTGAACTAATGGCTTCACCGCTAATGTTTGGCATTTGTAAAATAAATAAATAAAAATTTTCAATTCATGCATGTCAATTATTACTCCCTACAAAGTTTCTTCAGCAATATGTCCTGTTATTGTAGTCCTTAGGGTCGATGATATCTATTTTATAACCGAATATTTACCGTTTTATCTAATACCTTGTTAGAATAGAATATTAAACTATGTATTATGATAATATTTTTACAGAACATCGCTGAAACCGTATGCATTGAGCTCATTCAACCCATGGGAAAGGAATTCAGAAAGAACTAAAGTTTAGTTATCTTATTCAATTGGAAACTAGTAAACCTAATGTAAGAGAAAGCAAACAGCTTTGTAATGTATGCTATTAAACTTATATACTGTATTAACTTACTAATATTGCTGATTTTATTTTGTGATTTACTTTCTTTACTACCTTCATTTTCAAAATGAAGATTAAACTGATTTATAAAGCAAATTCGTCTTCTCCTTTCCTTTTGTTCTAACACATGCACACTGATTTTTCGACGCTGTTTCCATTTCTATTTTAAAGAACTAATAAATATAACCGACGAAACTATTACAATATTTATTAGCTAATAATAAAGCTTGATGAGACAAGGTGTTGTAGTTATCATTTCTGTGACTAACAATAATGCAAGCATTCTCTTTTTGAAAGAAAATAGCTTAAACTACGGAAACAAATACCATATAAAATTTAATGAATATCTATAGCTAGAGATCACTTAAAAGCTCTTTTAATATCTATAGAATAATAAGGAGCATTGAAGTTCGATATTTTATTCCATTAAAAACTACTTTTATACTTAAAAAATGCAAAACGTTAAAACCCAAACCCAACCAAATTAACTAAGATTTTTTCTCTCCTTTTTTCCCCCTTGAGGTGAAAACAGACAGCATTTGCATTCATTATGCAATAAAAACATTTCCTTTAATCTCTTTACTACAACTACCTGGAATGGGATTCGATTTAAATCATCCTTGGCTAATCCTTCCCAAAATTTTAACATCAGTTTTTTATTATAACTTTCACTCTCCGAATAATACGAAAATAACTTAAAAGATGTTCTTTCTTCGCTTTCTTTTATTTCTGTGAATTTTTACTTTCATATTACACTATCATCCACAGATATATGGCTGATATGACAATCAACAACTTCGATAAAATAGAATTCAATCAAATTTATCCTCGTGTTTGAAGCTCAATAAAAGTAACTTTCAACTTTCAACAAAGAGAAATTAATCACCTTGATTTGCAAATTATCAATTTTAAAGATATCAAAATTTACGACAAAAGAAGATATCAATACTATTAAATTGGCACTCCAATATCTCCAAAAGAGTAATACAAGAGTAATACTAAATACCATACATACTCAGCTCCTTAGAATAAAAAATATTTGCAACAAAGTCGAATAAGAAGAAACTGATTATTTGCTCATTGTTCTCTTAAAGAATAAAACACCTCTATTCAAAATTTCTATAACTCTAAAGAAAGCTGGTACTAACTACTTTTTCAAATTTCTCATCTATAGTGATATGATAATTATTACTTAAACCTTAATCGGAGGTAATAATTGGATGACTACGATAAGAAACTTCCATGTCAAGCACCAGCGCACCACGCTGTAGAAAATCGTGGCTACTGGCCATGTCGATAACCAGGTAGGGCGCACACCCGGGATAGTACATAGGAAGGACACACAGTTTTCACACTTTTTTTGGTTTCTACCTCGAGACTATATAGAGTTGAACTTTAAGCCTCTTCAGCACTTCTCAGCCGCAAGGGAGGATTCCCAACAGTAAGAATAAACAAAATTTTTCTAAGAATATCGTCGTATCCTGTGCTTCATGAATATATCATAGAAAATTATAGCGTATATCTTTATTTCTTTGGTTGTGGTGATTGCAGATATAGAAAGTCATTGCAGGTGTGGAAGATAAATGGCCTTACACAATAAGGAATTATTCAATTCTTTGGCCAGTCGGCATCAGAGGAGCACTGAGTATTAGTGCTCTTCTAGACACCTAATCACGAGTCTCATCACAGCATTTCACGTTGAAATACCCCTCAGAAAGCTAATGGCGATGCTAGATTGCTATTGGTAGGTAACGAAGTGGCCTTCCGCAAATCAGTACCATTTTAAAAGATCTGTTGTAATAGTTTGGATGAGTAGAATAGAAATTTTCAGTGCCATCGTACGACGAAGAATGGGAAAAAATTGAATTTCTTTTTTTCTGTTTTCAGAAACATTCTATCATGACATCATTTCTTCTTTCTGGCTGTCCAATAATACCTTGTCGTTAAGTTGTGCCTTCGACAAGCAATGTCACCGATATTATATAATTTTTATTGCATTGTCACTCATATATGGGCAATAGATCGACTGTACCACCCAGACGTTTTCAGCCCAATCTGTATCCCAATGATACAGCTGGATCTGTATCTGTATACCAATGATACATCTGTATAAATTTGCACATTTATACTTAAATACCAATATCAAGGCATATTAAATTGTAGTGATGTACTATAATAATGAATACAAGGTTTGCGAAACTACGATCAGATGTCACAATTTTCTTTGTATCGTGCTATAATGTCTTGTAGAAGACAACTCTGATCTGAACCTCTGATCTAGTAACTAATCTAAATTTATGAATTATTTATTCATTAGGTACTAAAGCTCTCGTACACTGAGCAAAAAAAAGGAAAATGGGACAATTCTACATCTCCTGTCCTACTGGGCCGATCGACGAAATTCAACTTGCGTTTTTCATGTCTCCAAAGCGTGAAAATATATTAGATTTATATACATGTAGGCACTTTGACACAAAATCGAACTTTTTCTGAAATGACATGCCAATTGTTTTTTCCATAAATCGATTCTATGACTCAAATTATGCCTAAATATTATATTTTGTAATTTTTGGTAAGATATGTATGGAGAAATTTAAAAATTTACCGTGGAGCATTTTTTTTCCCATTTTTATATAAAGCATTGTTCTAATATAGGTATTTTGATACAAAATCGGACATTTTTCTGAAAGGACATGCCAAATTTTGTTCATATTTTGATTCTACGGCTCAAATTATGGCAAACTGTCAAATTTTGTAAAAATCGCACGAGTAGTTTTTTAAAAATTAGCCCTCAAAATTTTAGCTTCTCAATGTTATTGAATTTGGTATATATTTATTAATATCTTTTTTCTATTAAGCTTATTTGATTCTTCTTTTCATATTTCGAAATTTAGGTTCATTCCAAATAAAATTCGCTCGTTTTTTATCATTTATTTAAAAAATTGATTTTAAAATAATTTTTACAAATTTCTCGAAAAACATTTTGAATTATAATGCATAAAAGTTTTGCCATCATCTTAAAGTAGATGTATTTCTAAGCATACCTGCAAAACATTAGAGTTTTGGATTCGAAATTTCCTAAGATATACGTGAATTTAGATGTTGGCGCGTTTTGAAATTATTATAAGCGATAATAACGAAAATGTGGTTTACGCTCTCTGTTAAAATTATTCGAAAGTACGAACAATAAAAAAAAAGGAAAGGAAAATAGGTTACTATAAATTAAGAAGTTCACTTTACAATACTTGGCGCACACTGGAAAAAGTTCGCCAAGAAAAATTTTAAAATTTTTCCATAAATTTCTCACGAAAAATTACAAAATTTAATATCTAGGCATAATTTGAGTCGTAGAATCTAAATATTGGAAAAATTTATATGTTATTTCATAAAAAGTCCGATTTTGTTTTCAGAACCTATGTGAGAAGAATGCTATATATAAATATATATAGATCTAATATATATCCTAAGCGCTTTTGAGACATGAAAAATGCAATTTGAATTTCGTCAATCGGCCCAGTAGAACGGGAGAGATAGAACTGTGCCCCCTTTTTTTTATTTGCGCAGTATACATTATTTTCTGCTGATCAAATAGCTTTCTTCAGATGCACAAATTTTTGTGCAAATTGTACACATTCTTTAATTATCACGAAGAGTTGTGTGGACAAGAGCAATGAAAAATAGGGGAAATTTCTTGCGCATAACTAGATAGGTACAGGAAAGATAACATTTGTTTTCGAAGACTTACAATTATGTGGCAAAAGCCCTTTAAAGATTAAATTCGATACATTTCTAAATGGCTGGGAACCTGAGTAATTTCAGGTAAAAGTATAGTAAACACAACATCGCTAATATATTGCAAATGAAATTATTCAAAATCTCATATGAAAATAATTAGAGATCAGGAAATAATTTTTTTCATTATGACCAGTGGGGAGAAGTTCCTTGCCACTTCTCCTCACTGGTAAAATAAGATTAGTAAAACCACAAAAAGAAAAAACATTTTCTTGTGGTGATTTTATAGTTTGATCATTGTTATACATTACCAAGTTCATAAACTTTTAACATTTTAGGAAAATGTTCAAATATTCGCCACTTACATTTCAGAAAGTGAAATTTTTTATTGGAGAAAAAGTAGGATCTGCATTTAGATTCAAAAACCAGCAAATATTTCAACAGTTGGCTAAGTATTGAAATTTTTTGAAAACTAAACAGCCTGAAAATTATTCCAAAATATGTTAAATAGCATGTGAAATACCTTGTTATAGCAAAAAGCAAGGAATGCTTTTCTGAATAACGTACATGTAAAACCTGTCAAAATAACGCTGAAAAATTCAAAGCAACTTTTAAGATTTCGCTGAAAAGCAGTAAAATTTTGCCTACTGGGAAGAGGAAAAAGTGAGAGGATGTTCAGGAAGAATAAGTTTTTTTACATGTATTTACAATGGAAAATGCAGGAAATTTACCTTTTTCAGGAAACTCTGCCTCCCGTCCATCAACAAGATACAGGTTTAAAGTTCCAAACGGTTTAAAGGTAATACGGTACAGGTTCAGAGTTTCAAATGTTTAAAAAAGGCCGAAGGAATGAAGGCGGATATTTTGTATTAAGTTGCTTTTCAAAAATCAATGTAATTGGCACGCAAGAAGTTTTAGATGTTAAATCATATAATAAAAATGAGATAATGAAAATATTTTACTCCTTTTTATTCCTTTTTACCTTCGAATCATCAGATTTAGGTTAGTTTAGTTGGTTGGTTGGTTGGTATTTTTAATGGCACAAAACCTTGAAGATTATTATGCGCCAGACGAATGATGAATAAAGTTCAAAAGTACAAACACATTGTATTGGATGAATTGTTGAAATGAACCTGGAATGCTGATGAAGGCATCCAGAAATGGCTTTGAGAAAAGCTCTGGCAACAGGTAGAGTACGTTAAAAGGAAAAACTTTAAATCATATGGTAAAAGGAGATGTCCTTTAAAAACTTATGATGTTGATGAGGGTTTCTTCCAATGAGATCTGTTGAGTTAAAATTCGTAGAGTTAAAATGTAATTCACGTTTCTGACTAAAAGCAGGACAACAGGTAGAGTACGTTAAAAGGAAAAACTTTAAATCATATGGTAAAAGGAGATGTCCTTTAAAAAACTTATGAGGTTGACGTGGGGGTTTCTTCCAATGAGATCTGTTAAGTTAAAATTCGTTGAGTTAAAATGTAGTTCACGTTTCTGACTAAAAGCAGGACAGTAGGTTAAGATGTGATTCACTGAAGTAGGAACGTTGCAGGTGCCACAGATAGGCTCATTATCTCCCTTCAAGAGATACTGATGAGTCAGCCTGCAGTGTCCAATTCGTAGGCGAGTCAACAGTACATCCTCCTTTCGATTCCCTTTTGATTCCCAATACTCCAGATTGGGTTTTACCTGCCTTAATTTGTTCAGAGTCTGGCATTCCCAGAGTTCTTGCCACCTGGACAAGATCTTTGTTCTGATGTACTTCTGTATGTCTGTAAAAGGGACATCATTATCGAAGGGAGTATCAGCAGATTTTGCAGCGATATCAGCGAGTTCATTACCTTTGATGCCAGCATGTCCAGGCACCCAGCAGTACATTACAGAATATCCTGCATTTCTCAAATGGAGGTGAGTCTTTAAAATTTCCAAGATCATAGGGTGGTCAGTGTTTGCATTAATTGATTCAAGGGCGCTCAGTGAGTCAGAGTAGATGATGAATTTTCTGCTGTTCTGCTTGGAGATAAAGATTAAGGAGTTCAAAATGGCAAATGTTTCTGCAGTAAAGACAGATGCAGCCTTATGAAGTTTACTACTCCTGATTACTTTATCGCAAACAAAAGCTGCCCCGACATGATCGTGATTCTTTGAGCCATCAGTGAAAATTGCTTTATAGTTAGAATAGCTGTTTCTATGGTCCAGGAAAATTTGTTGGTATTGGACGTCGTTGGTACTGCTCTTCTTAAGTTCTCCAAAGATGTTGAGTAGGTGAATATTCACTTCTTGCCAGGGAGCAATACCGAAAAAGGTAGAACTTTTGGGAATCAGATCTTTTAGGTTGAATTCTTCAATGAGTGAGTGAATGCGGAGATCAAAAGGAGGGATACATGAAGGGCGTGCATGGTAGTTACGCCAGTACTGATCAGATGTCATGAATCGTGCAGGATGTTCGGCATGCGACATTATTTTATAGTGAAGATCTATGGACAACTGCTTGCGTCTGAATTTCAGAGATGGTTCGAAACAGATGGCGTATAAGCTTTGTACTGGAGATGTTCTGAAAGCTCCGCAGCAAATCCGTAGCGCTTGGTGATGGACTGGATCTAATTTCAGTAGCGCAGAAGGTCTTGCTGATCCATAGATAACACAGCCATAGTCAAGTTTGGAACGGATTAAAGCTCTATAAATGCGGAGCATAGAACAACGTTCTGCTCCCCATGAAGTATTGGCCAGGACTTTCAGAATGTTGAGAGCTTTAGCACATTTTTTCTTTAGATTTAAGATATGTGGAAGGAAGTTGAGCTTTCTGTCAAAGATAACACCCAAGAATTTTGCTTCTGGCTCAACGCGGATCGGAGAGCCGTCAAGATGCAGCTCTGGATCAGGATGTAGATTTCTTTTGCGGCAGAAGTGCACGCAGACGGTCTTCTGGTTGGAAAATTTGAACCCATTGCTGTTGGACCACTTTACAATTCTGTTAAGAGCAATTTGGAGTTGTCTCTCAATGTATCTCATATCTTGACCGTGACAGTAGATCATCAGGTCATCAACATATAGGGAACCACGCACTGTGGGAGGAAGTTCTTTTAAAATGGAATTAATTTTTAGGCTGAAAAGAGTAACACTAAGCACTGAACCTTGGGGTACACCTTCTTGTTGTATAAAGGTTTGAGAAAGCACCGGGCCAATCTTGACCTGGAAAGAGCGGTGTTTCAGAAAGTTTTGAATAAAGATAGGTAAGTTACCTCTCAACCCTGTGCTGTGGAGGTCATGAAGAATTCCATGCCGCCAAGTTCTGTCATATGCCTTCTCCATGTCAAAAAAGATTGAAACCAGATGGTTTCTTTTTACAAATGCATTGCGTATTGCAGTTTCTAAAAACAGGACATTGTCCAGTGAAGATCTTCCCTTACGGAAACCACTTTGGTGGGGCGATAGGCAGTGGTTAGTCTCCAGATAGTAGGTGAGACGGTGATTTACCATTTTTTCCATGATTTTACAAAGGCAGCTAGTGAGGGCAATGGGGCGGTAATTTAAAGGATTTTTCGGATCTTTGCCGGGTTTTGCTATAGGGATTACAAAGGCCCTGCACCAGGCGGTAGGATAAAGTTGTTCCTTCCATATCTTATTATACAGAGCGAGAAGGACCAGTAGAGATTCATAGGACAGATGCTTTATCATCAAATAACTTATGCCATCAGGGCCAGGGCAGGTCTTATCAGTGCGAGATATTACACTTCTTAATTCAAACATGGTGAGATCTTTATTATAGGATTGTGCATTAGGATGGGAGAAGTCGATTTGGGTCTTTTCCAAGCGCGTCTTTGTGGGCAGAAATTCTTTTGAGTAATTGTTACTGTCAGATACAGCAGCAAAAGTATCACCTAAAGCATCGGCGATTTCTTCTCTAGTGCTTATCAACTTTCCATCTTTTTCTAGAGCAGAGAGGGGATAATCATTGTAAAGTCCAGAGGCTTTGCGGACTCTTTCCCAAACCTGTTTGCTAGACATTGAGGAGGTAATAGTAGACACGTAGGCTGCCCATGATTTTCTCTGACTTTGCCGTCTCACTTTCCTAGCATTCGCCTTAGCTTTTTTAAAGGCCAGAAGGTTTGCCAGTGTTGGGTATCGGCGAAAGATACGCCAGGCTTTCTTTTGCTCTCTCATAGTTTTATGGCAATCACTGTTCCACCAGGGTTTAGGGAACTTTGGGAACTTTGTCGAGGACTTTGGAATACAAAGTTCAGCTGCTTGTACAATAGTATGGGAGATCATTTTTACTGCTGTATTAATGTCCACATCATTGACCATTTCTTCTGTCAGCACAGCGCAAGAGACAAAAAGATCCCAATCAGCTTTATCATAAAGTAAGCGGGGTTGTCTTGAGATCACAGACTTTCCTGCGATATTTACAATCACTGGGAAATGGTCACTATCGTAAAGATTCTCCCCTACACTGAAGGAGCAAAGGGGGAGTAGAGATGGAGAACAGAGCACCAGATCAATTGCATGAAATGTTCCAGTCGGCTGATGAAAGTAGGTGTTTTCTCCGTTATTAAGCAGACAGATAGAATGATCCTCCATTAGCTGTTCGATCTGCCGGCCCCTTGAATTAGTGTCTCTGCTTCCCCATAAGGTACTATGTGCATTGAAGTCACCTAAAAGCAGAAAAGGTTCTGGGAGCTGCTCTGTTATATTGTCTAGATCTCGCTGATCTACATGCTCATGTGGGGGTAAATAGATAGTGCATACTGAGATTGAAGAACGTAAATTAATCTGAATCCCCACAGCTTGAAGGGAGGTCGTCAAAGGAAGAACAGTGTACGGGTGATTGTGGGAGATGGTAAGGCCCACACCACCACAGGCACGATCCCCAGATGGGTTGTCCCTTCTTACTGTGGTGTATCTCCGTATCTTAGCATGGCTGCTTGGTTTTAACAAGGTCTCTTGAAGTGCAAAGCAGGCAGGTTGGTAGATGTTGATTATATCCTTGATATTATCCAGGTTTTGACGGAAACCCCGGCAATTCCACGAAATAAATGTACCCATTATGGATGCCTGTTTTGGCGGTGTTGTTTTTTTGATTTTCGAGGCAGAAGGTGTTTCGGGAGGGATAACCCTTCTTCAACATCCATTTCATCTGAGTCATCTAGGCGTCCTGAACTCATGCTTGCGATAGAACTTTGACTGGGGGTCCTGGGTTTTTGCTTATTTTTCTCCTTGATATCATCTCTTTGTTTGTTCTGTTGGACATCCTGTTTTCCCTTGGATGTAGTCACCGGTGCACTAGTTTCAGCATCAGGTTTTTTCCCTGATTTTTGGTTTCTAGGATCTACTGTCACTGCTAGTTCTTTTTTCTGTGCGGTAACTGTAGTTTGCGTTGATATTGATCTGAATGATTTAGTTGCAGATGCGTAAGATTTATTAAGTTTTGGCTGGTTAGAGAGAACAAGTCTTCTAGCTTCTGCAAATGATATCTTTTGTGTAACTTTAATGTTTTGAATTTGTTTTTCTGTCTGCCATTTCGGACATGATCTTGAAAAGGCTGGGTGTTCGCCTTTACAATTTATACATAAGAGGGCAGCAGAGCAGCCTTCACTGGCATGTCCTACGATGGAACATCGAGCACACGTGAGGCTGCCGCGACAAGAGGTCTTTCCATGTCCAAAGCGCTGACATTGGAAGCAACGCATTGGATTCGGTATATACGGCCTGACTGAACAGTTTAGGTATCCAGCTTTGATGTTTTTCGGCAAGTTAGGAGACTTGAAAGTAAGTATGACATGTTTAGTGGGAATGAGTTGACCGTCTTTCCGTATTTTGATCCTACGAGCACCGCACACGTTTTGATCTGCCAACTCTTTAACGAATTCCTCTTCAGTTACTGATAGTAAGTCTATTTCAGAGATTACTCCTCGGGACGAGTTCAGAGTATTATGTGGTTTAACTTCAATGTTTGCTTGTCCTAATTTGGTTAGTTTCAAAAGATTTTCAGATTGTTTTCCGGACGCAGTTTCAATCAAAAGGTCTCCAGATCGAAGTCTCTTAATATTTTTCAGTTCTCCTACAGAAGACAAAAGATGTTTGTTTATTACAAAGGGTGACATTTTTTTCAATTCTTCGGAGCTGGTAATAATTAAGAAACGTGGACAAGATAGATCTGATACAGTGCTTTCTATGTCACTTCTTAGTCTTTTGGTCACAGTCGGAGTATCGGATACATTGTTGGAGCAAGAAGGTATCATAGCATTCATATTGAAATGGAAAAAGATTCGGGTCCGACCGCCCCACCCACCATGGAGCCCAACAAGGGGACGCAGATTTCTACGCCAGGGCTAGCCGGACCTATACGCAGACTGAAGTCCCACAGTCGGCTTTCCCGAAAGCGGGTACTCCCGAGAGCTTGTCCCCAAGCCACTGACACTAAGGACTAGTGACCAGCCGGTTGACACCTGTGAGGACGACAAAGTGCCTCCCGTTTAACTGAAGCGGAGGCCAAAGCAGTGTGTTGGGGACAGTACCTCGCCCCTCAACTACCAGGACCCTCTTTTCCAGTGACACGGGTCTCCACGCACGGCAAACACGTGGGCAGTTTTCTCGTCACTCAAGAACCAGAGACAAGGGCTGTTCCAGTCTCTCATAACGAGCCCCAACCTCCGAAGAGGAGAACCACAAGGGAGAAAGAAAGGAAGAAAGCTTCAGCTCAGAGCAGAGGAGACGGGAAAGAGGATAGATCACTGGGGCTCCAGGATTGTGACACCCGTCTCACCAAGAAGATGATCCCCTGAAGGGCTAGGGCACCTCGGGATTGCCACACCCGTACTCACAAAAGTGAGCCCCTGAGGGGTTAGGTTAGTTTAGAAAAAATAGTGTAGATTTAAAACCATCTAACAAGTTATTTCTTTAGGGAAATAAATTAATAATTATGTACCCAGAAATATATTTCATACAATATTCATTCACACAATATGTGTGAATAAATCAATTTAAATATCTGTAAAAAATTCGCATTAGAAACGCAGATCTTTCTAGTACCTGGGAAACCACAATGTAGGTGTCTGTATTTGATTTAAAAGAATTTAAAAGGAAATTCATCCAGTATTTTTATTCGTACAGTAAAATCGCCATAAATGAATAATGTGATTTTTAGTAGTCTAAGTAAATCCTATAAATAGTGAAAAGTAGAAAATGGATCTCATGAAATTATTTATGAAACATAGTTGTTTTAATTTTCGTAATTAAAGTAAAGTGCTGTCTATAAAGTTAAGATTTTGCATATAGGACTGCTATAACCTGTAGTTGTGTAACTCCCTTTTTGATTGCAATCGACTGCACCAATTGCAATCGATATATATATATAGCAGAGTGGTATGTATAAAACAGAGTGGGTATATATATATATATATATATATATACCCACTCTGTTACTCGGCTTGCGATCTCAGGTTTTTATTCTTATATGTTGGTAAATTGAATATTTTTTGCTTTAAAATCATTAAAATATGTTGATCTAATCTTTAAGTTAAGGTTTTTATGCCTTTTGTTAATCTGCATGCAATAGTTACAGAATTATCAACAATTTAAAAGTTGTTTAAGCGCGGCTAAGCCTTGATCTTTTACCATAGCAGCCATATTTGTTTATACTTGAAATTTAGGAGAATAATGAACTAAGTCAGTTTCTGTGTCTTTTTGCCGAGAGGGACCAAAAGAAAACTTTTAGTTTTGTGCACCGAAAAATCTGCCTTCTTCCCTGCTGACCGAATTGCTTGTTTTTTGGTAGAAACTGTAAAAATTATTTTTAATTGTTTTAACTGTATTTGGTATTTTACGTGTTTCTATATCTTTCAATTTCTAATGAAAATGTTTTGAGGTTTTATTTATTTTTGCCTTGTCACGAAGTGAGAACTGAATTAATTGAATGAGAAATTTATCTCTAGTGGAATTCGATGAAATAATAAGTTTAAATGAAATGCAGTAAAAATGCGCATAATTTAAATGTTCTGTACAAGGAAGTCATGTGGTGTCAGCATCAATTTATCAATTTTTTTTTAGAGAATTAACAATGGATTTGGACCTGCGGCTGTTTGTTTCGTCTTGATGCAGCTCTACTCTTTGATGGCTGTGTGGGTAAAGGTATTTCATGGTTGAAAATTGGGTATAAAATATGTTCCTGATAATATGGGGAGTCGACCTTACCAGTTTTCTGCACGCTCTTTCATTTTTGTTGTTATACCAAAACTAACAATAATCATAATCCTTGAAAAACCCTTTGGAAAACGTTCTTTAGATTCTTTGAACCATGTTCTAAGATTTCTTTCTTCTCTTTTATGATAATAAATGGATTTTCGCCTTTTTCATATTCAAGTCAGCCCTGATCACTTTGTTAATAATTGACACTGATGGTTATGTTGTAGGGTTTATATTTATTTTAACTAACATTTATTTTAAGTTCATAGTCCTTTCCTTTTTAGCCTTCATTTTTCCCCTAGAAATGCCCGTGCCAGAGTATGTAAATTACAGTAGCACGCGCAGTTTATTCAAATTTAGCGGAAGCTAGTTGAGTTAAATAGTAGTCGAAACGAGCGTGAAAAAGGTCTTGCTTTGAAGCTACGCTGGAGAGATTGTTAGGTAGAATTTAGATCAGCGCGTGTCGGCCTTTGTGCCTAACTTTGCAGAAGTGCTAGACCTTCAACTGTTAAATCAGTAATCTTGCTGAATATCAGCGATAATTAAAAACGCGGTTAGTTAAGATCTCAGAGCCTCGTCGGTAGTGTTTGACATTTGTTCATCTAGTTTCTTATTTTCAGTTTTACCTTGCTTTTAGTTCAACCGCCGAGTTGGCGCAGTTTGTGAGCGTCGAGGAGACGCAGTTGTAATTTTAAAAGTACAATAAAAGGGTTTCAACCCCTTCGCACGTTTTTGTGACTCACTATCCCAGTGACTGACAAGTTGGGCCAGAGAGATCTTACATTTGGCGCCCGACAATCTCACGAACTCGAATGGCCGATAATTTGGTGGAAACTCCTGTAGAATTTCAAGAGCAAGTTATGGCTAACCAGTTGGAAGGGTTCGGATATTTAATCCAAACTATGAGGGCAGCTATCAAGCCAACCGTCAATTTTGACGGAAAAAATTCTGTAGCAATATTTCTAGAAGGCCTGGAAAGCCATTTCCAGCTGTATCCTGTGCCCGAAAGGCAAAAAGTTGCCATCGCCACGTCTGCATTAAAAGGACAGGCCGCACTATGGTGGAAAAATATTGGAAAATTTTTATTAGGAGAATTTGGAGGTCAAGAATACACATTTGAAAATTTTAAAGAATCGTTGTTAAAAGCCTTTCCCATAGTGAAAGACCGAGCAAAGTTGGAAGCTGAACTTTACAGTTTTTATCAGCGAAACATCGAAGAGTTAACAGAGTTCATTTTACGAAAAATCAAGCTGGTAAATATGCTGTATGGAAAGAAAGCCGATAATGAGGTAATTGAAATAATCTTACCCAGATTACTACCTGCTGTCCAAGACTTTATGGAAATCCGAAATCCAAGCTCCTTGCAGGAACTCTTCGAGTTGGCGGTCAAGTTCCAAAACCGACGAATAGCGGAAAAATCTAGAATGGCAGCATATCCTCAAGGTTCCAGAAGACAGTTCTCAAACTTGGCGGCCGATAGGACGAAATACTCTTATGGAGGAAAGAGCTATCAAGCTAAGTCACCGAAGAACGAAGGTCAAAGCGCGAAGAAGAAATTCGAAAAAAACCGTCCGCGTACCCAGAAGACTGAAGGTCAGAAGAAAGCTTTAAACGATTAGAGGGGCCTGTAAAAGCGAGGGTCCAGACCCCTGAAATTTCGCAAAATCCCTCAAGAAGATACCTAAACACGGTTGTGATAAAAAATTCCCAGTTACCAGTCATCCAAGTCCTGGTCGGCGAAGTCCCGGTAGAAGCGCTCGTGGATACAGGAGCTCAAGGGAACTTCCTCAGCTACAAATTCTACAATGACAACTTTCATAGACTACGTTTATTTAAAAATAGAAACACAGAAATTATAGCCGCCCAAGGAAAAACATGTCAGTGTGTCGGAAAATTATCATTAAAACTGCAGATAAAAGAAGAAAACCTTAGAATATTATTTTTCGTGGTGAAAAATTTACAGAACCCAGTGATTTTGGGAATGGATTTCTTGAAGTCCGCAAAAGCCAGATTGGATTTTCAGGAAAATGCAATTACGCTGGAGATGCAACGACGGGTGGTGGAGCCGGTAAAGGAACCTGAATTGGATTTAAGTCATTTGACCCTTGAAGAAAGCCAAGCTATTCAACAGGTGGTGAGTACTTTTTCAAATTTGTTTTCAGAACGTCCGGGTAATTGTCAAATTGTAACCCATGACATACAACTAACATGCAATAAACCTTGTAAGGCCAAACCCTACAGGTATGATAAACAGAAAGAGCTCATTATTGAAGAGCATATAAACGAAATGCTGCAAAATCAGATTATTTCGCCAATAAACAGTGATTACGCGAGTCCAGTGGTGCTATGTAGGAAAAAGAATGATTTCCCGCCTTCTGATAAAAAAGCTTGGAGGTTTGCTATTGATTATAGAAAATTAAATAGCATTACAAAGTTCCCGGTTTACCCTCTGCCGGTGATTGAGGAAATAATTAGAAAGATTAAATCTACGAGATATATGACTACTTTGGATTTAACATCGGGCTACTATCAGATAGCTATGAAACCAGAAGATATACATAAAACCGCGTTTATCACAAAATCAGGAACTTATGCATTTTTACGCATGCCATTTGGGCTGTGTGGGGCCCCGTCGACATTTCAGAGAGCTATGGACATTGTTCTAAAACCTGTCCTAGGAAAATCGACTTTAATTTATTTAGATGATATAATTATAACAAGTAGTTCGTTGGAGCAGCATATTAAGGACTTGCAGGAAGTTTTTTCGTTATTAAAAGAGGCCGGTTTAACAATTAACGCATCAAAATGCAAGTTCGCGACAAAAGAACTTAAATACTTAGGATATAAAATTTCGCAAAAGGGCATAGAAACTCAAGATTCAAAGATAAAGGCTATCAAAAGTTTCCCCCCTCCTAAAACCGCAAAGAAACTGTCTTCTTTCCTCGGGTTATGCTCTTATTATCGATCATTCATAAAGGATTTTGCTAATATTGTAGAGCCGTTGTTAGTACTTAAAAGAAAGAAAAGTAAGTTTACATGGACAGCAGAGGCAAATACAGCTTTTGAGAAGTTAAAAGAAGCGCTCATCAATGCCCCTGTCTTGAAATTCCCGGAAGGTGACGAAAATTTAGAAATTGCAGCCGACGCTTCGGACTATGCCATAGGTGCAGTGCTCATGCAGAAAGGGCATCCTTTAGCATTTTTTAGTAAAACATTAAACGCTACCCAAAGGAATTATACAGCGACGGAGCGAGAAACATTAGCAGTATTAATGGCTGTACAGAAGTTTAGAGTTCATTTTGGCAAAGCCCCAGTAACGGTCTTTTCGGATCATGCGGCCGTTGGTAGACTTTACTCGGGAAAAAATCTAACGCCCAGGTTAATAAGATGGGCTCTAAAACTTCAAGAATATAACCTAATAATTAAGTATAAACCGGGAAAGGAAAATAATGTCGCGGACGCACTATCCCGAATAAAACTGGACGATGAAGGAAATGAACTCAAATGCACTGTGTTAACTTCTAAAATCATAGATTCTAGAGAGACAATTATTGCTGAATTGAAAGCTGATCCTGAATTCGGAAATATTTACGCTTATTTAAAAGACCCTGATAATTTCGAAAACCCAGATGTGGCCGCAATAAGAAGTAGAGCACAGAACTATGAGATAATAGATAATTTATTGTTTTATACTAAATCAACAAATGAAAACTTTGAGTATAGGCCAGTCATCCCAGCCTCGCTTCGATTGAGCATTTTGAAGGAATTACACGACGTGCCAACATCGGGTCATTTGGGGATCAGAAAAACAATAAAAAGGGTACGCGAGGCGGTATATTTCCCGCAATTATACAAAATAGTAACTGCGTATGTCAGGTCCTGCAAGCAATGTCAGTTAATTAATGATATTAATTATAGCCCGGCCGGGTACTTAAATAGCATTCGCGCTACATTTCCGAATGAAATATTAGGCATAGATCTTCTTGGCCCTTTCCCCCAGAGTGAGTTAAATAAAAATCGTTATCTTTTAGTAATTGTAGATCATTTTTCAAAGTGGACAGAAATTGTTGCACTTAAACGTGCATCAGCCAAAACAGTTGCAGATGCATTCTTACACAGGTACATTTTCAAATACGGTGCACCGATAAAAGTCATTAGCGATAACGGCAAACAATTCGTTAGCCAAATTTTCGAGAACATTTGCTCTGGACTTGGCATACGCCATATCAAGATGGTTCCGTACAGACCACAGGCAAACATCGCGGAAAGAGTTAATAAAAATATTGTAAAAATAATTCGAAGTTATGTTAGCACACATCACAAGCGCTGGGATGGCTACATAGATGAGTTAGCTTATGCTTTAAGAACAGCAATTCATGACTCCACTGGAAAAACACCAGCGGAATTATTTTTAGGGCGTAAGTTAATAACACCTCTAGATAAATTATTCTTTGTTCAACAAAGGGAACAAGAATTTAGGCAAAAAGATGTGCAGAAATTGATTCATGAGGCGGTTAAAAATTCAGATATGGCAAGAAACAGACAGCAAATTTATTATAATCGAAAACGCCGTGAAGCAGATTTTAAAGTGGGGGACAAAGTTTTAAAAAGAAAATTTTGTTTATCAAATGCACCAGAGTACTTTTCCGCAAAATTGGCTCCGAGATTTGAAGGTCCCTATATTATTCAGGAAATCAAGGGAGCCATATTATACCTTAAGAACGAGAGAGGAGAAACCTGTAAAGCAAGTCCCGACCAGGTGAAGAAGTTTTACGAGAAAAATGATTTTGAAGTGCTCAAAAGTTTCTTGCAGGATTCAAGTTCCCAACAATTGGAAGGTCCAGAAGCAAGGCCGTCTGCTCCGCCACCCAAGAAGCAGAGAACCGCCGAAGAACCCAAGAAGCAGAGAACCGCCGAAGAACCCAAGAAGCAGAGAATCACCGAAGAACAAAGCCCTTCTACAAGTTATGCAAGGATCCCGAAAAGAAGGACTGAAAACCTCCAGACTCCAGCAGAGAAAAAGGTTAAGCGAACAACTACGTCCCGTAAAAAATCCTTGCAAGATAGCAAGAGAAAAAAACCAGTAACAAGATCCCACAACAGAAAAGCAGAGTCAACGCAGCCGCGTCCAGTTCCGGATATCCAAAGAGAAACAAGGCCGCCGATCCTGCGAAAAAAGAGACAACGAGAGCGAAAAGATTTTAACCAGCAGAAAAAATTCAAGCAAGAACGCAAACCGGAGGCCCCCAGAAACAACCATCCAGGTGCTAAGAGGAAAAGGCAGGAACCGGAATACCAACACCCCAAAAGACCAGCACGTAGAGGCCAGAAAAGAAAGCCTATGGAGGAGAGCCAAAGAAGTCAAAGGCGCAGGCTGACTGCTATGAATTCTCTGACATGGACAGAGTTCTGTGAAAAGAGGATGACTGAGTTCCAAGCATCGAAAAGTCAAAGATAAGTTAAACCTTCTATAAATTTTTCTTTTGTTCTGAACTGTTATGTGTAAATACGAAGTTTCTAGGTGTTGAAGGAAGTCAATTTGTCTCGGTTGAGACTCAGTTTTGTTTACTGTATTTAGCGAAAGCAAAGCAAGATTTTATTTTAAGTTTAATGTCTAAGAACAAGCAGTTTATGTTGGTCGAAAGACTGGTTTTGTTATGTTAAAGCCAAAATTTGGCCAGATATAAAATATTTTCGTATTTTATGTATTAATGGAAAATTTAGTTTCAGGGCCGCCAGCTTGGCGAAGAAACGTGAAGTAAAATATCTTTTTCTTGTTCATATTATTGTATATTGTAAAAATCGTATGTATTAGAATTTTGTAAAGATATGTAAATACTTTAAAGCTATGTAAAAGTAGAATTTAGTGGAAAAGCATAAAATTTTACATACTAAAAGTAAATGGCAAAAGAAACCAGTTAAAATCTAAATGTTAACTAGAAGATAAAAATCATGCGTTGGAGCGAAAACCTGTATGTGAAAAGTTGAATGAGGGGGAATTTAGAATGAATGCGACTTTTTTTAGGGTTCTCCACTAACACTTGAGTTTAAGAAGATTAAATATAGCTCATCGAGATTTAGTATGACGGACTAGGGTGTGTCATAGTTGGTTGATCGAATTCTAACAAATCATTGTGGTTAGGGGAAGTGTTGATATACAAAAAACATGAAATACTTCCGTTGGACACCACAAATAAAGTGGAGAACCGGGGCAAAGCAACTTAAATTAAAGTTTGCATGAAGAATGAATGTGAAATAAATAGTTAAATAAGAAAAAGAAAATCATCGAAAAGTAAAATGCTACCGAGTATTAAAGTGTAAATCATAGTGTATTTTCAGTATACTCATACTTGTTCCTTCCAGATCCTGGAAGGAAGAAAAGACTGAATGATAAACGACAGCAGAGAGGATTCAGCACGAAGAAATTGTATTAGCGACGCCAAACATTGTAAAATTTCATAGCCAAAAGTTGTTTTATGTAAACGGGGCTCTTGAGTTTTAGGTTAGAATGTTGAAACTTTTCAACAGGTCGTTTCTAGGACCTGCTTCCAAGTGTTCAAAATTCTGGCAAGGGCAAATGTAGGGTTTATATTTATTTTAACTAACATTTATTTTAAGTTCATA
This sequence comes from Stegodyphus mimosarum, assembly GCA_000611955.2. Taxonomy (NCBI): domain Eukaryota; kingdom Metazoa; phylum Arthropoda; class Arachnida; order Araneae; family Eresidae; genus Stegodyphus; species Stegodyphus mimosarum. The sequence goes on from KK117013.1 coordinate 467,015, forward strand.
GTCCTTTCCTTTTTAGCCTTCATTTTTCCCCTAGAAATGCCCGTGCCAGAGTATGTAAATTACAGTAGCACGCGCAGTTTATTCAAATTTAGCGGAAGCTAGTTGAGTTAAATAGTAGACGAAACGAGCGTGAAAAAGGTCTTGCTTTGAAGCTACGCTGGAGAGATTGCTCGGTAGAATTTAGATCAGCGCGTGTCGGCCTTTGTGCCTAACTTTGCAGAAGTGCTAGACCTTCAACTGTTAAATCAGTAATCTTGCTGAATATCAGCGATAATTAAAAACGCGGTTAGTTAAGATCTCAGAGCCTCGTCGGTAGTGTTTGACATTTGTTCATCTAGTTTCTTATTTTCAGTTTTACCTTGCTTTTAGTTCAACCGCCGAGTTGGCGCAGTTTGTGAGCGTCGAGGAGACGCAGTTGTAATTTTAAAAGTACAATAAAAGGGTTTCAACCCCTTCGCACGTTTTTGTGACTCACTATCCCAGTGACTGACAAGTTGGGCCAGAGAGATCTTACAATGTAACTGTCTTTGACTTCACAGATTTTTTTAGCTTTCAATTTCTTACCTTTGTAACATTCGGAACATTCCGTTTTCTTTCTTTTATATGTATTTTGAACAAATTTTCTCGTTGTAGCCAAACTATGATGTTTTTACTTTCTTATTGACAATAGTATCTATCATTGCTTTAGATACCGATAAATCATGACTTTTACAGCATTTATTTTTTTAAAATTAAATACGAATAATTTTCTTTGGAAATACACAAACGAAGCCTTTCTTCCATTGCTTCTTTAAAAGCGCCGTTTTTCATGAAAACAAAATTGTCAAGTAGCAGACGATAATTCATACTTTCAAAAGTATAGCTGCTCTTATTTTTTTTTTTCAAAATAGGCGATTTTTTTTGTGGGAAAGCGATGTCGTCTAACAATGTGAGAACAAGCTCTGTATGTGATCTAAGTGTTTAGAATATTGTGGATGTTATAAAAATTCTATGTGCTAATAAACAAAAAGTCCACAGATAGAAACCATTCTCGATTACGTATTTCTACCTAGAAATGGTTTGTTGTGACTATTCCTGTCCTATTTTAAAGCTCATCTAAGACCTTTTGAACTACTCTGCAAGTATATTGTTGCAAGTTAATGCTTTGTAAAGAGATTCTGAATAAACAGGCCACATGAAGACTATAACGGAGCTTTTGCTATATAACAAAAACCACTAATACATTTTGCAAATGAAGAAAATTAAATAGGAATGATTCAAAGAAAGACAACAGATATCAGGCCAGTTCTCTTTAATATACGAAGGACTATAACAAAATCTGCCGCTTCCCTGCAGTAAAATAAAATCAATCAGGTCAAACAAGTGAACAAGACATATATAAGTAGAAGATCGCTATAGAAGGAGAAAGGATAATATAGTAATGTGAATATGTGGGTACTGGGCTATGAAACCGATATTTATTTATTACAGGATTGCAAGAACTTTCGACATAGCAAATACCCAATGTATACTGCGCAAAAAAGGGGGATGGGGACAGCTCTGCATCTTCCGTTCTACTGGGCCGATTGACGAATTTCAAATTGCGTTTTTCATGTATCGAAAACATGACTTGGGAAATATATTAGATTTATATATAGCATTGTCCTAACATAGGTATTTTGACATAAAATCGGACTTTTTCTGAAATAATATGCCTATTGTTTTTTCATATTTCGATTCTACAACTTAAATTTTGCCAAGATATTAATTTTTGTAATTTTTGGTAAGAAATTTAAGGAGAAATTAAAAACTTTAGCTTGGCGAATTTTTTTTCAGTTTGCGCCTAGAATAATTGACTTGGCGAACTTCTCAATTAATAGCAACCTATTTTCCTTTCCCTTTTTTTCATTACAGACGAAAGAAAAAAAAGCCATCGTTCATTTTTTCAAGTAATTTTAACGGAGTGAGTAAACCACATTTTCGTTATTATCGCTTCTGATAAATACGCCAAATTTCAAAACGTTGCTAAAATGTAAATTCACATATACCTTAGTAAATTTTGAATAAATAACTCTAATTTTTGTAGGTATACTTAGAAATACGTTTGCTTTCAGATGATGCTAAAAATCTTACAGTTATAAATCAAAATGCTTTTCGAAGAATTTATAAAAATTATTTTAAAATAGAAATTTTAAAACTAAATTCTAAACGATTGGCGAATTTTATTTGGAATGAACATAAATTTTGAAATACGAAAGGAAGATACAAATAATTTTAATAAAAAAAAGAGATATTAATAAATATATACTAAATTCGAGCCTTGGACTGAACTACCATTGTTTAGGGACTTTACCGCTCGGCCGGTGGGCTTATCAAACATTTGACTTGTGAATTTTCAAGAGTGAATTAATTCACATTTCTCCTGAACTTTTACGTTAAACTGAAATCCTGCAAATAGCAGATATTGATATTGTAAGCAGGAGCTACGCACTGCTAAGTTTAGCGATTTAATAAAATGTCTTTCTAAACCTTCTTCTGAGTCAGGGTTATTTTAATAGACAGAGCAATAAGTTGCCTAGCGGCTTCATAAGGAACCCAAGTTCAGTTTAGTAACTGAACGGTTCCTATAATATCTGTGATTATTTTTCAAATTCCTATTGAACTGCGTACTGTGTTGCCCATTCGTGCTTTCTATGCTTCAGTAGCTGGAATAACTAACTGTGTACGGATTGTTGAAATATAGTGACCGCCTGGCGCACCATAATGGCAATGACTATTCGCTTTAAGGCTAATTAGACACATGTATGATGGATGATCTAAGGTGAAATGGATTGAAGCGATATGTGTATGATAGTAATCGATATGTGCATGAGGGCAGGCCATGGGTAGATTCTCGAATCTATGCTCGGTCACCCCTGGAGACTTTAGCATTAACTGCATATGTTTTTTGACCAGATGAGCCCCAATCCGACTTCTCGCGCCATCAGAAGATTTATTTCAGTATGTCAAAAATTCTTTTCTAGAAATTTCCCACATGTAGCCTAATTGGTGCCAAAGCATTTGGCGTCATATAGGCGGTAATAGGGAGAGTGCTAGATTCTACCAGGTTACGTACAGTCGTATTTAGCTACTTACATAATTCTGACGCATATTTGCATAAAATTACAGATGTTATAAAGTAATAAATCAGTTAAATGTATTAAAATATTATTATTACCAAGACATTCAAAAATATGTAAATAAACATTACCTAAACATCAAATTATAATAAAATAATGTGCAAGTCAGCAATAAATAATGATAAAATAAAAAGAAATATACCATAAATAAATACAAAAGTCAAATTAATAAAAAATTAAAAAAAAAACTGAAAGCTTTCAGATTTTGCATTACGCCCAAAAGGGTGATTTATTACCGTTTTCTCTGTTACCTTGTATTTATTAAATATTGTGTTCTTCCCATTTAAATCATAAAATTCACTTTGACAGCAATGTAGCAAAATAATTTTAAAATGAGTATATCTAAATAATGAGAATTTCCGGTACACAGTCTCGCGCTCTGGAGATAAAAATGTTTTTTTCCCATAGAGTCTTGCCATTGTTCGCTTTGAAATCGTTGAATTTCTTAATCAAAAATTGGTTAAAGTGTTATAAAATACGAAATAGATAATAAAAACAAATTCCAAATTTGGGCTTCCAGATGCCCATATTCGGAGGAGGATTACGTTAATCAAAATTAGATGGCTCTAGGAACCGTTCTTTTATCCCAATGCGAGAAACATGCATACATTTATGCAGATTCTTCATTATTGGATTTCTTTAAATATAACACAGAACAATAATATTTAGTAGCAACAGTTTGAAAAGTGATACGGACATTGACAGTGAATCGACGCAAAATGCCAAAATGAAATTAATAGCCCTTCTGAGCTAACGCTCCTTTGGGCTAATAAAAATAAATCCGAACGGATTCCGATTTTAGAAGTCATCCAAAAGAAATCTTTTAAAGTTTAGTAAAGTTTCTCAGTGAAGATTATCAATAGAAATGATCTGGGTGAAACAGCGAAACTATTTATACTATACTAGATGAACACACATTTAGGTTAACATAGGAACATTTTTATATCTTCTGTATATTTGAAAAGTGAAAACATAGGGTACGTAATTCTATAAGAATATTGAATATTTTTAATTAAATAATAGAGTTTTAGGTTATATCGGAAAGTGAAAAATATGCAGTGCCCTCGCCGCGATTCTAACTTCGGATCTCCCGAATACCTGTCGTACGTGCTTCCAATTACCATGAGGATGTCGTGCCATGAGGACTTGCTGAAAAAAAAGGAGAAAATACCTTACATACTCTTCTTTTTAAAGGACGACTGGGCATTAAGAAACCCAATCGTAAATCTTGGTGGTGAAGAATTATCATCCACCACGTTTTAGTTCGGGCGCCACTTAAGAGTTCGAATTTTTTGGAAGCATGAACTAGCTTCAAACTCCTCACAGACGTTAAGTGAATAATCGCTGTATCTGAATTGAACTACAGAGTATTGAAAAGGTTTAAAGCAAATTTATTTAAATCAGAACGTGAACATAAGATACACGCCTCGTGTTCACATAATCACCTATCATTTGTGGCGATGCTACTTAAATATAACAGTCAAATTCAATATTTAAAATTTAAGATAGTAGTCAGGACTTCACAGTTTAACTGATGGCAGTTAAAACTCAAAAAAGAATAATTACAATCGTATCAGAGCTGGCAAAACCAAGTAACGTGGCCTCGAGAGGCAGAAACACGCTCTGTCTTAAAATTGAAGAACAGTGAGGAAACGAAAAAGGAGAAGTTATATTAAAAGACTAAATCAAAATATGTGGTTAATTAAAATAATAACGGCCCTATACGATATACCCTGAATAACACATTCATTTACATCAATCAATTAAAAAGGAACAAATAATGTTCTCGTGAACAGCATGTATTGCTTTTAACTAGTTTAGTCTGGTAATGAATAAGAGACAGATTAAATATGAAAGAATAATAAATTACATTTTTCTTATGGTAACGGACTCGAATGAAAAGTGAAACAACGCAAAATCACGTTTCGAAACTGACAGGTCTTTTGAGACAATAATATAAAATAGATAAAATTCGAAGCAAAAGCTAAACAAAACCAATCTAAACATGCAAATGCAAGATTTACATAAAACTGCAACAAAACATGCAGCGTATATGCGTACACTGTTTTATAGAAAATTTTAAAGTTTTACGTTATTGCATGAAACCAATTAAAAATGTCTGATGTGTGCGCCACATGACTCCCTTGTACGGAATATTAATTTGTACGAAATTTCTTCTGCCTTTTATTTAAACTTAGTTCCTCGAATTTCATTAGAGATATATTTCTCATTCAATTAATTCAGTTCTCACTTCGCGACAAGGCAAAAATACATAAAAATTCAAAATATCTATATTAAAAATTAAAAGATATAGGAAAACATAAAACACCAAATACAGTTAAAAGAATTAAAAACAAAATTTTTACGATCAAAATTATAGTTTCTACGCAAAAGCGAGCAATTTGGCCGACGGGCAAGAAGGCAGATTTTTCGGTGCACAAAACTGAAACTTTACTTTTGGCTTCACTCCGCAAAAAGACACTGAAGGCGAAGAAATGACTTAATGTATTATGGACTTTATGCTGAGTCAATATACGAGATAATTTAATAACTTAAATTATATTTCCAGAATGGATTAAGCATAATTTAATTCGTAATAGTAAAAGAAGATGTTACATTGTTGTTTCGAATCTTAGTTTCTCTAGATTAGCAACAAATCCATTATTCTACTAAAGGCCAGTTTACACCTGTTCGAGTGACCCGTAGCGAGCCACTGGCTACGACTACTTTGATAATGTAAACGCTCACTTCATCCGAATAGAAACGTAGGGAAGATGAGTCAGCGAGCCCTTTTCTACTTTGAACCAGTTGAATATCTGTCCTGACAGTAACTCCAAATAGTGTTCGCAGAGACGCCGTGCTCAATTTTTTCGTCATATCGAAAATGCCGAGATGGAGCTATAATCTAACTATGGCATTTTTTAATGAATATGCACCTTGCAAAGTATTATGGGATACTTCACTACCTGAATATTACGACCATTGTTTACTAATACCAAAATAACTACTGATTAGAATGAATTTAGGTTTTGGATATTGTAGAAAAACATACAAAAAAATTAAGTTAGGGTACCGGATTCAAAGTATTTATTTTAAACATATTTATTTATGAATTTTCATTAATCAAAAAACAAATAAATTATATATTATTCAATTACCCAATAAAATAACTCAATTACCCAATAAAATGCAGTTTTCAATTAAAAAAATAAATGAAAGAGTAAACATTTATTTTGTTTTGTTGATATAAATTTCGAAAAGCCAGTTTCTACTCATGGCCAGTTACATCAAATAATATATAATCTAAAATTTTGAAATTTTATTTTATAGACTTTCCTTTTTATTTGAACCAAAAATTGGATTTTATTTACAAACGGTCAGTCGGAAGTATTAAAATAAAAATCGCCGACAGGAGGCGTATGAGGCTATTATCAACATGTTAAAATTTGAGGGTGTTGAAGAGTTCAAGCAAAGAATTAATGATATTCGCTCAACCTCCTACACAAAAAATGGCTTCAAACACTTCTCGAATAAATATGCTGATTGCGCATTTTGACACTCGAAATAAATATTGCAGAGAACTGTAGGAGTCACCCATCCCCAGAAACCAAAACGCTATCTGCGTTTTAATTTTGCTGCACAGTATCTCGAAAGAACGTGTTTTTTTTTTTTTTTTAAAATAAGTGTCGTGACCATTTCCAAAAAAAATTCCAAATTATCCTTCACCCATTCTGATGAAGTTTTGTAACTTTGGATATCCTCCCCCTGAAGTTCATTTAAAAGTTAATTTAATACTCGCGATTCATCACGGCGAGCTACAAGTTACTTTTTGATTTCCTTTCTTCTTCTTCCCCCCCCCAGAACAGAAATTAATTCATTGGAAACTGCTTCGCAAACTTCAAGCGCGTCGGTATCCATTTTGCGACCAAACGGAGACGAGTTGTCAGTCCGCTCTGATCGGTGTAAACAATCTATCCGAGTACAGGTCCGTTCACTTGTTTCGAGACGCTCGGACAAGGTGTTCGCCGAAAGTCACTCGGAGCTTACTCGGAGAAGTGTAAACCGGCCTTAAGTTTCAAATGTAAGCAAATATGGCGCTATGGCAAAAAAAAATCAGGCTTAGTCGCACTTAACCCGTTGCGTTGCGTATTTACGTATAATCGCGTATAATACGTCACATATAATCGTTGTGTCGCGTATTTACGCGACGCAAAGATACCCCTCTTACCAGCCCAGCGTAGCGTATACGTAACATGAAAACGGAGCGATTTTTTTGAATTTTTAAATGGCAGTAGATGGTGCTAAATGGTAACGGTTTTCACATCGGTTAAGTCATGCGGCTTTTGGTCTTGGTGTATGAGCATCATTTTCTATTCTGTGCACCTGGTTTGATAGATTGATTGGTGTAAACAAATTGGGAATCACAGCTCTTTAAGTTAAAGGGACATCAGCGTTTGTTTATTTATTTCGTTTTTTCGTTGTCTTGGTTTTTATTCTTTGCGTTTTTTTTCGTTATTAGAATGCAGGGAAATGCATCCAGGTCAATGTTTTCTAATTTTGTCTTGTTTTGTTATGAGAATTTTGGGAAACGCATCTAGCTGACTATAGCGAGTGTAACGTAGCCGAGCTTCCGTGATGGAAAAACTCAGACCAGATGCCATTTTTTATATTTATTTTAAAACTTTACATAGACGCTCTTGGTTAATTGAAAAGTAATTTTACAGCATTATTACAGAAGGGGAAATATATCAGCTTTTCCGATGCGTGAAGCATCTCACGTGCTCGGTGAAATATGCCGTCGTTGTCCTGTATGTCGATTCTCGTTTTGAATTACTCCACGCACAGCAGAATTATTAAAATGTAGTCTAATTACCTATAGGTAATTATTGCTTAATTTTCTTTTACATTTCATATTTGTAATTTTGTTTTCATGTGTATAGTATTTGCTTTCATGCTTACAGTTATAATTTTAGTATTTCTCGCGTTTCATTTATTTCTATTAATGTAATATTCTTTATATTATTACATATTAATAATTAGTATATTACGTACATAACTTCAAAAATTGAGGTCATTATATTAAAATGCTGATTTTATATGAATTTTTTTATAATGGTATGCCTAACTGCTGAAAATGCGTGGGCCGGTGGCGGCGTTCCATTTCAGAGAGCTCGGTCTCGTGGCTGCGCTTCTTTCTCCGCGCGATGGTCACCAAGGAGTTAAATAACTTTTAAATTGCTGATAATTCTACAACTATAACATGCAGGTTAACTAAAGGCATAAAGACCTTAACCGGAAGATAAGAACAACATAATTCAATTATTTTTAAAGCCAAAAATGTACGATTTACAAACTTATAGGAATAAAGAAACTGAGCTCGCTGAGCTGAGTAAGAGAGCTGATATATCTATATCTATCTATCTATATATCTATCTATCTATCTCTCTCTCTCTCTCTCTCTATATATATATATATATATCTATATAGATATAGATATATATATACATACATACATATATTTATGTACTTTAAGTGCAACCAAAATAGGAAGCTCACATCTACAGGTTATAGCAGTCCTACATACAAATTTTTGTCGTTCTGAGACTACTCGTTTTTGAGTTATGCGAGTTACATACATATGTACGCACGCACGTACGTACAGACGCCACGAAAAAAATCTCTTTAGAATACATTTTAAATCAGTTTTGTAATTTTTTGAAAAAAGAGTTCTTTATTTTGTCCTTATGTACAGATCTTATTCAAAAACATCGTTAAATTGCAATGGACAGCGATCACAATGTGTATTTTTGTTGAAATATGATACCCGAAATTTTTTGCGATTACAATACTTCCTTTTTACTTCGTACAAGGAACTAAAAATGGGAAATTGAGTATGGATTGAACAAACCAGTTCAAGAAATATTTCAATTGTTTTCAAAAATTGCCGGCTTTTCTGAATCCAAGATGGAAAACTTTAATAGGTATTTCTAAAGTAATACGAAGACAATTACATAATATTAAATGATGCCCAATTATTGAGATGAACACATATGACAAATACCAAGATAAGCCTGTTTTACGTTATTAAGCATTATTATGTTATCATGAAAGAACACAGAAATCCCTCCTCTTTAGAAAACAAACCATACACATTTAGATAATATTTATCACAAGAGAGCTTTGGATTTTGCGTGCGAGTTTTTTTCCTTCTCTTCCAACAAAGTCCACTTAAATATCATTATTTGGAGAATATTTGCTTTGGCTCCAGGCACAGCACGCGATGGTCTATGGAAAGAAAAATGGTTCAAGATAAATATTGAAGCTTCTTTTTTTTCTATCATTATGACAAATCTGTCGGTTTTTGTCATCCACTAGAGAGACATTTCTTTATTGACGCCGAAAGGAACTTAGTTGCAAATTACTGTCACATTCTGACAAACTCTATAACTGAACCAAGCTATCAAGATTTTCGTATTAAATATACGAATACAAAAAGTCAGTGTCACTTTTTTAGCAGTCGATTAGACATACGTAATAACGTAAAAGCAAACTGGAAATTGAAATTTTTTCTAGAAGTTTTTCTACTTAATTATCATAGCTATGCGATAAAATCAAGAATTTTACAGAAACAGCTTGGTAATTAATGACAAAATCTGAAGCATGGCGGGAATACGTAACATGATAGAACGGCTAGAAGAAGCAAATAGACCGGAATAGTAGTGATTCAATTTTTTATAAATTTTTAATAAAATAAATAATTATATTTCTGGCATTCTCTTTCAGGATTTTAAGAATCAGACTTAACATGTTTCTAACACGAATAATGAGACTTGGAATACTTTAAAAACTAATGATATTCTTTCATATGCGTTTGTTACAAAACGACAAATCATGCAAGATTATCTTCTAAGGGAAAAAAGGCATTCTTGGAGGATTTTCTGAGGAAAACTGAATTTTATTGATGTAACAGTTGAGGAAAACTGTGAAAACATCTAAGGAGTCAGTCCATTTGCCACCAGCAGATAGAAATTGGGCAGAAGATGGGTAAACAGGAAACTGATCTTGACGAATATCTTCTCTGCAGATTTTTCTCTTGAAAATCGCCTTAAATCTGCTGTTTTCGATTACGGTAATCACTGCAGTCGTCATGTAACCAGTTAATAACCAGCAATCAGGACACAAGCGCAAATAGCAATGTTAGATGCTTTTATTCACACACTGTTGATGAGCAAAAACAAAACTGAACTAATTATATAAATTCTGCAGATACTGTAAGTAAATTGTGATTTACTTGCTCTCTGTTACTAAAATACATACAAATGAAACCCTTTGCGTTTCTGAAAATACTGAGCTGGTGTCAAAAGGTTACTGGCAAACACGAAGAGCGCGCGGAAATTCCAAAATATACGAACCTTCGAACGATAATTCATAGTTCCCGAAGTAAATTTGAGTCAAAGAAAGACTTATAGTGTGAGAGTATTTACACTGTACAATAAGATATTCAGTTATAACATAATTATAACTTCTGAGCGCGCAAATAACATAAACATGATTGCGTAAAAATGGGAAACATCTGAGCTGAATACAATCAATTCATTCTGTATTCAACTCAGTGACTCTTTGTGAAATGCAATTATTCTCGTTCTATTGTTCCTTCCTTTGATGAGCCGATGTAAGCGTGGTTCAAGATTATTACGGAAACCATATTTCCTTTTCGAAAGCTCCTATATTCCGAATCTTTCGTGCTGTACTTAAGTTCCTGAATAATTTTCAGACTTATCATATAGAATCACATTAAGACATATGTACAGTAAAGACAGTCAAACATACACAATTATTCAAATGCATATAAAGTGTGAATTTTATTATTATATCATAAAGAAGATATATCTTTAGTATCTATCTTTAATTTAGCTTTAATATCTATTATGTAAAGAATATATCTTGCTTGAACTTAGTTGAACAGAAATAGATTATCTCTTTTACTTTACAGAAATTAATAATTTTTATCCCAAAAGACGTTGGCTTAGAAGGGCTATTAGTTTCGTTTTGGCATTGAATCATTATAAACGGAGCATCACGTTTCAAATTTTTGCCACGAAATGTTAGAGCCCGCCGCCCAGCCGGTAGAGTGGTTAGGGTGTAAGGTTTTAGTAAAAAAGTAACAAAATTTTATTTTAATTTATACTTTTCTATCGGTTCTTATTTTCAACTTCCCGTTAGAATAAGCGCGCGTTTTCAGCTTTATGCTAATTTGAAGTGGAGCCAAGCAGTATTTAAACCGGAGGTAGAAACCTCTCAGTGTGAGAGAGCTTTTAGTCTCAGACCACTGTTACTCTATTCGACGTTCGCCTGACTAGCTATCATTTAAATTCTAAGCCCTAGCGCTTTTACATAATTGCTTATTGAAGTAATTCCAAGTGCGTCAGTATTAGTTAAATCTTGCTACGCACCATTTAGTTTAGAGGCCAACCTCGCGTTATACCTCTGTGAGCAACGACCATTTAATTTCTATTTAGTTTTAATTTAAATTTATTCGATTGTTCCTTTTTAGAACCAAGTGCGGTCTCTACTTTCTGTATCCCTCCCGAGTTGGGAAGTGGTTGTACATAATTGTGATTTAATAAAAGAGGATTTTAAATCCCTTTCAAGTGCAGTTCTTCTACCATTGAATCACAATATTCTACCACAGAATATAGCTGCATTCAGCTCCCTGTTCCAGATCAGGATTTAAAGAGTTCACGAAGATGTTTTTCAAGAATATGCACCTAACACTCAATTCCGACAAGGGGAGTCGGCTACGATGCCAAAATGGCTTGGTTTCGAATTCCGGAGAAGACATGGCTGTAATTGTCCGTCTCTTCATAGGAGGCAACAATGGACCACCTATTAGGTGCTTCCATAATAAAGTGGCCACCGCTTTTGGCCTTAGTATTGGCCAAGCCGAGGTCAGCTGAGGTCCCGCCATTGGAGAGAAAAAAATGTTACAGTCTTGCATTATATTTAACGAAATTAAATAATTAAGAATCTGCACGAATGTGTGTATGTTTCTCACACTGTAAAAAAGCAACGGTACCTAGAGCCATCAAATTTTGAATAACATAATCTTCCTCCGAATATGGACAACTGGAAGCCCTAATTTGGAATTTGAAATTTGTTTTATTATCGATTTCATATCTCGTAACACTTTAACGAAATTTTGATTAACAAACTCAACGATTTCAAAGCGAGCGATGGCAACACTGTACGAAGTAAAACATTTTTATCTCCAGCGAAAGAGACTGTATCGGAAATTCTAAAGATATGATCATTTTAAAATTATTTTGCGATATTGCTGTTGAACTGAATTTTATGTTTTAAATGCAAAGAGTATGATATTTAATAAATAAAGGTATCACAAAAAACGTTATAAAAACGCCCCTTTGGGCGTAATGTAAAATCCGAAAGCTTTCAGTTTTTTTATTAATAGTTTTGTTTTTGATATTCATAAAAACGACATTTACTCTTGTTTTTGTTTAATTTTAAAGCACTGTAAAATGAAAAATACGATTATGGTTAATGTTAGGATTTCTAACAAACTTGCTGTTTTAATTTATTTGGAAAAGAAAGCACTTGTGTGCTTAAGTAAATAAAAAATAAGTACAGAAATTTTTCCGAAAACGTGAGATTATGTTTAGATTTTCAAAAGTAAAAATACTACCTTTTCGTAACTGTTAAAGTAATCTTAATTATGTTATTAATCTTAATTATCTTAATTAACGCTAAATTAATCTAAGTTTTTCAGAAGTAAAAATATTACCTTTTCGCAAGTGTTAAATTAATGCTTGTAGCAACAAATCACGATAAAAGCTAGAAAACGTGTCTGGCTTTCATCACAGTAAACACGCGTGTTCTCCTACATAAAACACAAAGCGTCTGGATTGTTCGAATATTCAGATATACCAGACCTCAGTTAATCCGGATATTTAGAATTCTACCATTTTGATTGTTGTTTAAATTTGGATTATGTTCTGGAAATTACGTACGTCTAACTAAATAATAGCCTCTATAATTTATGTAATAAATAAAATGTAGATAAACTACTACTTCTTTTGGCTAGTGAAGATATGAAGACTTTTGTTGACACAAGATATTTTTTGAGGTCACAGTAAATAATCTGAAACCAAGATATCCAAGACAGACGCAAACATTGTAGAATCTCTAAAACCAGGTAATAATAGTGTTGCGAAAAATTCGATGGTTGCGCCTGTATGTAAGCTTTCCGGCATAGCACTAGGATTGCCATAAAATAGTGTATGGTAGGGTTGCCAGATTGGCGACTTTATCGCCCATTTGGCGACCAAATTGGCGATATCCCATGGTCCAATCGGGAAGCTTCTAGAATAACTTCCTGTCGAGCTATTTCTCGAAACGTGTCGAACTTAAAGAAAAGCTATATAAACCCTTGCGTTTCTGAGGGTTGCGAGTTAGTTAGTTACGAGTTAGTTGTTGCGAGTTGCAAGTTGCAAGTTAGTTGCGAGCAGTGTGATTAGTTGTGAGAATAGCTGCTACGCGAGAGTTTTGTGAACGGAAAGCAATCGAGATAGTGCTTTGCCGTGAAGCTATCTTTACAGTATAGCTTGACAGTGAATTGGTGATTGTTCCACGGTGTTTTATTATAAGTTTAGTGTTGCCGTGAAGCCACCTGTACAGTTACAGCCTGAAGCTGTGTTGCTGATTGTTTCAGCGTATTTATTGTAGATTTTCGACGCTTTTAAAGGTAATTTTGGAACTGTGCTGTAAATAGTGATTCTTGTAAATAAATTGTGCTTTTTATTGTTCTGCATCGTGTTTTCATCGGATACTCTCAAATCCACGAACCCTTAAAAACGCAACAACTGGTGTCAGAAGTGGGATTTGAGAGTGAATGCCAGTCACCCGTCTACAGAAGAAGACAATGGCGGAGGAAATGAAAGCTTTAATGGACATGTTAGCAGCTCTGAAAGCCGGACAAGAAAAGATGGACGCCAGACAAGAGGAGATGAAACAAGACATGAAAGCCAGACAAGAAAAGATGGACGCCAGACAAGAAGAGATGAAACAAGAAATAAAAGCCGGACAAGAAAAGCTTCAAGAGCAACTGCGACAGATGGAAATGGAGCAAAACAAGGTTAGAAGCGACATCATGGAGCTTAGAGAGGAAACCAAAACCAAATTACAAGATATGAAAGAGGAACTGAAGGAGGAAGCTGCAACTAAAATAGCCGATATGGAAGAAAGATTCGAAGAAAAATTTAGGAAGTTTCGGGAAGAGGTAGACATGTTGAAAGAAAAACGAACTGAGCCGAAGAGAGAAATTGAAGATTTTAAGATTCTCCCAGGTTCTCCTCATACGGCAATCAAACCCAGTACGTACGACGGAAAATCGTCGTGGAATGTGTACAAGACCCAGTTCGCCATCGTGGCTGACACTAACAGATGGGATTCCCAGATGAAGGCATCACAGCTAGCTGCATCACTCCGAGGCGATGCTGCAGATATCCTAGGAGTTCTGCCACAAGACCAGATTTCCAGTTTTGATGCCCTCTCGAACGCACTAGAACTCAGATTCGGAGAAAAATGCGTAAAGGACTGTAGCCGTCTCCAACTCAAAACCCGCCAACAGAAAACGACTGAAAGCCTCCAAGAACTAGCAACTGATATTGAAAGGCTGGCGCACCATGCATATCCGGACTGTCCACCCGATGTCCGTGAAAATCTGGCCCTTATGCATTTCGTCGATGCAGTCAAGGATCAGGAAATTCAGAAGGCTCTCAGGTTGGCAGATCTCAAAGACCTGAAATCTGCATTAATCTATGCGATGAAGTTTGAGTCGGCTCAGCAGGCAACTCGAAAAGATCGCCATCCGATCAGAGCGGCTAAAGTAGAAAATGAAAATTTTGATGTCAGAAAATTTAAACAAGAAATGTTAAAAGAGATTCGGGAAGCGTTAAATAAGCCAAATAACAGAAACACCGACAAGAAAGCAATGAAGTGCTGGAATTGCGGACTCGAAGGACATCTGCGCAAGAACTGTCACGTGAGCCAAGACCGGGAGGCAGCTCCAAGGAAACTAAAATGCGGCAATCTCACGGGGCGGAGGTTGCCAGGCAGAGATGTAGCCTCTCTGAAAGTTCTTCAGATCTCGTCAATGAGCGGCGGAGATAACGGATTGTTCGTCGAAGGATACGTGAATAAACACCCTTGTAAGATGATCATCGATACGGGAGCCAACGTAACCATCGTCAGAACAGACGTAGCGCGGGAACTAAACGAGACTTTGCGCTGGACTTCGCCCTGTGTGACTCTACAGACAGTGACAGGTGACAAGATCCCCATTGAAGGTAAAATTAACATCACCATTACCTTCGGAAATGAGACTTATCAGCACTTGGCATTCGTCGCTGACATCGCGGACGAATTAATACTTGGACTAGACTTTTTGTGGAAATGTGACTTTACACTGGACTTTAAACGCAACAAATGCACTCTGCGAGGGAGGATATACCCGTGTTTGAAGTGAAGAGTGATATTCCTTCAGCTCACCAAGTAATAGCGAAAACGGACGTCACGATCCCTCCGATGACAGAATTACTAATATCCGGCTGCATAGAAAACAGAAATAGCTTCAAGTTTGGAATAATTGAATATCCCGAAAATAGCTCGAGAAATGTATTAGTCGCCTCTACATTAGTGGACCTCTCCAAAAATTTCGTCCCCGTGAGAGTGGCGAATGTTAGCCATAGTCCGAGAACAATCCAGAAGGGTAAAGTGCTAGCAACCTGCACGCCGGTTACGTGCGTTTACAAGGCCCCACCTGCAATGCCCACTGAGTCAACAGCGAAATTAATTGATGAACTGCTGCAGAGAACAAACTTAACCGCCGAACAGAAATGTGCAGCAGAGAAAACAATTAGTGAATTTGAAGATCTATTTTCTCGAACATCCAGAGATGTTGGCCGCACGAAATTGACACAACATCGAATTGACACGGGTGATCA
>KK117013.1:486261-499202 GCA_000611955.2 Stegodyphus mimosarum
TGAGGGTTGCGTTAGTTAGTTACGAGTTAGTTGTTGCGAGTTGCAAGTTGCAAGTTAGTTGCGAGCATTGTGAAGTGTTGCGAGCAGTGTGATTAGTTGTGAGAATAGCTGCTACGCGAGAGTTTTGTGAACGGAAAGCAATCGAGATAGTGCTTTGCCGTGAAGCTATCTTTACAGTATAGCTTGACAATGAATTGGTGATTGTTCCACGGTGTTTTATTATAAGTTTAGTGTTGCCGTGAAGCCACCTGCACAGTTACAGCCTGAAGCTGTGTTGCTGATTGTTTCAGCGTATTTGTTGTAGATTTTCGACGCTTTTAAAGGTAATTCTGGAACTGTGCTGTAAATAGTGATTTTTGTAAATAAATTGTGCTTTTTACTGTTCTGCATCGTGTTTTCATCGGATACTCTCAAATCTACGAACCCGTAAAACGCAACAATAGGAAGCGCATTCGTGAAAGCAATCACTTTGCTGTAGCTTGCTAATGTATGTTTCCATTAAAGAAATGTAGTCTGAAAATGTAAGTATTATTACTTAAGAAACATTGGCAATCTCTTATCCAGAGACAAGTGCTCGTGTTTATGATAATGGGACGAGCATAGAAGCTCGTAAATTCGAACCCTTACTAGACGAATATTCGAGAAGGTAAAAGAAATAATAGTTTCATTTTGAAAGTGGTATTAAATAAGATAGCTCTCTTTCTAGATATAAAAAAACATGCAATGCATTTTTGAAAATCCTTACTCTCTGCTAATATCTGAAAAAAGATTTCAAGCGGATATTTAAAAAACATCACTTGGAAGCTTCATATACAATATGGAATAATAATATGTGCATATATAATATGCACAATAAAGATTTACCCTGCTCCCAATTTCAGTTTTAAAAAGGACCAAGCACCGCCTGGTCACGTAGAATTATTTCGCTTTGATCAATCTGGTTAAATTCAGGCAACCAACTTGCAGAAGCAGAAGAAAACATCACCTTTCAGTGTTCGGCCTCAGAACTCCGTCTTCCCCGCCCCTATATCTTCGAATGCATTTCTTTCCTTGTTTAAACAGTTGTTTTGATCCATAAAACTAAAAAAGAAAAACTGAAAATAAAACGAAACTGAAATTCAGATAAACCTCGGGGAAGTATTGTTCTTTTCGCTAAGTGCACACGCGCACGGGAAGAGGCCGACTGGAGGGGTGGGTCGAAGAAGCAAGGGAAGGGAAAGATTTTTAATCTACTTCTTTCTAGAAAGAGAAATCTGTTTTCGCGGGCCAATAAAGTCCGGAATATTTGTCTCCCACCGATGACATATATTCTCTGGCAGATGACAGTTTCCTTTTGCTTCCTTGTCAAATATTCGTATTTCAATGGCTTGGACTCCTTCCAAGAGACATAAAGGCGTACGAAATGCATGATAAACAAACGATGGGGACTTATTTTGGTAGCATTTTTTGTACGTGATTTGGGTTGCCTGACGTGGAAATCCAATTCGTATTGAGAAATTACACTTAGACAGGTTAAAAGTTGGAAAAAACGTGTTTCAATCAATACGCTCTTAAGGAGTGAAACTAATTCATTTAATGTAAATTATTGGTCGAGCAAAGGTGCTCATTGCAGCTACATAACTTAATTTATTGTAAATTTATGTAAATATTTTTACTTTGTTGCACGAAGCGTTGCGTGCGTACGGGTTCGTAATGGATTGAATGCACAAGTCGATAGAAAGTTAGTAAAATTTATTCTTTTCACAAGACATAAAACAAAATGATGAAATATTTCCTCAGAGATATTCGTACAATATCACAATATCTTATAGCAGTTGTATTTAGTACTGCTAAAACGTTAAACAGAACTCAAATTTACAATACAGAGAAAGTTAATCCAATCTCACAGCGAATTTGCTACAATCAATAATAGCATTATGTAAATAATACCAGTTCGCTTAAAACAGCTGTAAGTCACCTGAGATGTTTTTAATCTGATTTTTATAAGCATTTTAATCAGCAACAGATTATTCTCTTATTATCTCGATTTTTCTGGAATATAAAAGCAATTACGAGATATTTATTTATTAAATATGAAATGCACTCGCTCTTGTATTTTCACTTTTCCTGCATAGCTTTCTCTTCAAATTCGTCACGCGCTGTGTTGCACGGGAAAATAAAACAATTTTAATTACAGTTCTAAATAAATAGCTAAATAAATACAAATCCGTAACAGAAGTAAAAAGGAAGTACTGTAATTTCGAAAAATTTCGGGTATCTATTTCGTCGAAAATATCCATTTTGAACACTATCGAATGCAATTTAACGATGCTTTTGCGTAACATCTGTGCGTAAGGACAGAATAAAGGAATCTTTTCCCCCAAAAAATTCTAAAACTGATTTAAAATGAATTCTGAAGAGAATTTTTCGCGGCGTCTGTGCGTACATATGTACTTACATATGTATGTATCTGGCTTAACTCAAAAAATAGTAGCCTCAGAACGTTGAAATTTTGTAATAGGACTGCTATAACATGTACATGTGCACCTCCTATTTTGGTTGCAATCGGCCGCACATAAAGTATATAAATATATGTATATGTTTAATATATCCACTCTGTTACTCGGCTCAGTGATCCCACTTTCTTTATTCTTATATGTTTGTAAATTGTGCATTTTTTACTTTACGAATAATTGAATTATGTTGTTCTTAACTTCCGGTTAAGGGTTTTAAGCCTTTCATTAATCTGCATGCAACATTAGTAGAATTATCAAAAATTTAAAAGCTGTTTAAGTGCGACTAAACCTATTTACTTTTAGCATGGCAGCCATATTTGTTTGCATTTGAAACTTAGCAGAATAGTGTATTTGTTGCCTATCTAGAGAAACTAACCTTCGCAACAACAAAGATTGAGCCTTTTTAATTATTGCGAATTAAATCATGCTTAATCCATTCTGGAATTTATTCGGGAAAATCAGTGTTTAAGATTTACTTCGTAATTTTTAATATAGCTATTTATGTATTTTTGCCTTCTCGTGAAGTGAGAACTGAATTAATTGAATGAAAAATATTGAATTGTCTGCAAAATGTTTTTTGCTTGTTTGTTTGTTTGATTTCTTTTATACATCGTTTTAGATTTATTACTGTATTTGAATAGAACATGTGGCAACGATTAGGTAATTCATTAGATGATATACATTTTGTGCATTGTGAGTTATAAAATGAATGAGATTTAACGCTGTGAAGTGGACCTGGCGCCAGAGTATCGCTATGGTAAACAAATATAGTGAATTTTAAAGACTGCATTTATTGTATTGTGGTTGATGCCTGCGATGAAGTAGATTTAATTAGTCCAATAAGTTTAGATGAAATGGAAGAAAAAATGCGTATGATTTAATTTTCTGCACAAGGAAGTCATGTGGTGTACACATCAAATTTTTTTTCGTACGAATATTGCAGTCTAAATCTTTCCTTACGACCGCCTCCTTCGCACAAATATGCTTTTTTTTGCCTTATTTTACTTCAAAAACCTTTCATTTTATTTCGGTACCATTCATTTTATTTTAGATCACAGGCATAAGCTTCTATAGTGAATGAGTGTTTAGCCAAGCATCCTATCTTTTAGCATGGATAATGCCCTATTGGACAAATGATATGCGTATACATATCTCATATATCATATACTACATAAATCACGTATCACACATACACATACATCATGTATATTTATGCTAAATTTCATTTTGGATTTCGGCATTACTGCATCTTTACTATCTAAATTTTCTTTCACATCTCCTAGGTCGTATGTGATGATTCAAGGAACGAGAGAAGAGAGAATACAGCCGCTACGTGTTAGCTAGAAGCAAGCAAGCAGAAAAGTCTGCCGCACTCAACTGAAAGCCTAAGAGAGAGTCAAAAGGCATGGTTTCCAAAAGAAGTCGATTTTGATTTAAATCTTCTTCCTGATTGGCTAAAACGTACCTATATTATCTATATGCAACATTGTATGTACACATTAACAGTATACTGATGTAGATTAATTTGAAATGACGCAATTTAGATCGATATACAGTCTTAGACAAAAAAAGAAAAAGACGCACCAAGAAAGAGTTATCCGAACGGGACGAAAATCGGTAGAAGTGATGTACATGAACAGAAAAACAAATGATTACAGTTTGAGAAAAATTGGATGATTTATTGAAGTGAGGGAGCTTCACAAAATGAAAAAGTCAGTAACGCGTTTGTCCACTTCTGACCCTTATGCAAGCAGTTATCTGGCTTGGCATCGATTGACAGAGGTTGCGGATGTCCTCCTGAGGGATATCGTACCAAATTATGTCCAACTAGCGCGTTAGATCGTCAACATCCCGAGCAGGTTCGAGGGCCCTGCCCATAGTGCTCCAAACGTACTCAATAGGAGAGAGATCCGGCGACTTTACTGGCCAAGGGAATGTTCGGCAAGCACTAAGGCAAGCAGTAGAAACACGTGCAGTGTGAGGGCGGGCATTATCTTGCTGAAATGTAAGTCCAATGTGGCGTGACATGAAGGGCAGCACAGCAGGCCTTAGAAGTTCGTCGACGTGCCGCTGTGCTGTGAGGTTGCGACGGATGACAACCAAAGGGGTCCTACTATGAAATGAAATGGCCCCCCCAGACCATCACTCCTGGTTGTCGGTCTGTCTGCCGGAAGACAGTCAGGTTGGTATCACACCGCTGTCCGGGGCATCTCCAGACTCTCCTTCGCTGGTCATCGAGGCTCAGTTCAAAGCCGGACTCATCACTGAAGACTATTCTACTCCAGTTAGTGACATTCCAGTGAGAATGAGCCGGATACCACTGCAAACGGGCTTGACTTTGTACAGAGGTCAATGGTAGTAAGCTCAAGGGGCGCCGTGACCTCAGCCCCCTTTCTGTGAGCCGTCTATGAATGGTCCTTGCGGTCACTGAAGCACTGGTTGCACGTACATTCGATGATAATGATGCATCTGGGGCTGTGAGTGCCGCTCTGACGGTGGCTCGGTCTTCACGTTCTGTCGTTTCTCTAGGCCTATCGCTTCCTTCTTGACACTGTGCGGCCATAGTTCACCCATTCCTGCCAACATCGTCTAATAGTGGCTCAAATGTCGAACTATTCGCCGATAAGATCAACGGCTTCTTTGAGCCCAACTACACAACCTCTCTCAAATTCTGACATCCGCGCATATCGTTCGCGCACCTGTATGCGAGGCATAGTTACTGTTACCAGAGTACACGGAATGAAATTCGTGAAGAATTTATGACTTCGAATCGTAATTTCTCCTCTTAAATATGAGAGTTGCGCAGAAAAGATGCGCTGTAGCGACAACTATTCATTCATTGGCAACCAAAATGTAAAATTTTGCATTTTCCGTCGAAATCTGTATGCATATCAATTTGTGTCCAATTTGCTTTATATCTTCTGGGTGCGTCGTGGTGCGTCGTTTTTTTTTGTCTAAGAGTGCATTGTAGCACTTTCTGTTTTTATGATAGAAAGGGGAAATACCCAAATTAAAATAAGAATTAAAGGGCTATCGCCAATTAAAGTTAGAAGTTTGCTTAATATAGTTTTATCTTACACTCTATCTTGCATTTTATCTTACAGCAAAGATACATATATATGTACATGAAATAGATATTTGCTCACAGAACATCTAGAGAAAAAAGATTTTCCATTGTCCTTAGGTAGAAAGTTTTATGCGGTAACTGCTTGCTTCTAGTAAATAAAACAGATGCAGCAGAAATAGATATAATACTTGGCTTCTGAAATTTTGCAATGATCGGAGAAATTAAATCAAATTTCAGAATTTTTTAAAATTACAATTATGTATTATAAATCGGAGCATTGCTATTTAAAGTTTCTCGAAAATCCCTGTTCTCCGCTAAAAATGTCATCAAACTGGAAAATCTTTTAAAATTACCAAATTAAAAAAATCCTTTTTCAATAATTTAAATCTTTATGATAAAACCAAGTAGACGTAGTCGCAGATAAGATCACACGCAGCTGTTACATAAAATTTTCTAAAAATTATCTATTTCTGACCTTTATCACATTAGGGTATTTGAAAAAAATTGTTGCCACATTTTTTGTGATGTGTAAGAAATTCAACAGATTTCAATAGATTTCCAGTGCTTCAGTTCAATGAGTAGCTTCAATCGGTTTAAGCAGAACCTTCTTACCAGTTTAAACCTATTTTTATACCTAGTACTTAATTTTTAAATAATTTTCCCCTTGGAGTTTATGCCCCTCATTGCATATTTTGAAACAAACTATGAAGTATTGTTACGAATTCTATACATAGATAGATGATTTTAGTGCAATTACATGTGAAATTGTTGTATTTTTCTTTGAAACGTAACGCGTGAAAAATCTAGAGAGACAAGTTGTGTCGTCAAATTTAGAATACAGGGGCGAGTCTATTTAACATTGAGCAAGTGAGTATCTTGGTAATTTGAAGACATATCGCCAAGCTGGCAACGGTTTTGGCGAGTAATTTTTGTCAAAGAATTTGGAGAGATATCAAAGTTTTTCAACTTGTCAAACTTAGAGATCATTTGACGACATTTTGGGCCGGTCCCTGTATCACCTTAATAGGTATTATAATTTAATATATCTAATTGGTTACTATATTAACTGCAACCGTAATTCGATCCACATATTCAAGGGATTTCGAGAAGCAGAAAGTAGTAGAAATATCTCGGCCGGTGAGAACTATGTAAAGCAGGAGAGAGCGTCTACTCTCACTTGTTGTTGTTACCTGTTAGCTGAGTGTGGGTTCTGTGTCTTATCTGCGGTTTAGCTTCTCTCTTTAGCTGCGCTTTGCATTACGTTGTGTTTAACGTTCTTAGTTATTTGAAGTATAACTACTGATTATACTCTGTGGTACTATCAACTGTATATTAACACATGCGCTACTTTACCCATCATGTTTGGCTACGGCATAGACTCTTTTCCACAGCTGCGACCGAAGATAGTAACTTTTACACATTATAACTGCGACAGTTTGATGACTGTACTATTATCTAAACATCTCTTAGAATAAGTTAAAAGTAAATTTTTAATGTCGTTCGAGTCTTTCATTTGGAGATAACTCTCAAATTCTGGAAAGTTGCGACAGTACGTTTATTTGGTACCACATTTGATAAAGTTTGATGCCATCTCTAAATGACTGTTTTTTTAAATGCATAAAATATAGTTCCCATTATATCTGTTAGCTTGCAGTTTGTACTCTATTTAATCATTCCCAAACCGCACTGAAATATTAAAATCATACCATATTTTCACATATTAAAATTTGAATGGTCTTAGCAGCTACTATAATTCTTAGTCCAAACTGGCTTTGTCCCTGAAGGAAGTTTTCGTTTTGCGATTTTGTGTTGAATCATTATAAACGGCTGTATCGTTTTTCAAATTGTTGCCACCAAAAGTTTTCGCCTTGTATTATATTTAAATAAATTAAATAATGAAGAATCTGCATAAATGTATGTATATTTCTCCAAATGTGATAAAACAACGGTACGTAGGGCTATCCAATTATGAATAACGTACGTTTCTACCCGAATATGCGCATTACAAGCCCAAATTTGGAATTTGTTTTATTACCTATTCCATATTTTAGAAAACTTAAACGAATTTTTGATGAAAAAACTCAACGATTTAAAAGCGAGTAATAGCAACACTCTACGGGAAAACCTTTTTATCTCCAGCACGTGGAAATGTGTATCGGAAATTCTAAAGATATGCTCATTTAAAATTATTTTACGATATTGCTGTTGAAGTGAATGTTACGGTTTAAGTGCGAAGAACATGATATTTAATAAATAAAGGTAATACACAAAACGTTAAAAAACCGTCCCTTTGGACGTAATTTAAAATTTGAAACCTTTCAGATTTTTTTTTATTATTTAATTTTAGCTGTTACAGAACTTCAAATATAATTAGTCTTAAATATAAAACAAAAAAGGGAAATGTAAGAAATTAGTTAAGAATTTGATTGCTTATATTTAATGGTAGTTCGGGAAATTCAGCTCAGTCACAGCTAAAGATAAAAAGTTGCAACTCGTTGCCACAACGCAGATCAGAATTTTCTTGTCAAAATGTACAGGCCGCTGATTATAATATTTTAATTCTTATCTATAATACTTATGAAAAATCTGAATAAATACGAAGAATGCTGTATGGGATTTTCTCAAATGCTAAATAAGCTAGATATTTATTACCAGTTCATTATTTGAACTTTAATGAACTTTGAGACTTTCGGCAAAATTATATCACTTGGTTGCAATTTATGATCCTAAAGGAAATGCAAATGTGATTGAAAAATAAATAATTTGAAAACATTGTTGCTTCAGAACAATTTGTAATATGCAAAAACGCGAGACTAACGCGCTGTATGTACCTTTTTAGTAACATTTATATAAAAAGAAAAATGCATCTTAGAATCGAAAAAATGCTGCTATAGAACACACTGACAATTACATTTAACTATTGAAGAAAACGGAAAGAAAAACTACAAGTATCTGTAAAGCACGTATTTCTATAATGCACGTATTGTATAATAGCATCTTCAGTTCAGCTATAACAAGTTTATTCATCAGAATAATTTGTTCTCGGAAAAAAACAAGAGGTGCTACATTTTATTTTCCGATATAAATGGAGTTTTCTTACATCATTCCCAAACTTCCGAACTGGTAAAATTAAACATAAAATAAGGCTTAAATTATCAACTAATAAAGCTTTCATCTATTATGTGTCATTTTTTCTATGAATTAAAGTAAATGTTACACGTCGAAAGCAATTATTAGAGTTCAAAGAACAGTAATTAGCGTAAAGCGCTGAATTGCTGAAAAGTAACGTTGATTACTGTTATTTGAACTTCTAATAATTATTCTAAGAATATTGAGTAATAATGTATATATTTGCTTCAAGCTACATCCACACCATATTTATGTTTCCAAATATTTTTGTTAATTTAGGTAATTCAAAGAATAACACTATTTGAAGCGAATTTTTATATATATTTTAGTACGTTTGCCTTGCAATTTTGTTACAGCATGCAGAAAGCATTAAAAATTTTTAAAAATTTACATGTAAGAATATGTAAAAACATCCCTTAAATTAATATTTTGCATTAAAAATGTATTTTCTGTTACTTAACAATCTTTATTTAAGGAAAAATAGTTGTGAATGAAAAGCAAGCGATTTTTTATTCTTTTCAGTTTGCTGAATAGGCGATATCTGTATTCTAAATATCTGAAGACTCGATTACAAAGAATAAAAAACATACTAGCTATAGGCGATATCTATTTAGAAACTTAATTATATTTGTTTAAAAATACCTTAATTAAGTTTCTCGTTAAACATATTGCTTCGTATTCCGTCTTTGTGTGTTTGGGACAAAAGTATTTCTGCTAAATGGATTGCTGTTGTTATGAATTTTAAAAATTAATGTATATCTAATTTAAATTCATTTCCTAACCCATCTGCAAACGATGTGTTAAAATTAATTAGTTGAATAATTTCTCCAAAAGCCTGTCATAGCATAATAAACATTCCAATTTAAAAATTTATATTTAATTTCAATTGAAATACTTATTATTAATTCATCTTTTTCCCTTCTCTCTCTTTTTTTATTGAAATCCCAACATAAAAAAGATCTAGAAATATAAAATTGTCTTCTATCTTTTACTAGAAGAGAGGAAATTTTTATCATTATTGTATAACTGCAAATTGAATGAATCTTATTAATATGCTATAATGTAATAATTAAATATAATATTTAAATCGTTATTTTTTCCTTTTACCACAAATTAAACTATATAATGCAGGTACTCATATATCGAAAGTGGGGATGAAATTAAACATCCGTTAAAGCTTCAAAATTCGTAAAAAATAATGTTATTTATAGTTAGAAATTTATTTTTAAGTTAATGCTTTTTAATATCTTAAATTATATCTAATTTAATTCTAAGCAAAATGTTAAAGAAGCTATAAAAAAAAGTTTCGTAGCTCAGATCCTTAAGTTAATCCCAAATAAATAGTGCAAAAGAAACTTATTTGAAAAGTCTCTAGTTAATTTTTGTTTGCTCTGAGTTGTCTTCATTATTTGTATTCAAATGTACGTATCACTATCAGTAATATTAGTTACTTGACTATTCACTTAAAAAATTGCTGTTCTCTTAATATATTCACTTAAATATTACTGTTACTCATATAAAATATTCTGATTGATCAACACAACTTTTTAACTGGTTTTAATTATTACTATTATTATACCAGAATTTCATTCAATAGAACAAAGCAGAAGAAATTAAATGCATTCGATTTTGATTCGGTTTTAATAATAGAAGCAAAATGCACGAGAGCTTTCTTTGTTTCGAAAGCTGCCTTCGTCAAAGAATTTCATTCGCAGAGTTTTTCTTCTCATTTAAGAGCTTCTAAAGGGAATTTGCAAAATAATAAAGTTTTTTTCATTCGTTTAATATTCTTCATTTAAATATATGTGGTTTGCAAAATGGAAATTAATTTTAATTGAATTAAAGCTCAGTAAGAAAGATTTTCTAATAGAAATGCAACAACAATAGATTTCTTATAAAAATTAAAATTTCTTATAGAAATACAGAACTGCAATTATTATAGAACAACGATGAGATTTTCTCGCCTTTTTGTAAGAAGTAGACCACTTTGTTTTCTTTTCTGAATATGTTTACAAAATATGTAGTAGATAATAAAACAAATTCCAAATTTGGGCTTCAGGTGCCCATATTCAGGTGGAAACGTATGTTATTTAAAATTGGATGGCTCTAGGTAGCGTTGTTTTATCACAATGCGAGAAACATACATACACTTACGCAAATTCTTCATTATTTAATTTCTTTAAATATAATACATGGTATTATTTATTATTTGGTGGCAACAATTTGAAAAGTGAACCAACGCAAAATGCCAAAACGAAATCAATAGTCCTTCAGGGAAAATTGCCTCTTTGATTAATAAGAAAAATGGACGACAAAAGTAAAATCTGTAAAACACTGAATATAACTTCATGCTGTGCATTAATATTCTAAGAACTATAGCATTTTCCTAATAATCGTGCTCAGTATATGTATGAAGTATATAGCAATTTTAAACTGTTGAAAGACATTTGTATTTTATAAACATTTGTATTTATTTGTATTTATAAACATTTGTATTTTATAAAACTAATATTATGTATATTGTTGAGTATTAATTGCTACTTACCGGGAAGGAAGTATGAATATAGCTGTTAATTTGACTTTTGTTAAATATTTTTGAAATGGGCAGCACTCATGCGAGATGTAAATTTAGGTAAAATGTTCTGAGAAATTCAATGGCACTGGTAGGTGTTTATTTGTTATTTTTCTTCAGGTTCAGATAGGTATTTGATGGATTGTAAAAAAAGTATCATCATCTATGAATTCGACGGAGTACAATAATAACTTACAATTTCTTCATTCAGCTGATCTAGCATAGCAGTGATAGACAGGAATGAATTCAGATTGTTTGCATGAGTGGTGGAAGAAGCTTATATAGTACCACTGCTGATGAATTTAAGAATATGCTTGCAGTACTGAAGCTAAGTTATTCAAAATTCATGAGACGGAGTCACTGAATGATAAATTTTCCAGCTGAAGACAAAGAGTGTAACAGACGCGGATACATTCATGAAGAATCCTTAATACAGTACATATTGGACATGCTTAGAAATGGGCCTCATACCAAAATTTCATTGAACTGTTACCAAACACAAAAAATGGAGTGGTTATGAGTTCAATCAACCGAATTGGCAGGAAATCCATCTGAGCCTTCTGTTTCCGTAGAAGATTATATTCCGTAACGAAGTAAGTTCCGTAACCTTTTTGACTTATGAAATTAGCCACGGATTCTACGACTACTTAAATCTGTCAGACACAAATCCTTCAGAAACCAGCGGTAATGCCAATATGGTAAAAAGGCTTTTGCACCCTTCATAAGGATAAATTCAAGTCATTACTGGATAATTGGTGCCATGCTGGGTTATCTAGAATGAAGAAACAATAGACCATTAACAATCCATTTAAATCATCTTCATAGATTATTATATCTTTAAGAAAAATAAGGAGAAACTAATGTCATCATTGTGTTTCTGAAAAACGTCTAAATTGTGCATTGCACGCCTGTTTTCCGACTAAAAAATTTATGTTTGGATTCAAAATAACCTCCTTTAGCATAGTGAGCATGATGGTTATATCTGATAGGCAGAATTTGCTATTCATCATCTTTATCCCCCATTCAGCTCTAATTTACAGCAGAAGTTCAAGAAACAGAGAGGTGTTTATGGACTTCTGAATCACCAAGAAAATGTCGTTGGTGTTTAAACGAATTAACGAAAAACACTAAATGGAAAATAGCCATAGAAAATTATCTAAACATTTCAATTTTTACTTCTTTTATTTCGCACAAGGATTCGATTGCAACCACGAAAAACTCCCGGTACCATATTTCACCGAAAATATACATTTTGACAGCTATCTAATGCAATTTAGCGATGTTTTTGCGCGACATCCGTAAGTAAGAACAGAATGAAGGACTCTTTTTCCCCAAACCAATTACAAAACTGATTTAAAATGGATTCAGAAGAGTTTTTTTCATGGCGTCTGTACATACGTATGTATCTCGCATAACTGAAAAACGAGTAGCCTCAGAACGTTGAAATTTATGTGTAGAACTGATGTAACAGGCAGTTGTGGACCTCCCTTTTTGGTTACAATCGGCCTCGCCAAAGCTGGCATATGACACAAAGATGGTACGTGGATTCTTTGGAGATGGCATATGGAAAGTTTTCTTATTATAAACTATTGTGAATTATTGGTATATATATATAATTATTGGTATATATTGTGAATTATTGGTGTATATATATATATATATTG
Source organism: Stegodyphus mimosarum (assembly GCA_000611955.2). Taxonomy (NCBI): domain Eukaryota; kingdom Metazoa; phylum Arthropoda; class Arachnida; order Araneae; family Eresidae; genus Stegodyphus; species Stegodyphus mimosarum. The sequence continues at coordinate 499,189 of KK117013.1, forward strand.
GTATATATATATAC
>KK117014.1:4962-40178 GCA_000611955.2 Stegodyphus mimosarum
ATTGATTTGTTATCTTCAGAGGAATGTTATAACGCAACATTTAACAATTTCACCCGTAAAGATTATGGATGTAGTTGTCTTATATTTAGTTCAAAAGAACGTATTTTGACGACCATTCTCTCATGTATTTATTTACTTCAAGGCAGAAAATCATAACCTATGAGGTATAAAACAAAATTCAGTTAGCTATTCCTTTATTGGTTAACGGTTCCTTGAGTTTCAGGCCCTACTTTGGCACAAATCCATGAGATTTAAAATCTATTCCATGAAGAGGAAGTGTTTATAAAGATTCTCCTGATACGTCGTCGGGAGAATTTCGGAGCCATCTAAGCGGGCAGCAAAAAAAAGCGAAATTACAGTTAACTTTTCTCCTAATTTCCTTGAAGGATGAGTTTCGATTGTTCTTCCTTTGGTGGCAGGTCGAAGAAAGTACACTTATGTACTGATCATAAGGAGAGCAATTCTATAAAGCTATGTATACCATATCAAACTGTGAGCATTATGCATGTAATTCGTTTATATTATGTTTGAAAGGAAATAATATGACTATTCCAGAGAGGATTATTTGTTCAAAATAAAGAAATGAATCTTTCTATTGCAGTAGAAAATTAACACGCATATCGATGAGAAGAAGAAAAATGAGCGATTGACATAGAATATGTATTTTCAGCAGTCTCAAAATCACTGTTCACACACGCAGATAATTTTTGAACTTCCATCCACAAGTAGCATATCAGTTACTGATAAAGTTTGAATTAGGGATTTTCTATTTTATTATATTTCTCAGACTCGACATCACTATCGTTAAAAACAATAATTTAAAACAAGTATATCTAGGTTATTAAGAGATGTATGCTTTGACTATTATTTCATTTTAGGAGGTGATGCAAGTGAACCGACAGGCAATGGAGGCTCGGGATCAACAGGTTAGTAGCACTGAAAACATTTTAATATTTTGATAACAGTATCCGAAAAATAACTGTTATATATAAGAACGAGGGCGAAGTTAACAATATATTTTGAGGAATAGTTTTCAAATAATGCACAAATGATCATAATGTTATATGATTATGTAAATTGTGTTTAACATTTTGCTCGTTTCAATGATTGTTCAGTAGCTGCAACCTCTTCATCGGTAACAACTGAGAGTTTTACTAATAATACGATCCCATAGCATCTTCCTCTTCTTTCGGTATTTTGTTGAGCGAAGAACTTTCTCAACAGAAAAATTTTATATGGAGATGAAGTTAAACGCATTTGTGAAGATCGCTCAAGAGTTTTACACTTAACATATTATTCATGAAATTAACAAAGGGAAGGTTATCGTGTTTAGCGATATTTTGTAGAATCAAAGAGAGTATATCCATCCTCTGGCGCTGCCTTCCATTACTGAGCGAAGACTACAATGAAATTTGAAGCATTTGTGCATAGCAAATGTTACTCCTTTCGATTAGGTGATAAGGGTGGAGTCAAACGCTGACGTTAGAAGTAACAGTTAGGACGAAATTTAAACAAAATTGAACTTCTGAGTTTTTATCTTCATGGGCATCATGTTACATCGCTACGTTTTCCATTTTAAGCTGTGAACATTAAGCTCATAATTGTTTTATATTAGGTTTACGGAAAATATTTATTGATCTTTCTGTCGTGTGTTTTTTTTTGAAGCAAGAAAATGAAATTCCAATATTTGTTACTCTTAAACTTAAGCATGGTATCTCAAACTAAAATTTCATAGCCAACATAATCAATATTTGAAGACATTTGACACCACAGTCAACAAGGTAAGAGATGAGTTGAAAACAAACGACACTATCCAAAGCAACAAGGTCAGAACCCTGGATTAATTGATGTAGTGATGTAGTCCTGCGATGTAGTCCGCCGAAAAATAAACGTGCAAATTTATACCAGCTCAAGAAGGCTCATCCGTTGTTATAACTCATCACACTCAGACTACCTGTAATGTTTGATGTATAAATCAGCTATGTTTTCCTTTACGTGTTTATGACTCCTCGGCTTTAAGAGCCTGCTTTGACACAAACCCATTACCTTTAAAATATATTTCCAGAAGCGGACGTATTAGTAGAACTACTCCTATAACCTCGACGGGACAACATCGGAGCTATATAAAGAGGATTTAAAACAAAACAAATATTCAGAGATATATGTGTTGAATATAATTTCATTTTAGGTGGTCATGCAGAAGGATCAGCCGGTGCTGGATTCTCAGAATTAAATGGTCGTTAATGCTGCAAGAACTTTAGTATTTTCATTGCAGTACGGAAAAAAAATAATGATTATATGCAAGGATGACGGTTATATTAGCAATATTTTTATAGAAACAATTTTCAAATAATGCAGAAATTATCATCATGTGATATGATTATGCAAATTTATTTAACGCTATCGTCGAGTAAATGGTCGTTGAGCGGCTACGTCCTCTTAATTGTTAACAACTGCTCGATGTCGTAATACAAGAATTTTGTTGCGTCTGCCTGTTCTTAACGTATTTTGCTGCACACAAACGCATTTTTAATCCGTACATGTCCGTTGGACATGAAGTTAAACATATTTGTAAAGATCATTCGACAACTTAGCATTTAATATATTAACAATAAATTAACAAAAGCAATGTTATCTTATTGATGAAACTAGATGACGGATGTGGGACATTGTATCCATCACCTTACGTTGCCCTGCGTTACCGTCAAAAGGGTTGGAAGGAAATTTTAGATATTTTTATACAGTTAATGGTACTTATTTCGAGCACATGATAAAGTCTAAGCTCAAAGCTGACTTTACTTCACAGCGGTAATAGCAACGAAATTTGGACCAAAACTGATTGATTGATTTGTTTTCTCGAGAGGAATATTATAACGCAATCTTAAAAGTTTCACCTGTAAACATTACGGTTGTAATTGTCTTATATTTAGTTCAAACGAAAGCATATTGAAGATCATTCTGTCGAGTGTTTATTTATTGCAAGGCAGTAAATCATAACCTATGAGGTATAAAACAAAATTCAGTTAGCTATTGCTTTATTGGTTTAAGCTTCCTCGGGTTTAAGACCCTGCTTTGACACCAATCCATCACATTTAAAATCTTTTCCCTGAAGAGGGAGCGTTAAAACAATTCTCCTGATACCTCGTCAGTAGTATTTCGGTGCCAAATAAACAGGAGGAAAAACAAAACGAAGCTACAATTAACTTTTCTCACCCTTTCCTTGAAGGATCCGTTTTGATTGTTCTGCCTTTGGTGGCTAGACTATAAAAGAACAATTACACAGTGATCTTGTAGGGTTTTGCTTATTTAATTATAAAGTCCTGTCTTAGAACCCCACGAACACTAACAAGCGAGTAATCGCTTAAGTTTGTGAACAAAGCACGTAAGACTGAAGAAGGGTACACAACGCTTTATTTTTTTTAGTTACAACCAGTTCCTACATGGAACTTTAGACAAAGCCTCCTGTCCGTCTTGAACTTAAATAATAATTAATTTAAGTTAAACTAAACTTGCTTAACTAAGTTATCTGAAATATATAGCTGAAGCTATCATAAATATAATACGTTGGCCCATAAGTATTAATTTAATTGGAGAAGCCGAGCAATGGACTAAGGTACGGCCGAGCGTAGTAACTAAGAGAGAACGTAGCCAAAGGCAAACATACGCTACTCAGGGAATTATACTCTCTCTCTAGAAGTCGGTAAAGTACCGACTTAAACAGTACTTACTCTTTCTCATTTGCATTTACTGCGTTTCTGAAATTACATTCCAGCAGAGAATAGTAAGCTGAAATTAGAATAAGGTAGGAAAAATACAAAACTTAAAATAGCTGTTAATAAACTTGGGATAAAGCTTAAAATCTTCAGGAGAGCAATGCTATAATACTATGCACACCATATCGAACTGTGTGCATTTTGCTTGTAACTCGTTTATATTATGTTTAAAAGAAAATGTTTTAGTGGCCATTCTAAGGAGGATTATTTGTTCGAAACAAAAACACGCATATACAAGAAAGAAAATGAGCGATTCGCATAGAATATGTATTTTCGGCAATCTCAAAACAACAGTTCACACATACAGATAACTCTGAACTTCGATCCACAAGTAGAATATCAGTTACTAATAAAGTTTCAATTATGGATTTTCTGTTTTATTATATTTCACAGACTCGACATCACAATCGTCAAACAGAATAATTTAAACTAAGTATATCTAGGATATTCAGAGATATACGTATTAAATGTTATTTTATTTTAGGAGGTGATGCAAGTGAACCGACGAGCAATGGAGGCTCGGGAGCAACAGGTTTGTAGCGGTTATCGTTAAACAGAATAATTTAAGCTAAGTATGTCTAAGATATTCAGAGATGTATGTAGTGAATAATATTTTATTTTAGGAGGTGATGCAAGTGAACCGACAGGCAATGGAGGCTCGGGATCAACAGGTTTGTAGCACTGAAAACACTTTAATATTTTGATAACAGTATCAGAAAAATAGCGGTTATATATAAGAACGAGGGCGAAGTTAGCAATATATTTTCAGCAATAATTTTGAAATAATGCGTAAATGACAGTAATGTTATAAGATTATGCAAATTCTGTTTAATATTTTGCTCGATTGAATGATTGTTCAGTAGCTACAACCTTTTCATCGGTAACAAATTTGTGGTTTCCTAATAATACTACCCCATAGCATCTTATTCTTCTTTCGGTATTTTGCTGAGCGAAAAGCTTTTTCATTAGAAACATTTTGTATGGAAACGAAGTTAAACGAGTTTGTGAAGATCGCTCTAGAGTTTTGCGCTTCACATATTAGCCATGAAAATAACGAAGAGAAGGTAATCATGCTCAGCGATTTTATGACGGATGAAAGAGAGTATATCCATATCCTAGCACTGCCTTCCAGTACTGAGCAAAGACTGCAAAGAAATTTGGAACATTTTTGTGTAGCAAGTATTACTCCTTTCGAATACATGATAAGGCTGAAGTTAAACGCTGACTTTAGAAGTAATATTTACGAAGGAATGTGAACAAAAATTTGAACGACTGAATTTTTATCTTCATAGTCATCATATCACATCACAACGTTTTCCATTTTCAGGTGTAAACATTATGCTTGTAATTGTTTTATATTAGATTACAATGTATTTCTCCCGCATGCCTTCGTGGTGCAGTGGTCAGAACGCTGGACGCGTATTCCAGAGTTCCGCGGTTTGAGTCCCTGCCAAGGCGTTGCTAAATTTTCTCTCTAGCTTCGTAATACCAAGGATCTCTAGCAGTGGCGCCAGAACTAAAATGGTGGGGGATGATTATTCTCCATCACCACGATTTCACGATACGGCCCCCCCAGACAGCTTGCATTCGGATATTGCAGGAGAAAAATAAGTGTAATTTACGAATGGCTGTTCGTATAAAAACGTTGAACTTGAACGTAAAAATATCCCGAAATGTGTACGGAAAAAGATAGTACATTTTTGCATTAGGATATACGTTATAACTTTTACGTTATTTATTGTTTTGCGTAAAATGCAGGTATATTTATTCGAAAGATTGCGGTTCATTCGTAACTTTAACGTAAAATATATGTAAATTTCAGGAATTTACGTATACTTTTACTAAAACGTTACGTATATTTATCGCATATACGTTAATTTCACCAGTTTTTCCTTCACATATGCGTATACATTTAGTAAATATTTATGTAAATCTTCCCGACATTTTACTGGACATAAACGTATAGATTTGATAGAAATTTTCCTAAATCCTCCCTACTTTTTCGTTGCATATGCGAATAATTTTGATAAACATTTAGGTCGATCAATTCTCGTCTTTACTGTGTGTAAATGCACATTCTTAATAAAAAAATTCATAAATCTTCAATTACGTTTTTACTACATTTATGCGTGGATTTTTACGTAAAATGTACATATTTTCATCGCATAATTTTTATATAAATCTTTGCAAAAATTTTCTGCACGTTATGATTAAAACTTAAAATGTCATTTTTATGAGAAATTTTTACATATCCTCATTTTAGGTATGCAAGGCAAAATGGAATATATATGTAACTGTAAAATTTAAATGCGCTAAATATGAAAAAAAAATTCTACTTAAAAATTATGTTGCACTTAAAAACTGAAAGTCATCTTTAATATTTCATTTCAAAGTGACTGCAAAATATGAAATAGATTTCGTAAACCTGAATTCTATGTTGTAAATCAATTAATGCTACCGTTCATTTACGTGGCATTAGAAAATGTCCTTTAGAAAAACATAGAATTTATTTCTTTTTAAGTGTTACTTACAAAACTGACAAAATAAATAACTGCGTTATACATTTATTTACTGAACTACTATACAGATAGTTACGGAGCTCATTAAACGACTCTACTGCAAAACATAGCATCGTACATTTAGATTATTTTAATGAGTATGCTAAATCTTAAAATTCTTTAATGTAGGCCAGAAAGGGTATTGTAAAAAACTTACCTTTTCCAACAGTTACGAGGTTGTGTTTTTTTTCCTGCTTACTCTCCTTGAAGATGAATGTTTAATATCTCAAATATTGCTTTCATATCTCCAGATAATACGCAAATACATATATATATTCATTTTTTAAAATTATGGCTATCAAGAACATGTGAAAGAAAATATTATCTATTAGCATTTGCAAGCTAATTTAGTAATTTCTGCTTTAAAAATTTTTGGCATACAGTTACAGACGTAATTATGATACGTAAAAATTGTACACTTACCAATCAATCTTGCAATGCATTGTAACCGATTGTTGTTATATTTCTCAGTTTTAAATCTTTGAAATATATTAGATCAGTGCTAAACGCTCCTCTCTACACAAGAAGTGCTTTATCGAAACACTTTAAAAAGTTCCTTTTTGCAATGTAACTAATCAGTTCATAAAAATTAATGGTTTCAGAAAATTATACAAATTAAAAGTTATCTAAATATCTTCTTTATTTCATTTTATATAGAATATGGAATTTGGAAATCTTAATTTGTTTAGGAAAGATTTGAGGTATTTAAATATTTATGTAATGTGAATTTTCCTCTGACGTCATGTGGCACATGTATGCATGTGGACATAATTATTTTTTTACATCCCACAGCTTTATAGTATTAAATGAAGCAATTGGATAAAGGGAAGCAATTAGAAACTGGAAAATGTTTTATTAATTTGTTGTCAAATGTTGCCAATTTTGGATTACGCTCATATGATGACAACTAGTTATTTAAAATATAAATTTAATATGAATACATCCTACATAAATTTATAGGTATCAAATTTCAAGTTGTTTTTAAGTATTAAAAACAACTTGAAATGTTTGTTGAAAAACAACTTGAAATGTAAGTTGTTTTTAAGTATTAAAAACAACTTAAAAACAACTCTTTCGCATGTATTCAATTATGAATTGTAATACATGCGAAAGAAATACACATGAAATTCATAATTTAAGAATTAGGTTTATTTCAGAGGTATTCGAAACCTGCAACTATTGTTAAATAATAAAAACTAACATAAAATTTGAATAGAATATTTTTAGTTAACAGGTTTCAACATAGATTTCATTCAGCTGCATTCTTCGCCAAACCGTTTATTCGATACTTAACTGATTTCAACCTGTCTTTAATATCCTGCGAGTCTTTTGTAAACGAAAATTTTTCCTCGCCCGATGTTTTGAGAACTGTTCGTAAGACAATACAAAGGAAAAGTTGTAATAATATTTTATACTTCAGATGTTGTCAGGTTTTGTATTGTAAAATTGTAGATGAATTTTGCGAAGAAATTTAGTTAACCTCTAGCTCTTGCTAAAGTATATGGTAAATTAGTTTTTGACTTTAAGTTCATTAATTATTTAAAAAGTTTTAAGTCGAAGCTCATTAAAAAAGCCACTTTTTAATTTTATTTTTATCTTTTACTCCCCCTCCGCAATGAGACTTCAGTCCAACTACTTAAAAACAAAACTGATAAGTAATACATCTAGGATACTGACAAATTACTTTGCATCTAAAAACTTCAGATTCTAACTTGGCTTGGAAATACTCCTGAAATGAGCCACTCTGAAAGAATACAGAAGATTTTCAACCCTTTGCTTGCAGGAGCGCAGTGCGTAAAAGTATGCGGCGGCGAAAATCAGTGAGGGCCGGAATGTCGCGTTACCATGACTAAATATTTTAAATTCATTGTAAGTACTTGTCATATGTAAATACTTTTATGTCATATGAGTACTTAACATGAAACTAAAATTGTATTTATCACTGAGAGCTTTATGAATTTGGAGGCGTTAATAATAGGAAAGTATGCTGGCAGCCAATGGCCTAGGGACGGCCCTGAAGCTGCATAAACTAATTCGAAGAGCCCGGAGAATTTGGGGAGAATTTGGGATTATGGCAAAGATCTACTGAATTCAGGCATTAATAAAAGGCAAAGAACTTCGTATTAAATACTGAAATTGTTACTCTTGCTTAAAATGTGATTCATTTGGAAATATCATAAACTGTAGTTAGTGTATAAAAAATCATTCTTTATCTTAAACAATACATACTTTAGCAATAAATATTTCAGAAGTCCATAATATTTTGTACGAAACTGTATTAGAGCTCTAAATATGCGGACAAACAGGAATCCATCCGGGAAACAGCATCCGGACTAACGTCAAAACCGTACTATGAAAATCCAAATAATTCTTTTAATCATTGTTCTGTAGGCTAAATACGTTGCTCTTCAGTAAGTGAATTTTTTTTTAATTATCCTTATTTTGTTTCATAAGAGATCATAATGTTTAAACGTAACGTTTTCTTTCTTTAACCCAATGCCAAACATGCTTGTTTAGACGAAAACAATGAAGTTTCATATAGTCCAGATAAGAGGAATTCTAGTATAATAACAAAAATTATAATAATAAAGAGCTTAAATAAATGTAATTATAGAAAAGGATGAAAGTGCACTAACTTCAGATTAACTGAAATATAGTAGAAACCTTGCACTGACGAAATCCGTTGTTGAAATGAAAAACAGATGTTCTATGGACGGCCAAATTGCTGCTTTCATTTAGAATTTGATAAAAACACTTCTGGTTCCAAGGACCGAGTGAAAGAGGAATGTTACATAGCAGCTGTATTCAGCTTTGTGCTAACGCTGGGATAGCTAGAAAAAAATTTATTTTCTCGTAAACAAAGTGACCGCAGGCGAGCATTTGCCCCCACAATGTCCCTAAACCATGAACCTAATAAGAAAGAGATAAACTAACCCGGTGGGCGGAGCGCGTCTCCCGCATGTCCACAAGAAGTAATAGAGACGATCTGGTTTACTTTAACACTGCAACCTATGGCGTTTGTACCACATAATTGTTTCTAATTATTAAGCGTGATATGTTGTATAAGTGATGACAGTATGGAAGTGACCCTTTTTTTTTCAAATAAGATTTAATATATCTCATTTAAGCAGTTTTTACTGCAATTTGCGCAATTTTTCACGCGTAATTCTTGTATAAGCATTTATACTTTGGTAAAACGGTAAAAACTCTAACCACAAAATTTATGAACTTACTTTTGTAGAAAAGACTGATAGTGTATGATGCATTGAAACAAAGACGGCAAAATTAAAAAAGATCTGATATTTGTTTTTAAACTTTATGAGCATTTTCAGGCAGTAGTTTTTAAAATTATTATAATATTACAAGACGATCATTTATTTGATTATATGGTCATTAATTATTAACATTGCAAGATCATCATAAGGTGATTACTTATTTAATTAATTCATAAAATTCGAAGCGTAAACTTTTCTGAGTGTAATGGGAAAAAATAAATAAAAATATAAAACAAATAAAATCTGGAAGCACTCAGATTTTATATTACACCCAAAGGGACGTTTTTTAATGTTTTGTGAGATACCTTTATTTATTGAATATCATGTTTGTTCTGTCGTAGTGCCTTTTGGGAGGAACACTACAGAACGAAGTTAACAATTTGCCTCAAAACTAAACAGCTAAAAAAAGAACATTGCATTGCGAATTTTACCGAAACAACTCATGAACCTTGATGCTCGTGAACTTACTGTAAATCATGCATCTCAAAAGGTGTAACTTAAATATAACAAAAACACAATAATCGATATTAAATTTCAAGAAAATCTTTAGTGTTCATTTCTTCATAATAAATCAAATATGACAAGAACAATTAGATAATAAAATTTTGTTTAATCCTCCCCAGGGACTAAAGAAAATAACCTGAGAAAATTCTAATACATTTATATGTGTTTTTAATAATTCAGTGATTTCAAAATAAAACATAAAATTTCTTTAAATGTTAATTAAGTAAAAGAATAGCTATTTCATTTTAGTAATATTTTAAAATTCATAACAAACTATTTCTTTACACCTATGAAGGTTCCTTCACCTTATTATTGCACCTTAATTAAAAAAAACATTACAATTTAGAACAAATCTAAATTTACATCTTGTTATTGCATAGATAATAAAAGAATTCCAAAATTCAGATCAATCCTTAATTTACCTCTTATTCCGCAGAAAATAAAAGAATACTACTATTCCAATTTTCCTCTTATTATTTCACAGAGCATAAAAGAATACTGCCAATCAAGATAAAATCCTTAAATTTTGATATCTTATTTTTGCACATAGAATAAGGTTTTCTAACATTTAGATTCAATTAACAGGGTTACCACAAAACCACCCTTTTAGGAAGTTAAGAATATCAACACAAGAGCAATTCTATTTCAGTTTACAATTTGCTTTAACTCAGCGTGGAAATAAGCTCATCAAATAAACAAAACTTCACTTTATCAACATTTCGGAATCCTTAAAAGACAGACATTTGAAAATGAAACCATAATTACATTTTATTTTTTTAATAAGCGAAAACCCCCTTTTTCTATTTTTGTAATTAATTATAATCTGATAAATTTTCAGAACCCCTTTTTTTATAACATTGTGAACTAATCAAGTAATAAAAAACTCAGGCTTATCTGACAGGTGGAGCAAGTTGAACATTCTGTCCAAGGAAGACGCTAATATCCGGCTAGTTATCAAAAGTGACGGCATCAGTACTCCAAGAATCGCCGGGAATTTCAAGATGGTTCTTGTTGAATGGAGCTGAATGGAGCTACATCGGAACTTCCATCAGAAAGGTTATGGAACGGCGGTAGCAAATTGTCCGCGGTGAAGTTTCTCCTACGGCACTTTTGAACGCTAAGAGGATTGGTTCGCCTGAACTCTTAGACGCTTGTTAAAGGTGGCCTACGTAGTGATGGTGAAAATAATACCTCCGAGGAGGCAAGTAAAATTTGGAATTTAAGGATAACGCATGATGCCGAAAAATGGGACCATAAGACCCGCTTTCCCTTAGAGCACGGGTAGGCAACGCGGCGCCCCCGATCGATTTTTAATGCGCCCTCGCTGGACTAATGTAAATGTATGATAGCCAGAGCGATTTACTTACTCTTGTCAAACGGCGATATACAGCAAGTACTATCTGACCACGTATTCCAGATCTATGTAAATATCGGGTTTGGGGCGGAAGTGGGCACATCTGTCAGTTATGTAGGGTTGAGTGCAGTCAGTGCCTCCTAAATATATCTAGGATATCTAGGAGGCAATGGTGTACTAAATGCCCGGTAGACACTAAATGTCCCCTGACCTTCCATTTCACCCTCACCCTTTCGACCTTCGAGAGGGAAAATTACCCGCGCTTTTCGCCCACACACCCCTTCAATTAAGCTGACCCATCTTGGCCCTCAGCCAAACTGCTCTCGCTAGCGTGGTTAGACAGTAGTCAGTTGAGTTTAGGATTGTGCATAGATTAGCAGTTTGCTAACCTTGAGCGTATCGAATAACACGCACGTATTTTTTTTAGTGTGTGATCGTATTTCGAATAGACCACGCATAGACCGTGCATTTAAAACTACCAAGTAATCCGAAATAATTCTTTTCTTTCAAAGCTCTGCATGGATTAATGTAAAAGAAAAAGAACATATTATTTTAACGATGAATGGGAACATCTATATTGTTCCGTTGATTACAAAGGGAAGTGTATTTGTTTGTTGTGTAATAATAGTGTTGCGATTCCCAAGAAAAGTAATACTGAACGACATTTCAAGACCGTTCAATACCAATTTTGATAGTGACTATCCAATGAACTCTGAAATTAGAAGAAAAGAAATTATTTCTTTAAAATCTTCAATAACTAACCAGCAAAGTTTTTTTACTAAACCGCTGCAACAACATAAAGCAGCAATGATCGCGTCATATAAAATATCACAATTGCTACCTAAGAATAAAAAACCATTTACAGATGGAGAATTAGTGAAAGAAGCCATGTTAGAAGCTGCTGATTCACTTTTTGAAGAATTTAAAAATACAAAGGAAATAGTTTCAGCTATAAATACGTTGCAGTTATCAGCACGAACTGTAACTAGAAGAATTGAAGTAATTGCGGAGAATTTGGAGGTAGAATTAGCAAATGAAATGGAAAATTGTATTTTCTTTTCGCTACAGATGGATGAATCGGCAAACGTGACAAATATATCACAATTAGCAATTTGCGTGAAGATGGTATTTTCTGATTTTACAACAAAAGAAGAATTCCTTAAGGTTCTGCCATTAAAGGGAAGCACCAGAGGTGAAGATATCTTTTCTACTTTTAAAAAGTATATAACAGCTGTAAAATTACCTGTACAAAAGTTATCGTCAATTACAACAGACGGGGCACCAGCGATGACTGGTAAGAAAAAAGGATTTATTGCCTTATGTAGACAGGATTCTTTATTCCCGAAATTTATTTCTTATCATTGCCTCATACATCAGGAAATGTTATGTGTAAAAACAATTGGTTTTCAACACGTATTAACGATAGTAACAAAAATTATTAATTCTATAAGATCGGGAGCTATGCAACACAGATTGTTTAAATTACTTTTAGAAGATGAGGACGTTCAATTCACAGATCTTCTTTTACATACTGAAGTGAGGTGGCTGAGCAGAGGTAAAATACTTGAGCGGTTTATCATGCTTTTGCCACAAGTAAAGGAATTTATTGCATCAAGAGGCGAATTTTACGAGCAATTAGAAAATAAGGATTGGCTAATCGACCTCGGATTTCTGACAGATATAACAGCAAAATTGAATGAATTAAATTTAAAAATACAAGGGAAAAATCAGCATATTGCTGACATGATTAGTGCAGTAAATGCATTCAAATGCAAGTTAGTGTTGTTGAAATCCCATCTATTGAAAAAATCATTATCACATTTCCCAAATATAAAATATACTGTTGAGAGTTTAAATTTGAATAATGGAAATTTTACTGCTACATCATATTTAGAAATTGTAGATAAGCTAATAGAAGAGTTTTCTTCTAGATTTGAAGATTTTGCAGCATTAGAACCCGTTCTAAGATTTTTCATAAATCCATTCAATGTTACTGAAGATGATGTCCTTGAAATAGTTTCAGTGTATTTGGGGCTTCATAATATCGAAGACCTAGAATTAGAAATAATAAGCTTGCAAAGTGATATTATTTTAAAAGCGCATAGTAATGATAAAATGTTTTGGAACTTAGTCGATGAAAATAAGTATAGTATTTTAAGGAAATGTGAGCTAAAAATTTATTCATATTGTGCAACAACATACAATTGCGAGTCTTTGTTCTCAAATATGAAATATTTGAAATCAAAATACCAAACAAAGCTTAATGACGCACATTTAGATAAATGTTTAAGGACTGGGAACTCTAAATATATCCCCAGTTATAAGAAATTAGCTGAAAATATGGACACCCAGGTTTCACACTGAATTATATGTATCATTATGTATGACACCAACAAAATAAAGTTATAAAAAATCTGTTTTTCTAATGCCTATTTATACCTGTTGATTATCTGTAAAATATGCGTCCTCGGTGATTTTCAAATTTAGTATTGCGCCCTTAAGGACAAACAGGTTGCCGACCCCTGCCTTAGAGATTCATGGGAAAAGCGTGTCCAAGGGCACACAAAAATGCGAAGCAAAAGAGCACAATAAGTGCGGCCAAAAAGAGGACGAACAACACCTGCAATGCCTTTTTGTTAAGAGAGGAATCCGATAAAATGCCAAAAGGGTGAAAAATCCAGTACGACAAACTCCGTCTTACACCCTGTAAAATCCCCCTGTAAAATTTCTCCTTTTTCCGAGACGTTGAACTGAACACAAATTTAAACTTGGCAACTAATCGCCAAAATTTCGAACACTTGCAAAGCCAAGCTGGCAAATTAAAACTTGACCCACCAGAAATCCCTTATCAAAGAGGGCAAAAAAATTAGAAAACTGCATTTTTTTCAAATCCTTCCCTTTTCAGCTCGTCACAAAGTGAAAAATTCAGTTAACTAATTTACTGTATCTTAAAATCTGTTAAGGCTAGAATCTTGAAAGTGATCTTAAATTAAAGAGCTACTTTTTCTTCTTCTAGTGGAATAAATTAAGAATGGGTAAATTAAGTTAAGTAATATAAAATCAAGATTATTACGTAGAAAACGCACCCAATTTCATTGCGTGTTTCAGCGCGTTTACGAGTAACGAGCAGAAAATAGTACGTATCAATCTTAACTGCCAAAACCCCTAATTAAAAGTAAACAAATAACACAGATATTAAATAAAGTACACGTTGTGTAGCATACATTTAGAATAATAATAAAATTAATTCTTACTAAGTCATAACTTAAATAATTAAGTGAATTTGCTACAGAACATGTTCTCCGCATGTAAACCACATAAAATTCAATTCAACTTTAATATCACAAAATATTTAAAAACAGCATATCTGTAGAATTTCTGCGCTGAAGATAAAAATTTTATTTTCTCTATAATGTTGCCATTGTTCGCTTTGAACTCTTTGAGTTCGTTAAATGAAAAATTCCTTAAAATTTTACAAAACATGAAACGGATTAAAACAAATTCGAAATTCGGCGGTCCAGTGACCGTGTTCGGATAGAGAATTATGTTATTTAATATTTGATGGCTCTAGATACCGTCGTTTTTTCCCAGTGCGAGAAATACATGTATTCATGCAGATTCTTCATTATTTAATTTCTTTAAATATAATACAGTGCGATAATATTTGGTGGCAACAATTTGCAAAGAACATTTATAGTGAAACAGCTCAGAATGCCGTTTCAAAACTAATAGCCGTTCTGGGCTACCGCCCCCCCCCATGTGCTAATAAATTAAATTCAAGTAAATAAAAAAATCTTTTGCAAAAATAGAAATAAATTTTAAAAGTAATCACTATAAAATAAATATTATTTTCTAAAAGAAGTAGTTACAAATTCCGTACAGCATTTATGCCTGATAAATATGTTGAATTTTTAAAAATCAATCTCAGTTTCAAAAATAATAAATTCTAAAAATTCTAATTTGTAAAATGAGGTGCTACAACCAGCTTTTTCTTCACAGTTATACGCTCTGCAATAGCCAACCATTGTTAAGTTTCTGCAAGTAGTCCCTACTCCTCCGGATGTTGTCAAGGGATACCGGGAATGTGTCAGACGAGGGAGAAAACCCATCTGGGTTGGTCTATTTCTTATAAGGTCCATGCCCTAAGCAATTCTGAGCACGAGAACTTCCAGCATTCGCATCCGCATGCAAACTATAGAGTAAAATGCAGTGTTTCCGAAAATGAGTCATTTAAATGAGCCTTCTGAAAAGTGAAATTTTGCGGACAGAAAAAAATTGCTCTCATAGCGCTTCGAGAAGTTAAGGTAAATAAATTGAAGATTGCTTTCATACGCGCCTAATGCGCATCAACGTTGATTATAATTAACGATCCGATGCATATCTCTTTGGTCTACATTAAACTGTTTTTAAAGAAGTTAAACATTTTAGACATCTTCTGTTCCATTTATTATTTTATTATCATTTATTTCTAAGAATACTGAGCAAAAATAACAATTAATATGCGATCAATTCTTAGCAATGCATAAATTTTTCTATTATCTGAGCTATGTAAAATATTTCATGATTGGAAGAAGATATAAAAAAATTCGCTGAAGCCATATTCCAGTTTAATTGCCAACATTTGCTTAAATAAGGCGAATATTGTACGAAATGCGGTAAGTATACAAACTTGATATACAGCTTATTCTAGTTAAATGGGTAATGGGATTTTCATAAAAGAAATTAAATTGCGCAAGTTAATGTTAAGTGTTGATATGAATAAAAACGACAAATTTGATTATAAGAATATAAATAAGTAAATATCTCAAAGCTCTTTAAATCAAGAAAATATATTTTTTTGCAAATGTATATACAAATTTAGATCACATGTAAAAATTTATTAAAAGATTTTACCCTCATGTATGAATGTTAGAATAATGATTGAAGTAATTTAAATTTATATAAAATATCAAGACTGTTTTCAAATTCCTAGAGGTTTTTAACCAGAGGGAAAAAAAATAAAACTCGAAGACAATTTAAACGCAGAAATCCTTTTGGTATCACATTAAAATGCTGTCTGAAAAAAATATATTTGCACACCCTTTTTTCATATTCTAAAAAAGGAAAATGCTAGAAAAACACTAGATTTTTTAAATTTTTAAAATTTATTTTCAGGCTTTTTAGAGTTCGTATTATATCAGTAAAAATGACTTTTCAGTTTTTATTATTCGTATAAATTTCGTAAAAACAATGTGCAAAAAATCCTTGTTTAACAAAAATTATACGTATATTTTTTGAGGCGTGCTGCCTACGCCTAATCCCAGTCACACTATAAAAGGGAGAGTATTTAAGCTATTTCTCCCGGCTTCTTCACATGCCTTCTTAGTGTATCGGTCAAACACACTTGACACGTAACCAGGAGTCCGTGGTTCGATTCCCGGCGAAAGCACTGCTTTTTTTTCTTCACCCCTGCTTAAAAAAAATAATGACCCTACACTGGCGCCCGAACCAAAAAGGTGATGAATGATAATTCTCCAACAACGGGATCTGGCGATTGTATTTTGGCCCAAAACCCCAGTCGTCCTTTAAAAGGGGAGTGTATAAGGTATTCCTCCCGTCTTCTTCACATACTTTCGTAGTGGAGTGGTCGGGACGCTTGACTCGTAACCGACAGTCATTGTTTCGTTTCCCGGCAAAGTTTTGCAAATGTTTCATTCCTCCTGCTTCAAAAATACCTAATGTCTCTGCAGGGTTTACAGAAATATTTTAACAATCATATTGTTTTGGTTTTTTTTTTCTCCCTTGAAGCAAGGAAATGAAATTCCAAAATTTCTTACACTTAAATTTATTCATGGCATCTCAAACTAAATTTCCTTAGCCAACATTACCAATATTGGAAGAGATTGAAATCACAGTCAACCAGGTAAAGGGATGGGTTGAGAAAAACAACGCTATCCGAAACAATAAAGGTCAAAGCCCTAAATAAACCAAAAACAAGGACATCTCTTTCGGATTTAACAAATTACTGTGATGTATTCCGCCGAAATTAAATCGTGCAAGTTTATAACTGCTCAAGAGAGCTCATACCTTGTTATACCTCAGCACTCACTGACTACCTATGAGCTCTGATGTATAAGTCAGCTAGATATTTCTGGGCTTAAGACCCTGCTTTGACACAAATCCATTACCATTAAAATCTCTTCCCAGAACAGCACGTTTTTGTACAGCTACTCTTATAACCTCGACAGGACATCATCGGAGCTATATAAAAAGGATTTAAAACAAAACAGATATTCAGATATATATGTGTTGAATACAATTTCATTTTAGGTGGTGATGCGGAAGGATTAGACGGTGCTGGAGTCTCAGAATTAAATGGTCGGTAGCGCTCAAACAATTTTAATATTTTTATTGCAGTACGAAAAAACTAATGATCATATGTAAGGATGACGGTGAATTTAGCAATATTCTTTCAGAAACAATTTTTAAATAATGCAGAAATTCTCATCGTATGATATGATTATGCAAATTCCATTTAAAGTTATCGTCGAGTGAATGGTCGTTCAGTAGTTACGTCCTCTTAATCGTTAACAGCTGCGGGATGTTGTAATGTAAGAATTCTGTTGCGTCTGACTGTTCTTAACTTATTTTGCTTCACACAAATGCTTTTTCAAACGGTACAAATATATGTGCAGATGAAGTTAAACATATTTGAAAAGATCATTTGACAGCTTAGCGTTTAATACATTAACCGTTAAATCATACAAAAGGAAGGTTATCTTATTCAGTAAAACTAGATGATGGATGTGGGACATCGTATCCACCACTTTGCATTGCCCTGCATTACTGGTAAAAGAATGGGAAGGAAATTTAAAGTATTTTTTACAGTTAATGGTACGTACTTCAAGTGCATTATAAAGTCTAAGCTCAAAGCTGAGTTTACTTTACAGAAGTAAGAGCAACGAAATTTGGATCAAAATTGATTGATTGATTTTTTATCTTCAGAGCAATGTTATAGCGCAACCTTTAACAACTTCAGCCGTAAACATTATGGCTGTAATTGTGTTATATGTGTTCAAAACAAAGTATTTTGACGATCATTCTGTCATATATTTATTTATTGAAAGGAAGGATATGATAACCTATAAGTCATAAAACAAAATTCAGTAGCTATTCCTTTATTGGTTTACGGTTCCTAGAGTTTAAAACACTGCTTTGACACGAATCCATGAAAATTAAAATTTCTTCTCCAAAGAGGACGTATTAATAAAGATTCTCCTGACACCTCGTCGGGTGAATTTCGGAGCTAGCTAAACAGGCAGGATAAAACAAAGCGAAATTACAGTTAACTTTTCTAGTCCTTTTCTTGAAGGATGAGTTTCGATTGTTCTGCCTTTGGTGGCAGGTTGAGAAAAGAACAATTAGGCACTTATCTTCAGGAAAGCAATGCTATAAAGCTACGTACATCATATCGAACTGTTAGCATTATGCTTGTAATTCGTTTATATTATGCTTGAAAGGAAATATTTTAATGACCATTCTAAAGAGGATTATTTGCTCGAAACAATTACATGAATCTTTCTGTTGCAGTAGAAAATTAAGACGCATATCGAAGAAGGAAAAAGAGCGATTCACATAGAATACGTATTTTCGGCAATCTCAAAACTACTGTTCACACATATAGATAATTTTTTAAATTTCATCCACAAGTAGCATCTCAGTTACTACTAAATTTTAGGGATTTTCTATTTTATTATATTTCACAGAGTCGACATCACTATCGTTAAACAGAATAATTTAAACTAAGTATACCTAGGATATTCAGAGATATACGTATTAAATGTTATTTCATTTTAGGAGGTGATGCAAGTGAACCGACGGGCAATGGAGGCTCGGGAGCAACAGGTTTGTAGCACTAAAAACATTTTAATATTTTGATAACAGTATAAAAAAATAACGGTTATTTATAAGAATGTGGGCGTAGGTAGCAGTATAGTTTCAGCAATAATTTTCAAATAATGCATAAATGATCATAATGTTATATTATTATGCAAATTGTGTTTAATATTTTGCTCGATTGAATTAAATTATCTATTGTTCAGCAGCTACAACCTTTTCATCGCCAATAACCGTACGATTTCCTAATAATACTATCCTATAGAATCTTCCTGTTCTTTCGGTATTTTGCTGAGCGAAAAGCTTTTTCAAAACAAACATTTCATATCGAGATGTCTTTAAACGTACTTTTAAAGATCGCCCAAGAGTTTTCAGCTTAACATATTACCCGGGAATTAACAGAGGGAAGGTTATCATGTTCAGCGGTATTATGACGGATGAAAGACTTTATATCCATCTCCTAGCGCTGTCTTCCATTACTGAGCAAAGACTGCAATGAAATTTGAAACATTTTTTATACCAATTATTACTCCTTTCGAATACATGATAAGGTTGACGTTAAATGCTGACGTTAGAAGAAATATTGATGGCGAAATTTGATTAAAATTTGAACGACTGAGTTTTTATCTTGATGGGCATCATGTCGCATCGCTACGTTTTCGATTTTCAGCTGTAAACATTATGCTTGTAATTCTTTTAAACTAGGTTTAGAGAAAATATTTTAACGATCATTCTGTCGTGTCTGTGCGTTTTTGTTTTTGAAGCAAGAAAATGCAATTCCAAAATTTGTTACACTTTGGCATGGTATTTCAAACTCAAATTCCGTAGCCAACATTAGCAATATTTTAATATATTTGATACCACTGTCAACCAGGGAGAGGGATGGGTTGGAAACAAACAACACTATCCAAAACAATAAAGGTCACAACCCTGGATTAAAC
The DNA here is from genome assembly GCA_000611955.2 of Stegodyphus mimosarum. Lineage (NCBI taxonomy): Eukaryota > Metazoa > Arthropoda > Arachnida > Araneae > Eresidae > Stegodyphus > Stegodyphus mimosarum. The sequence continues at coordinate 25,243 of KK117014.1, forward strand.
CACAAACCTGGACATCTCTTTCGGATTAAACATATTCCTCTGATGTAGTCCGCCGAAATGTAAACTTGCAAGTTTATACCTGCTCAAGAAGGATTATACTTTGTTATAGATCAACACTCACTGACTACCTATGAGGTCTGTTCATGGTCTGGCATCACTCAACCTCAAGTGGCACCGTGACATATGCATAAGTAAATACATACTACTCCGCATCTAAGGCAATACAGCCTTTAACCTGCCATCCCCAGACAAAATCCTAATGATTCCTCAGGAACAATAAGACGTCACCAAATAGTGTTTATGTGTCATGTATGTTTATATGTTATGTTTATGTGTTTTTCTATATGTTACCAGTAGGTCATGTGATGTAAAGTATACCTCGCAATTCTAAAATCTGTAATCCAAGCTAATAGTCAATGTTTCCCTCATGAGCTAATAGTCAATGTATGGCAGTGTAAACTTTAATTTAAGATCAAAATAAACTCCCTGTGCGGCCGCCTGGGGTCCCAGGGAGTTGTTGCCTCTAGGTAGGGGAGCGCGCGTGCCATATGCCTCTTTACCTATGTTAGACACCAGGCGTTCCCGTCCTCCGTCACCTGTCACCTGTTTCGTAAGTCAGCTAGATACTCCTTTACGTGTTTATGATTAATCTGCTTTAAGACCCATCTTTGACACAGATCCATTGGCTTAAAATCTCTTCCCAGAAGCGGACTTATTAGTAGAGCTACTCCAATAACCTCGACGGGACAACATCGGAGCTATGTAAAGAGGCTTTAAAAAGCAAAAGAGATATTTAGAGATATATGTGTTGAATATAATGTTACGTGCTTACGGGTTCGTTATGTATTGAATTCACAAGTCGTTCAAAAGCTAATAGAATTTATTCTTTTCACACAAAATAAAACAAAGTACTGAAATATTTCTTTAGCTGAGGTGTTCAAGTTCGGCTTTTATAAGCTTTTTAATTATTCACTAGAATATTCTGTTAAAATCTATAAATATCTCGATTTTCCTCGATGACAATTGCGATATATTTATTTATTAAATATTAAATGCATGCGCTCTTGGGGTTCCCACGTGGCGAAATCGTCTGCGTTGCACGAGAAAATAAAGCAATTTTAATTACAATTAAATAAACAGCTAATTAAATACGGAATCCGTAGCACTACCCCATTCCCAAGGACTGCACGTCCCGGGCAGTACAATCCCTGACAGGAAGCCAAGCTGAAACTAAGGCATCAACGCAATAATAAACATTACTTTACAATAACAAAATAAACAACAAATGCAATAAACAACTTGCAGCAAACCACATACCATCAATCACCAAATACAAATCAAGTACTATCAAATATTCAATACAAATTAAATACTACCAGACACTAAATACAAATTAAATACTATCAAATGCTGACTACAAATCAAACACTAAATACAAAAAGGACCATGGTGTTACACTATTTACAATTGTGTACACTACGTACTATGGCCATACTAAGGATCTAACCTGTCGTAATGGACGACTTTATGCTTAGAGTTTGATGACTTACGGATCCGAAGCACAACGCCGTACAGCCTGTCTAGGACCGTGTACGGACCATCCCAAGGTGACTGCAGTTTCACTGGACAGAGTTTATTCCGTACGGACAGTTTATTCCGTAGAATCGGATTCCACAACCACACATTGTCTCCTCCGTTGAATCGTTGTTCAGTTGCTCTCGTCTCGTATCGGGTCTTTATCTTCTTTGTCGCCATGTTGACTCGCTCTCGCGCAAAATTATGCATCACTTCAAACCGGGCCTGGAGAGCTTGGACGTATTCCTCAGGCGGTGAAGGCGCATTCGGAGGGCTACCAAACAGGGGATCACTAGGCGGACGAAGATCACGACCGATGAACATCTAGAATGGAGAATTGCCGGTAGTCTAGTTTTTCTCTTCGTCCCTAGTATGATTTCATCAGCTTTCTGAAATAGGTCTTTCAGACAAAGCGTCGGTGTTTTGATGTAAGGATCCTTTCTGATGATGGATATATATCTCCTCTAATTCTGAAAGCATTCTGTTGTTTTTGAAATCCAAAGAAAAATTGTGTTTCCTTAAAGACTGTAATCTAGGGATGCAAGGATCTGTAATATCCGCCACATATGCCGTGTGATGGTAGGAGGCACTTTCAAGCGTGATGTTCGCGTTTGACTTTCCATCTATGCCATGTTTTTCGCTGGACGCAGTCTGAAGGGTAACACAACATGGCGTCCAAATCAGCTTATCTTTAAATTGTAAAGCTAAATCTTTCCGAATGATGGTAACATTAGCTCCTGTGTCAATGATCATATTGCAAAGAACTCCATCGGTATGCTCATTAATCGGTAGCCCATTACTGTTGCCACTTACTGCAGAAGTCCTGAGCGGTTTAAAACAGGGTTTTTCACTATCTGGCAATCTCCGCTACTAGATATGGTCATTAATATGCCTCCTACGTCGTTCCTGGGAAATGATCTTATTTTCCGTACACTGGGGTGTTCTGCAGTTTCTTCGTACGTGGCCTTCAGCTCCGCAGTTCCAGCATTTTGGTTTCTTGTCATTCCTTTTCCATCTCATGGCATTTAATTGTCTGTTTATAACGCCGGTCTTATTTTTCATGTTCTGCGGTGTTCTGCAGTTCCTTCGCATGTGCCTTAAAGCACCGCAGTTCGAGCACTTTACTGTCAGTTACTTGTCCCCAATATTCCGTTGCAAGTTATTCGGTTGTCTTGTTAAATTATCTAAACGGGCCATCAATTGATCCACTCCCTCGTGGACTCGCAGAGCTCTGACTTGGTGGTGATCTCTACGAGTTGCTTGCTGAGCTGACTAGAATTTCATCGCGTACACTAAAGCGCTTTTTATATCTTTCACATCCGCCATTCTCAGAGCTTTCTGTATTTCTGGATCCCGGATGCCGTCGATAAACTAATACAGGAACAGGATTTCCTTTGTTTCTCTCTGGCACTCCGTAAAGGCGAGATGGGACAGCCTTTCAACATCCTGATGAGTTCTTGAAGGGTTTCGGTGGGCTTCCGTTGATGGGATTTTAATTGAAGCCTACTGTACCCTTTCAAACATTTCTTCCCGAAGCTCAGCTCAGTGCGCCGGATACAGTTTCGAAGTCTAGTCGCTGGTTTTCGGGAAGAGTCTGCAGAATATCCGCTGCGTCTGCTCCGAGTGCTGCAGCGAAATGACAGGCCTTAGCTTGGGAATCTCATCCATTCGCATGCGCAACTATAGAAAATTGTGTCCTATACACTTGCCAGAATGTCTTCCCATCATACGTCGAGAGCTTCAGATAGGGGCGAGTAGGCATGGGTAAAAATTTAAATTCGTCCGAATTGTTTCCTGCTGTCACCATGCACTTCTTTAAGGTGTCAAATTCTTTGGCAACGGCAGCAGGAACCCTGTCATCAATTTGCTGTTGGACGGCAGAAGCTGTTCCTTCGAGTCGTTGCTCCACAGCAGAAACTAGTTTTTCTATTTGTTCTTTCATCAAATAAACTCATTCTTCAGTATCTCCAATTTCATTTTCAACAGCTTCAGTTCTGCCTTCCATAGCTTCGAATTTGTTTTCTATTACGTAGGTAATTTCCCTTTTCATTTACACTTCTCCTGCTTCAATCTTTCCTTGAACAGCCTTTATTTCATTTTTAATAGATTCTTGACCATCAGCTTCCATCCTTTCTTGACCCGCTTTCACCTTTTCTTGCACCGCTTTCATTTCTTTTTAAATCCAGCAAAGGCAGACATGGGCCGCCTCAATTTTTCTTCCATTGTTCTAATGAATGGCATTCAAATATCTCACTTCTAACACCAAAAATTGTTGCTTGCCTACGGGTACGTAATGGATTGAATGCGCAAGCAGTTCAAAAGTTAATAAAATTTATTTTTTTCACGCGAAATAAAAAAAAATACTGAAATATTTCCTCCGAGTTATTCGCACAATATCACAATATCTCAAACGTTAAACAGAACTCAATTCAAAAACAGAAAAATTAATTCTATGTCACAGCGAATTCGCTACAATCAATCGCAGCATTAAGTAAACAACAGTTCGCTTAAAACAGCTACAACTGAGCCGAACTGTTTTAATTCCGCTTTTATAAGCTTTCTAATTATTCACTAGAACATTCTGGTGAATTATACTTCACTAGAACATTCTAGGTACCTCACTAGAACATTCTGGTCAATTCAAAACAGATAAAGTTAATCGAATCATACAGTGAATTCGCTACAATCAATCACAGCATTAAGCAAACATACAGCAGTTCGCTTAAAACAGCTACACAAAACAACTGAGCTGGGATGTTCAAATTCGGCTTCCATAAGCCTTTTAATTATTCACTAGAATATTCTCGTAAAATCTAAAATTATCCCGGTTTTCCTCGATGGCAACAGCAATTACGAGATATTTATTTATTAAATATTAAATGCATGCTCTCTTGCATTTTTAATTTCCCACGTAGCTAAATCGTCCGCGTTACACGGGAAAATAAAACAATTTTAATTACAATTCTAAATAAATAGCTAAATAAATATGAAATCCGCAACATTAATTTCATTTTAGGTGGTGATGCAGAAGGATCAGCCGGCGCTGGAGTCTCAGAATTAAATGGTCGGTAGCACTGAAGGAATTTTAAGATTTTTATTGCAGTACGAAAAAAACAATAATTATATGTTTTTTCAGAAATTATCATCATGTGATATGATTATGCAAATTGTACTTAATGTTATCGTCGAGTGAATGATCGTTCAGCATCTATGTCCTCTTAATCATTAACAGCTGCGAGATGTTGTAGTACAAGAATATTGTGGCGTCCGCCTGTTCTTACTGTATTTTCCTGCACAGAACCGCTTTTTCAATCGGTACAAATATATTTGGACATGAAGTTAAACACATTTGTAAAGATCATTCGACAGCTTAGTGTTTAAGATATTAACATGAAATTAACAAAAGGACGGTTATCTTATTCATCGGAACTAGATGACGGATGTGCGACATTGTATTCATCACCTTGCTTTGAGATTCTCCGGATACCTCGTCGGGTGAATTTCGGAGCCAGCTAAACAGGCAGAAAAAAACAAAGCGAAATTACAGTTAATTTTTCCCTCCTTTCCTTGAAGAATAATTTTGATTATTCTGCTTTAGTGGCTAGTCGAGAAAAGAATAATTTTGTACTTGTCTTCGCTAGAGCAATGCTATAATGCTTTGTATACCGTATCGAACTGTGAGCAGTATGCTTGTAATTCGTTTAAATTTTGTTTGAAAGCAAATATTTTAATGACGATTCTAGAGAGTATTATTTGTTCGAAATAAAGAAATGAATCTTTCTGGATCAGTAGAAAATTAACACGTATATCGATGATAAGAAAAACAATGAGCGATTAACATAGAATATGTATTTTCGGCAATCTCAAAACGGCTGTTCACAGATACAGATAATTCTTTAACCATCCACAAGTAGCATCTCAGTTACTAATAAAGTTTGAATTAGGGATTTTCTATTTTATTATATTTCACAGACTCGACATCACTATCGTTAAACAGAATAATTTAAACCAAGTATGTCTAGGATATTCAGAGATGTATGTATTGAATATTATTTCATTTTAGGAGGTGATGCAAGTGAACCGACAGGCAATGGAGGCTCGGGATCAACAAGCTTGTAGCACTAAAAACATTTTAATATTTTGATAACAGTATCAGAAAATAACGGCTATATAATAGACTGACGGTGAAGTTAGCAATAATTTTCATATAATGTATAAATGATCGTAAAGTTATATGATTATACAAAACTGTGTTTAATATTTTGCTGGATTAAATCATTGTTTAATAGCTAGAACCTCTTCATCGACAACAACTGCATGGTTTGCTAGTAATACTATCCCATAGCATCTTCCTGTTCATTCGGTTTTTTCTGAGCGAAAAGCTTTTGCAATAGAAAAATTTTATATGGAGATGAAGTTAAACGTATTTGTGAAGATTGCTCAAGAGTTTTGATCCTAACATATTACCCATGAAATTAACAATGGGCAGGTTGACATTTTCCGAGATATCATGACGGATGAAAGACAATATATCCATCTCCTATTGCTGGAATGTTATTTGAAACATTTTTGTATAGCAAGTATTACTACTTTCGAACACATGATAAGGTTGAAGTTAAGATATAATTACTTCTAAAGCATTAGAAGTAAAAACATTACTTCTTAAGCATTACTTCTTAACCATTAGAAGTAATGTATACGACGAAATTTGAAAACAAAATTGAGCGTCTGCAAATTTATCTTCTTAGGCGTCGTGTCATATCGCTACGTTTCTAACTTTCATTTGTAAAAATTTCGCTTTTAATTGCTTACATTCAGTTTAAAAGAAAATATTTAGATTTTGTGTCAAGTGTTTTTTTATTTGAAGCAAGGAAATGAAATTTTCAAATTTGTTACACTTACGTTTAGGCATGGCATCTCAATTTAAAATTCCGTAGCGAACATTACCAATACTTGAAGATATTCGTCCCCACAGTCAACCAGGTAAAGAGATGGATAGGGAACAAACAACACTATTCAAAGCAATATAATGGTACAGGTGAAACCCTGCATAACATCACAAACCTGGACATTTCTCTGGGATTTAGCAGAATTCTCTGACGTAATCCGCCGAAATGAAAAGGTGTATTTTTATACCTGCTCAACAAGACCCTTCAGCACTCACCTACTATCTATGAGGTCGAAAGAATACGTCAGATAGATATTCTTTTGCTTTGACACAAATCCATTACCATTACAATCTGTTTTCAGAAGAGAACGTATTAATAAAGCAGCTCTACAACCTCGTCGGGACAGCATCGAAGCTACATAAGCAATTTGTAAAAAGCACAACAGATTTTCAGAGATATAGATTTTGAATGTTACTTCATGTACGTGGTAATACAGAAGTATAAGCCGGTGCTGGAATCTCAGAATTAAATGGTCGGTAACACTCAAAAAATATTAATAATTTTATTGCAGAGCTGAAAATGTAATGATTAAATGTAAGGACGACAATAAAGTTAGCAATATTTTGTTTCAGAAATAATTTTGAAGAAATGCTCTGCAGCTATCCCTTAGTCGTTAACTGCGGCAAGGTGTTTCAATATAAGTATTCTGTATCGTCTGCCTGTTCTTACGTTATTTTGATGAACACAATGTTTTTTCAATAGGAAATATTATGTATGGAGATGAAGTTAAAAATATTTGTAAAGACCATTCGACAGTTTAACGTTTATGATATTAACCACTAAATTAACAAAAGGAAGGTTATCTTATTCAGCAAAACTAAATGACGGATGTGTGATAGTGTTCCCGTCAACTGGCGTTGCCCTGCATTACTGTCAAAAGAATAGGAAGGAAGCTTTAAATATTGTTATACATTAAATGTTACTTCTTTCAAGTACATAATAAATTTTAAGCTCAAGCCGACTTTCCTCCACATAAGAAATACTGACAAAACTTGGACCAAAATTGAATGATTGATTCGTTATCTTGAGAGCAATGTTATAACGCTATATTTATCAGTTTCAGCTGTGAATATTATACTTGTAATTGTCTTAAATTAGTAAAAAAAAATTTAACAGGCATTCTCTGGAGACTTTAGTTGTTTGATGCAAGGAAAGGATATATCTGAATTAGTTAGACTTAGGTATTGTATCTCAAATTAAAATTCCGTATCAAAATTGCTCTTATTTGAAGCGATGTGGCACTCCAGACAACCAGGTAAAGGAATGGGGTAAAAAAACAACACTGTCGAGATTAATATACTGATACAGGTCAACAACCAACAGGAAGACTTCTAAATCTATCTCGAATTTGGCAGAACCCTGTGATGTAATCCGCCGATAAGAAGCCGGGTATATTTTTATCTGGTCAAGAGGACTCTTACGTTCTATACCTCAAGATGTCCCGACTACCTATCAGGTCTAAAACAGAACTCTGTTAGATATACTTTGAGGTGTTTATGCTTTGTCGGGTTTAAGACCTTTCTTTACAAATCCATCAGATTTAAAATCTCCTCCCAGAACAGGACGCATTAAAAGACGATACTCCTGATACCTCGTCAGGCCAACTTGGAGACAGCTAAGAAAACAAAACGAAATTTCTAGTAAACCTTTCACCCAAATTCCTTGAAGAATGAGTTTTGATTGGTGTGCCTCTGATGGCTAGTCCAGAAAAGAACAATTATATGCTGATGTTCAGGAGAGCAATGTTGTAATTTTATGTATACCACCAAATATACCTAGGGTATTCAGATATATATGTATAGTGAATATTATTTCATTTTAGGTGGTGATGCAGGTGAAACCACAGACTCTGGTGGCTCAGGAGGAACAGGTATGTATTATTGAAAACAAGTCCATATTTTGACAGAATTATAAAAACAAATAACGGTCATATATAAGTTTGGGGCGAAGTTAGCAATATATTTTCAGCAATAGTTTTCATATATAGCATGAATGATGACAGTGTTATATGATTATGCAAATTGCGTTTAATATTTTGCTCGATTGAGTGATGGCTTCAGCAGCTGCAACCTCTTCATCGGTAACAACTGTACGGTTTCGTAATAATACTATTCCATAGCATCGGCTTGTTATTTCGGATTTTTGCTGAGCGAAAATCTTTGTCACTAGAACAATTTTATACGGAGAGGAGGTTGAACGTATTTGTGAAGATCACTCGAGAGTTTTTCATTTAATATATTACCCATGAAATTAACAAAGGCAAGGTTCTCATATTGAGGGAGGAGATGAAGGAGGAGAGGCAGTAGACCCATCTCGTAGCTTGGTTTTCCAGTATTTAGAAAATACTTGCAATGAAGTTTGAAAGATATTTTTAATGAAAATATTAGTCGTTTCAAATACGTGATAAAGCTGAAGTTAAAAGCCTGCGTTAGAAGTAGTATTTACGAGGAAATTTCAACAAAAGTTAAACTACTCTGTTTTTATCTTCATAGCCGTCATGTTATATAGCTACGTTATCCACTTTTATCTGTAAACATTATGCTTGTAATTGTATGATATTAAGTTAAAAAAATATTTTGACGATTACTCTGTCGAGTGTTTATTTGTTTAAAGCAAGGAAAGGATATTTCTGATAATTTTAAGTATTGTATCTCAAATTAAAATTCCGTATCAAACATAGCTCTTATTTGAGGTGATTTGGCACCCCAGACAACTAGGTAAAGGAAAGGGTTGAAAAGAAACAACACTGTCGAGAATAATATACTGATATAGGTGAGCAACCAACATAAAGACGTAGACTTGGAGATCTACCTCGAATTTGGCAAAACTTTGTTATGTAATCCGCCGTAACGAAGCCGGGTATATTTTTATCAGGTTAAGAGGGCTCTTACGTTCTGTACCTCAAGGTGTCCCGAGTTCAAAAACAAAACTCTGTCAGATAGCCTTTTAGGTGTTTATGGTTCATTGGGTTTAAGACCTTGCTTTAGAAATACATCAAATTTAAAATCTCTTCCCAGAACGGGACGTGAAAAAGATACTCCTGATACCTCGTCGGGACAGCTTGGGAAAAAGTTAAAAAGCCTGTAAAAACAAAGTGAAATTACTATTAACCTTTCCACCCAAATTCATTAAAGAATGAGTTTTGATTGTTCTGCTTTTGGCGGCTAGTCAAGAAAAGAACAATTATATGCTGATCTTCAGGAAAGCAATGCTGTAATGCATGTATACCATACCCGACTCTGAGCGTCATATTTGCAATTCTTTTATACCAACAGACCAACTACATACACACAAAAAAAAACAAATGCAAGTAATAACATATAATCATACTCATTTATTAATTATCTAGGATAAGTTTATGGGAGATCTGACCAGACTACCCTTACATACAAATGCAATTAATATTCCACATTAAATTTCTCCAAGAGTCATTTATCAAGTTAACAAATTTTTTTTTTTAGTTTAACACAATAACGGTTACTTAGAAATAATGGAACATTAAATTAATCATTTAAAACAACTTCTATAGAAATTACAATTTACATAAATTTCTTCTTTTTGAGAATAACTTTAAATTTTACCAAGACACAAACAATCTTCTTCTTCCCCCCTTTATTTTTCTTATTTTTCAACTAAATTTTCCGCTTTCTCCCCAGATTAAGCAAGAACAGTTTAAATTAAACTACTAAAAAAATATAATCTTATGAAAAAATCTCACAGTTGACTTTCGGGATCATCATGATAAGAAGCTATAGGCTGCAGAGGAATTCCGCCGTTGAACTGGATCTTGGTAATGAGCTACAATAAAGTCCACGAAAAATGACCACTTGTAGAACCTCAAAGATGAAAAGCCCGGCAATCAAAGTTCTAAAACATTAAAGTTGAAGGAGAAACCTCCGGGGACAGAATGTTGATACTTTTCCTTCTCACGAAGAGAGAGCTTCCTTTAGGTACGAGCCCTTACACTTCCGTTTTACGGGAAAACCCGCTTCAAACTCGGAAGAGTTCGCTCTGAGTTCTACTTCTCGTAACTTAGAAGAAATTTCTCCATTAATCACATCATGCCGCATCGCAAACGCGAGCCAGCATCGCAAATCTCCTCAGCTAAAAGCCGAGTTCGTCCGCAGAACGCTAGCGCAAGCCACCCAAGCCCGGGTAGGCCTGGCCGCAGGCCAAAGGCCCTCTCTGCTAAATATTCAACTCAAAAACTCTCTCGAAGACTCTGGTAAAATCTGACTTCAAAACTCGCCCAACAACCGAGGAAAACTCGGTTTCTCCTCCCACTCACAATTATAGGTCCAAAGTTACACATTAAATTAAATTCTTGTCAATCCGAGACTTTTCAATATAATTTAATAGGACAAGTTTAAACCCCCAAACGAATCAGAATTAAGTCATTGTTTACAGTAGCACCTGCGAAAAACTGGAAACTAAACATTCGACCCCGCCTGCTAACAAGCAAAAAATATAAGAAAACACAAAAACTGCCCTTTCAAAGATTCAATTTACAACTTCCACCGAGGCCATAAAACAGGCGACATCAGACAACAGTGTTCACTTTCAGCTTGGTAACAAAGACAAGAGAACAACGATATACTAGTCAATGTTGCAACTGTAATCTTAAAAGGCATTTCCCACAGATGTTACTTCCGTTAGAAGACGCTCCCCTATTCTCGTTAGGAAATTGAACCGTTGACGGAAAAAATAATTGCTTAATGATTTTAAGTACACACTTTCCAAAAAATATATATATATTCATTACGCTCTTCACAATTTCAAACTTAAAAAAACCAAATACAAATACAAATAAAATACTTAAATAATTGATTACTTAAATCATTAAAAACACTTAAATTAAAAACACAGAATTCGCGACACAACAAGTCTAATAATTTTTACCTTAAATTAAAAACACAGAATTCGGGACACAACATTCCCCCCACGTTTGCAGAAAAACAGCATTTCCAGAAACATTAGCAAGTTAAGTACCAAACAAATATTCAACTTAACTAGTTGTCACGGAGATCAGTGATAAAAAAAAATTAAGTTTACACACAAAGCAATCAGTTAAGCAAAAATAAGCAAAAATCCAGTTACAACTCAAATGAACCGAACTCAAAACAAACAGCAGGAGTGAAGTGTCATAAATACCCTTATTTAATAACTTGGTAAACAAAATGCTCACAAACCAGAACCAAATTAAACCACTATTGAATAAAAAAAATACATGCTTTTATTTCTAATTAACCAACTCCAGCATGAACCAGAAACGCTTATAAGAAATTAAGCTCTAAACTGAAATAGAAGTACCAACACGTAGCGAAAAAACTCCAGAAACGGAACTCAGTAACTTAATCACAAGTAATCCAAAACTAAAGCGTCCCCTAGCCAGGAAAACCAAAAAATTTTAATTGCAACCTTATTTCAACCCAAGAAAGAAAGTTCGGACCAGCCGAAAAACTTCCTAAAGAAGAACTAAGAACCGAAACTAAGAGAACTCTCAAACGTGTGCATACCACTCTACCAAGAAAACCAATTAAAGAAATCGAAAAAAAAACTTTATATATTTCTTCCATGAGCAAAAGAAAAAATTCTAGATACTTCAAATGTACTCAAAACTCATAAATAATCCATTTACAGAAATAAAATCTAAACAAATTGTCACAGGAATACGTCAAGAATGAACCGAAGCAAGTTAAGGAACACATATAGAAATTCTCAAAATAACAAAAGGTGTTCAAAAATTACCCACAAAAAAAAATTTAGACAGTATAAAACAAAAATCGCAAAAGAGCTGTTTAGGGAATGTGCACTGCTTTGAGAAAATGCAGTCTTGAGCAACATCTATACAAAAACGCCCAAAGCAAAAATGAAACATACAAAACCCAATTTAGAAAACGAGACAGCAGTCTGTTCAGAAACAAAAGTGCATGCACTGCAATTGTGAGATGCAGTCTTTAGCATAAACACAAATAATTCCCAAAGAGACTACCAAAAACCTGCAAGGAATAAACGTGAAAAATCTCAAACAAGGAGGAAGTGCTTTAAAACTCAAAATCCCAAAATAAACTCAAACTCAAATCCCAAAACTCCAGAAATCTGTACACTAAGCTCCAAGGAAAAATCCACACTGAAACCTGGCAGTGTCTCTACCCATGCTTACAAGCAACAAGTCTTGTGATTTAAAAACACCGGCAATAAACTGAAAATGCATAATATACTAAATAAAAATTCAAAATACCAAATTCACAAAAACTGCTCCAGCAACCTGAAGTCTGCTCCAGCAACCTGAAGTCTCCCGTATAAGTATTCATTCTCAAGTCACACCAACGATCTTATTCAGCACAAAACTCAAATACGAATTAGAATTAACCTTAAATCAGCAAAAAAAAATTCAATCAAGAACTAAAATCCAGTAACATATGCTAGAAAGTAATGAAAATCAAATTCCCTAATCAGATAACAATTAAGTTCATGGTTCAAAACCCAGTTAAACTACTCACTGAATAATTTTCACACCAGAATAGCACATAAACAACTTGAACGCCTGTACAAAAATTGCAGAAGAGTAATTATCCTCATTTCATAAATTACACCACAACAAATTCTACCTTGTCACCAAAATTCTCCAAAATTCTCATAAATTCGCAATTCCAAATACCTAAAAAGTACTAAACTTCTACTGTTTACACTTTTATTAGACAACAATAACTCTTCACAAAATAGGCAGAAATTCAGTTACTCATAAAAACTAAACAGAAACTTCACTCCAGCTGAAAACTATCTTCCAAAAAAATCAATGAATCTCTAAGCCAACTATCACTGTTCCCGCGCAACTTTACAAATCTAACCAAAATTAACTTTAAGATACTAACAATTCAGTTTTTTTTTCTAAAACAAAATCAAAACCCTAATTTTTAACTCATCTTTATAGGCACAAATTACATACATCTATAACCATACTTCAAGCAAATAAAAAAATCACTATTTCTTGATCACATAAATACTGCTCTAACATTAAGTCAATTCATTAAAATTAGAAATTTCCAAAACAATTACTTAAAAGAAATGCAATTATCAAAATGAAGCCATTAACGAAAATTCAATTTTCAAACACTTCAAATTAAGTGATAAATGATCAAATATCTTAGAGAGGGCAGAGCATTTCAGTACTTATATTCAAAATATAATATTCACACAAAATACAAAATAAAATAAAAATTGCATATAATAGAATTCAAAATAACATATTCCTTGTGGTCTGTCAGTCGCCATTGTTAAATAGAGAAATTCTTAAACCTTAAGGGTTTTTTTTTTACTTTTACTTTTAACTTTTTTAAATTTAACCTTATATACTCAACTCTCTCTAGGTGCCGGACAAACTAAACTTAAAATAAACTGAAATATAAACTTACTAAAATGCACTGGTTAGAAAATAGAGGAAGGAACTAATTGGTTGATCTGACACAAAATAATATTAAATATAACTTTTCTTAAAGCAATTAATTCACACCTAGCAAGGCAAAGCAAGTTCTTCTTAATAAACTTAACCTGAAAAGGAAGCTGGAATAAATCTTCTCTGGAACTCGGTAAAACTAAATACTAAATCTCAAACAAGCATTTCTATAATTCACTCATTTTAGAATAAACTCACAAATAATCCATATTCATTACAAAGCAAAACCTCATAAGCACCAGAGAAGAAATATTCAGACACCAATCAATCAGTTCCATTTCTAAAAAAAAACTAGTTTTAACTGTCCTGGCACCTAAAAGTCATTTCAAATTCTACCTTAAAACACATTCAAAGTAACATTAATAAGTGGTTAGTACACATTTGCTAAAACAGGGCGCGTTGTGAGTACCCTAAAATGCATGAACATTTTTCAATAACCCCAAGCAAAAATAATCTCCATGTTTCTTAAAAGCCTCCCGGCTCAAACAAATGGAGTGACTGAACAGACCAACTACATACACACAAAAAAACAAATGCAAGTAATAACATATAATCAAACTCATTTATTAATTATCTAGGATAAGTTTATGGGAGATCTGGCCAGACTACCCTTACATACAAATGCAATTAATATTCCACATTAAATTTCTCCAAGAGTCATTTATCAAGATAATTTATCAAAGTAACAATTTTTTTTTAGTTTAACGCAATAACGGTTACTTAGAAATACTGGAACATTAAATTAATCATTTAAAACAACTTCTATAGAAATTACAATTTACATAAATTTCTTATTTTTGACAATAACTTTAAATTCTACCAAGACACAAACAATCTTCTTCTTCCCCCCTTTATTTTTCTAATTTTTCAACTAAATTTTCCTCTTTCTCCCCAGATTAAGCAAGAACAGTTTAAATTAAACTACTAAAAAAAATATAATCTTATGAAAAAAAAAC
>KK117015.1:9843-25704 GCA_000611955.2 Stegodyphus mimosarum
GGAAAGAGGAGTGGAAGAATTCCGAACCGTCCCCGGGGATTTTTTCCGTCGGAATTCCATCTGGGGGCGGTTAGCAAGCCCCGGCGTACTTTATACACCTAAATAGAGGCACATATGCCGATCTTCAATTCGCACTTTTGATAACTTTCAGACCTGCGTCTCTCAAGCTAGTCAGTTTCATGCTGTCTTATGTAATCATGCTGCAATGCGGACTGCTCTTATCCAGTCACGTGAGCGAAACTTTGTACTGTATATCTTGCGCTTCGATGATGGATACCCCTTCGCTTGCTGCTGCGAATATGCATCGCTTCTCATCTCTCTGCTTTGACCACTGTTTAAGGATGTAAATAGTTATAAAATTGTGGGTATATAGCTAACCCGTAATGACGATATGTGAATCTATTTATGCTTATGAAGGTTTCCTATATTACAAAATAAACAAAAAGAAAAGAGCTATGTTCAATCAACGACTACGTCTGCAAGTCCATCATCCCATCTACGCATGAAAACCTCTCCAAGTAATTACACGCATATAAACATCTCATCGTTAACAGCTACCTCTCCATACCATCTACGTCGTTTTTAATAACGACATAATAACGACGTAGATGCCTGATGATGAAATCCGATTTATAAAAAAACTGCTAGATACAATCATAGCATCTTGAACTATTTGTGCTAACTATGCATGTTGCTGTTTTCAGGATAGAAATTGGAGATAACCAAATTAAACAGGAGATCTAAGGTGTGATTGCAAATTAAAGAGCCAGTTTTTGTTTTCTATATTTTTTACCATGCATATAGATGTGCGAGGTTTGACAATAAAGTTCCACGACTGTTCCTGGCTGCAGGCAAGTTAAAGGTTCTATAACAAACTGTGGTTAGCATTATTCAGAATAATCGTTCTTCTTCTATGTCCACAAATTTGATCGCTTCATCGAATTTTCAAAACTGATTTTAAATTTAGGAATGAAAATATCTGAAACAAAATCTTTAACCTTTCAAATATCTCCACCTTCTAAAAGGAGTTAAGGTAGAGTCTATCCATAATTTAAAACGCGGCATATATAAGTCACTGCCAAAATACTCCTGATAATACATCTCCCTCGTCACCCGGCTGCGTGCTTAGCATACAAGATTTCTCATTTATACCGTACTCAGCAAGAAAGTAATGTAAAAAAAAAAGCAAAAAATGCATACCTAATATCATTTTCATATAACGTTGCTCGCGACGCCAAAAAAAAGTAACTCTTTCATATTAGTGAAATAGTTTTTTTAATAAAAAAAAGGATAAAAATTATGAAATTTCACTGCTGTCGTTTGGCAGTACTTTCATTAGTTTCCCCCTCTCACCCTTTCAAGCAGAATTCGAGGTAAAAAAGAATGTATCATTCGGATGGGGTGGGGGAGGAGAAAAATTTTACCGGTTAATGGTAGAACAGGAACGTAGAACGTGTTATTTCGAAGGTCAGTGCCAGTAGAAAGAAAAAGTTGCGAGCCTGAAGGGGATTTAGTTGCCCGAGGCTGGAAAATTTGTTTTCTGTGATTACATTGCGGATGGTTTATTAAAAAAGTAAATGTTACTGAAAATTAGAAATGTAAGAAAGAAGGCCACTTTACTTTGAAACAGCAAATATCATAAGCTTCATAAATACAGAACAAGATATTTTTACCTGTATCTAAAAAACGAAATCTAATAAAAGGTAATGATAACAGCGCTGCTTGTTTTCCTTTTCCAGAACTTGAATAACTGATAAAAGGAAATAATTTTAGATTTTGAAATTAAATGTGAGGTATTTTGTATCGAATGCATTATATACAAGTACGAATTTCCTTTCCAAACTATTTTGATTTCTGTAAAGCTCAACATAAACTTGAATACAATATTACTCGAGATGAGAAATTCAAAATATTCAACTATAAAATTAGATAAAATTCAATCTTGGGTTTGTTTTAGAATATTGAAAAACTTTCATTTACGTATCTCCCTTGGAATGCAGAGAAAGTAGGAATACTTTACCATTCTGACTTAATGCTAAGCCTTTTTACAGATGTCTACAGAACAAGAAAAAACACCGCTTCATAACACTTCTGAGAAAAATTTCATTGTTTTCTTCGTCTCAAGCTTTTGAAGCTCAGAATTTTGACAATACAACATTGTTCTTGAGGAACATTCTGGCAACGTACTCTACATGGTTGTTTGCGTGCAATCCATGCTTCTAGTACCACACAAATAATTCATTATTCTATGGCATTTATTTTGGAAGGACATGTATGTATTTAGAATTCATTTTATATTTAAAATGAAAATAAAATAAAATAATAAATAAACTGAGACATGAAAGCCCTTATTTTAAATTTTTTATTCTAGATTAACGAAGTTCAGAACTTCTTAAACATTTTTTACTAACAGCTACTTTTAATCGTTTGGAATTTTTCGCTTCTTTTCACTTCGTCCGTGATTCCCTTATTAGTAAAAGTTTAATATATTGAAAATACAAAATGCATTGATATTACAATTTAAAATCTTAATAAAAATAGAAAAATAAATTAAGTAATAAAAAAAACTATGTTGAAAAATACACAATAATCTTGAGATACTTTGAAATCTACAATCATTAAAAGAAGTACAGACCATATAGATAAAATTCAAATTACCAAATTATTCATAGAAAATAAAAATTCTAAAATGTGTACAAAGATATTCAAATTTATTAACTGGATTTCCGATAAGGATGAATAACTATTAGCTGTAAATTAATTTTCTACGTATCAAATGGAAGAAAAGATTCTTAATTTTGTAACGCCATCAGAAGAAGGCTCTAAAATTATCATAACTCTGCTTAAAGCAAATTAGGGAAAACGGGAAGTACACAGAAAAATCTTTCAAGACTTCAGGAGGTAATCCCGTCCGGTGTGATTTTTTAGGGCGTTAGCCCAGAAGGGTTATTAATTTCGTTTTTGCATTTTGTTGGTTCACTATAGGTGTCGGTTTACTTTTCAACTATGCCATCAAATATTAGATCCCTGTATTATATTTAAAGAAATTAAATGATGAAGAATCTGCATAAGTGTATATATAGTTCTCGCATTGTAATAAAACAACGATTCCTAGAGCCATCCAATTTTGAATAACGTGCGTTTCCAGACGAATATGGGCATCTGGAGGGCCAAATTTGGAATTTGTTTTATTATCGATTTCATATTTTGTAAAACTTTAACGAATTTTTGATTTCCAAACTCAGCGATTTCAAAGCAAGCAATGGCAACACTGTATGGGGGGTTGGAACATTTTTATCTCCAGCGCGTGCGACTGTGTATCGGATGTTCTAAAGATATGCTCATTTTAAAATTATTTTGCATTATTGCTGTTGAACTGAATTTTATGGTTTAAGTGCGAAGAACATGATATTTAATAAATAAAGGTAACGCACAAAACGTTAAAAAAAGCCCTTTTGGGCGTAATGTAAAATCTGTAAGATTTCAGATTTTTAATTTAATTTTTTTAATTCACTTTGAAATGGATCCGCTATTCCTTAAGAACATGCTCATCTGATAACGACAATGCCAATAAATAGGATGCCTGTGTAAATGCGAAATTCTCGCGCAATATGCTATAAAGGCAAGACGAATTTATGGCGCACAACTGGACTCTCGATAACTATTTGAGAGCACAATTGTTGTATGTTGCTGCAAAGACAAGACGACTTAATTTTCCATGATTTGGAATCCTAGGGTAGTGCAACTACTGTATATTGCTAAAGAGGCAGTAATAGTTTAATATTTCATAGCTGAATTCCTAAGTGATTGTATCTTAGGGTATATGGCTTTATATTATGGAGATTTATTAAAACTATTGACATATGATTTTCTGATATCACATAAACTGCGTTAATTGCTGCTGTACATACATGAAACGAAGAAATGATAGAGAGAAATTGTTATTAATAATTTGACTTTTTCGTTTAACAGAATGAAGCATTTTATAACACTTCTATGTAAACCCTGGACAAGATTCCTTTCGCTTTCATTCCTTTCTCATAAATTCCAAAAAGTCTCATTTTATTTATTTCCTATTGATAAGGGGGGGAATGATGGAAATGAGCCTGCGTGAAATAAAAATTACTTTAAAATTTTAAGTAAATTTTTTTTATTTTTTTTTAATTATTTTTTTTAGTTTTGAATTTTGAAATTATGGTTTTGTTAAAATCTCATAAATTTCTTTTTAACTGTTTCCCTGAAATTTCATTTGACGACAGCAAACACCTAAGACTTGTAAAATTTGATGCCTTTTAGCTTACTTTTTTCTATTACTGAAACACAAAGCAATCGATTAAAAAAGAAAAACCAAAGACAAATACAATTTCTTTATCAAATTAAAAAGAAAGCTTTTTTTTAACAACTGGAATACTCTTAGATCAGCAACTAAATTGGTAAGTACAAATAACAAAAAAGAACTAATTGGGAGGAAAAAGGAAGCTTAAAGAAATTACACTTTCTACCACAGAATTCCCTCCTTGTTTGCATTTGGCGTGAACTGTTATTTTACGACATGATTCACTTGTTTATCCCCAGGCAATTGAAACTGGAATTACAGTTGTCACTCTGTGAATATTAACCCGCCTATTTCCTCGGAAATTATTATTACTTAGCTAATCAGTCTTTAATATTCCCCAGGTGATAGTTTTCTTTTGTATTTTAACGCATCAATGGATTTTTTTCCCTTAACTAAAAATCAAAATTCCTATTATGCTAAGACAAAGTTTCACATTACTGAAATGCGCACTAAACGAATTATTGAATTGTTAAAAATGAATATTTGCTAATTTTGTTAATGAATGATGAGTAAAGTCTGGAGCGCTCAGTGAAATGAAGTGAAAGTGAGTAACTCAGTGAGTGTGAAATAAAACTCGTTTTTTTTCTATACAAGAAATGAGCTTTAATTAGTCAAATATCTTCCATTCTGTTCCATAACCTTTTACCACCTTTCTGGTTCCGCGCTCATAGAATTTGTGGTTTTTATCAGCAAAAAATTCAACCAAGTTCAAGTTGAGGTCATCGTTGTTATTGAAATTTCCACCGTTTAAGAAGTTTTGTAAACTTCGAAATAAATGATAATCCGATGGTGCAAGGTCCGGATATATGCAGGATGCCACAACACTTCCCAAACAAACTCCAACAATTTCGTTCTTATTACTAAAGATGCGTGAGGTCTCGCATTGTCGAGGTGGAACAGGATTCCTTTGCGATTTGACAATTATTGCTACAGTTTCATAAGTTATTGGCCGTATGCATCTGAGTTATCGTTTGGTTGCTCGGAAGCAGCTCAAAATATACAACACTTCTGTAATCCCACCAAATTGACAGCATGATCTTTTTCTGATGGAATTTAGCTTTCGATATGATTTGTGAAAATTCATGATGCTTGAAACATGATCTTTTTCGATTATTGTTATTGTACATGGTCCATTATTCATCGCCAATGATAATTCCTTTCAAGAAAAGAGTCGATTGCATGACGTTTGAAATACGTATCAAAAATATTGATTCTTAAGTGAATTTCTTTCAATTCATGCGACAACCAAACATCGAGCTTCATAACGAGTCTAAGGCACCTAAAACTTAATCGTGATTTTCAGTTCTTGGGTGTGATTCATTAAACCTTTTTGCAAATATGACGATTCAATTCAATTATGGCTTTAATTTTGCCATCATCAACTTCGAAAAGTTGGGCGGAACGTTGGTCGTCTTGTAGAGACATTAGGTTATTTCGAAATCAGGTGAGATGAAAAATGAGCAACGCCTTCGCCGGGAATCGAACCACGGACCTCTCGGTTACGCGTCGAGCATGCAGACCACTACACCACGAAGGCGTGCGAAGAAGGCGGGAGAAATAACTTACATACTCCCCCCTTTTAAAGGGCGACTGTGGTTTTGGGGGACCCAATCGCCAAATCGCGCTGGTGGAGAATCATCATCCACCACCTTTTTAGTTCGGGCGCCAGTGTAGAGACATTAGGTATTTTTGGAAGCATCAGATATGAATAATGAGCAACGCCTTCGCCGGGAATCGAACCACGGACCTCTCGGTTACGTGTCGAGCATGCAGACCACTACACCACGAAGGCATGCGAAGAAGGCGGGAGAAATACTTTATAATCTTCAAGCGAAAAATCTCCGGAGCAAAATTTTTCTAATCAATTCTGACAGATTCTTTCCTTTAAGCAATCAACACTATAAATTTTACTTGTCTCTTTTTGAGCTTCAGCTGCTTTCTTGCCTTTATGAGGATAAAAAAGTAAAATCTGTCGCAAATGTTTATTTTTAAAAATTAACCGTAAACTAACATTTGCAAACTAAAACACACGAAATTGGTTTCTATAGCAACCTAAAGTGTCAGCTGCCAAATCTCAGAAGAAAAAATATAAGTTTGACAGAAGAATAACAAAATGAACGTAAAGCTATCTATTTATGCAAACAATATTTTTTATGCCATATTGTTATATGTAATTTAGTATGATTATTTACACTGAACTAAACTAGTGAGGGAAAATTTATATGAAAAATATAAAAAAGAAAGGAAAATAAATTTGCAATATTGTACTATATGATGCCTGATTTTATGGCTTCAATTTCCTCTTACTGTAATTACTTACGTACAGTAATCCGACATCAATATTCACTTAGTAAACACTTATACGCTTTATTAACAATATATATACAAGCTTTGATAATTGATCTGTTTTTAGAAAATAAAAAAAAGTACAAACAAAAAAATTAAAAATTCTGAAAGGTTTCAGATTTTAAATTATGTCCACTGGGACATTTTTTAAAGTTTTGCGTGTTATTTTTATTTATTAAATATCATCATGTTCTTCGCACTAAGTCATAAAATTCAGTTCAACAGCAATATCGCAAAATAATTTTAAAACGAATGTATCTTTAGAATTTCCGATACACAGGTCCGCGCACTTTAGATAGAAAGGGTTTTTTTCCTTTCCCCGTAGAATGTTGCTATTGCTCGCTT
Source organism: Stegodyphus mimosarum (assembly GCA_000611955.2). NCBI lineage: Eukaryota > Metazoa > Arthropoda > Arachnida > Araneae > Eresidae > Stegodyphus > Stegodyphus mimosarum. The sequence goes on from KK117015.1 coordinate 16,871, forward strand.
TTAAATCGAATCCCAGATTCCAAATTTCGGCTTCCAGATGCGCATATTCGGGTGGAAATGCATTTATTCAAAATTGGATGCCTCTAGGTACCGTTGTTTTATCACATTTGGAGAAATATATATACATTTATGCAGATTATTCATTATTTAATTTCTGTAAATATAATACAGGGCTGCAAGATTTGGTGACAACAGTTTGAAAAGTGATTCAGACTTTTAATGTTTCCGACGCAAAATCGCTAAACGAAAACAATAGTTCTTCAGGGACAAAGCCCCTTTGGTCTAATAAAAATAATAAATTGACTTGTAGCTACGTATATTATCAGGTTTTTTTTGTTTTTTTTTTTAATTTTGATTTTTGCAGACTATGTGGTTATCTGCAAGTTTTTTAAAATCTAGCTGATAGATTTTATAGAGTGGGGAGGGGGCTATATGTTTATTTTTGACGCGAAATACGCTTAAAAGTGGAATTTCACATTTTCGTAGTGCCGTTGCACAAGGGTTGACTGTTTTTTCAAAGTTAATAGGAAATAAAGCTACCAAATTTGCATTAAAAATGGCATATATTTATTGTACATACTCTTGAACTTGATTGTAACAACAGGAGGCAACTTATAAATTTGTGTCATTATAATTATCATTTGTGTGCGCTCGAGATGCTTTAAATCTCTGTGAAAATTCGTAAAAGTTAAAATTATTACCATCCTTTACCTTTTTACACTGGGTCCTATTCATATCCATGCTTGTTATAAGTCTGACTTTAATGCTTAGCTTTAATTCAAGTTTTAGTAGTATCTGGCGTTAATCACTAATTCTACGGACACATGAAGGGTAATAAGAATCAGATAAATTTAAACGAAATTTGCGTGTTTTCGGGGTGGGAGAGATTAATCAACAACAATATCAGAATTTTTATTTACCCAAAGTTTTCAGATAATTTAAGAAAAATCAGAAACCTGCTAAAAGAGGTAAGAAGACAAAGGAAGAATCAAGTTGTAATTCTTCTAGAAAGGAATGATTCAAATTAGGCAAAAATTCAACCATAGGTTGGAGTTAGTATTAGAAAACTCAAATCGATAAGTGTTTTTTAATAAGGCAACGCTGAATTTTTGAATAATTTTATTTTCGACCTTGCCGTGTGTCATTGTCTAAACAAATGTTTGTTGATTTAGATTGGTTCTATCATATTTATTTGCAAAATCCTATTATAAGATTTTTTTAATGTATAGTTTAGCTTTATATTTCATCTTCGAATCCATCTAGGTGGAAAGAATATTTATTTCATTATAATTGTTTATAATTATTTAAGTAAAACTTCACGTATCTCTTATTTTCGCGTAGAGAACAAACATTTTAATTTATTTTTTAGGGCACAAAACTTATAGTTTTTCATAAAATAAAAATAATGCTGAGTATTTCAGTAAAATGGGAAAGCTAATTAGTGCAAGAAAGTCCTAGATCCTCGAAAAGTTACCAAAGTTTTTTGTACAACTGCATATATAGCAACGAGTGTTTTGTTTTCCATTTGCTCCTTTTACACGAATATGTAAAAAGTAAAGTATTTTTTCGTCATGTGATGTTTCCTTTTATGCAACTGGCTATCACTCTGACTAGAATCACTCAGTTTTGCTGAAGTAATAGCTTTCATTAAAACTCTATTTACCATTTTTGTAATAGATTTCAATAAAGCTGGAAATGAAGTAGTTTTCGTTTCATTTGCAGTTCGTTTGTAGAAGAAGAAACAGAATAAAAGTCGTGTTAAAAATAGCAACCCTTATGCATATTAGTATAAAAATGGAAGGACTTACTTTATTTTTAATTAGGTTTGATTTCACTAATTATTGAAAAGTATTTACCCTTTCATTTAAAATTATGAGTAATCGAATGAGCTTTCTTGCACAATTTGCTCTTCTCGGTTATTAAAAATACTCATATTCTAAGTAGTGCTTTAAAAAAGTATTTTCACGAAATTTGCTCATTTACTATATATTGTTCATAAGTATTTTATACTTCGAAGGAGGTGTACTGTTTTCACTTAACACATGTAAAATGCTGTTATCGATGTAAAATACTGTCCTCTCGGAATTGTGAGATAAGAAGGGAAAGTATCTTAAACTAGTCCTTCGCAAGCGTTGCCGCTGTGAGAAACTTAAAAATCTTTAATATATCTTCCACGCACCCTTTTGCATAATTGATTCTTAAAATACTGCCATTCGGCAAAGCGTAAAGCATTTAATCTACCTTTCAAATTCAGTGTTTAACAGCAGCAAATTGACCGATTTAAAAACTTTGCGTTACCACTACGCGAAAAACAAAGACCTTTTTACGCAGTTCTCAGGATACTGCCCATTCGGCACAAGATCTTTAATTTGCCTTTCAGATTTAACCTGTCTTTTCTTGATTAACAAATTGAGGGATTTAAAAACAATAAACACCTTAATAGTCCTTAATAGTTTAAATCTTTATTTTGCTTTTTTTTCATTGATATGCTTAACTGATTTAAATAAAAATGTATTTAATTTACAGTAAAATGAATTCTTTCGTGGTGATATCTCCTTAGACAACCACTTCTGAATATGACCAGTATTTCTAAAAATAGAAATAAATATTGGTATTGAACACGATCTATCTTAGATAACTTCCATCACAGAAGACCAAATCATCAGGAATCGAAGACTGTCGTCTGAAAAAGATTTCAATGTATTTTCAATCGGTAGCTTTCATAAGCGTTTGCAGCTTTATTGTAATTAATAAAAAAATTAAGTAATTAATAGAGTTTTTTATTTTTAATAACAAATTATTCTTGGAAGTGTTATACTGTTATCTAAAGTCTTTAGACTGCAATACTACGTTTTTATTTGCCCATTATAATAGACAAGCAATCTGAAAGCTGATTAAAAGTTTAATCTCGTCTTATCTATGCTAGTCACGCATCAAAAGCTCGTTTTCGATATTTCCTTGTTTTCATCCATAAGCACAAGCCAGACATACACAGGAGATTTTTCACGATTTACTCCGCATTATTAGACTAGTTTGGATTGAAATTTGAAAATAACACATTTATTTATACTTTTTATTATTTAAATATTATAGTAGACTAAAATTATCTCTTTCCTGAAACAAGTGATCTCGAATTTCTGGAATCGTGAAAAGCGAAATTCACTTGAAATTCTGTTTCGGAAGTAAATAATTTCATCCCGTTATGTATTAGCTATTAGAGGTATAAAAATTTTTAATTTAGTTCGGGCATAGTTTTGCAAACGGTCTGTTTTCAAGGAATTTCGCAAACGATATTATTCCCGTTGGAAATATGCACTTCATGGCCTGTGCTCGGTTCTGCGTATTCTCTACAATTCTTCAATTATGAGATTAAACGTCGTTTTCATCAGTTCCTTTTCATATTTATTCGCTACGAAGTTTTCAGGTTTAAGTACTGAGCAACAGAATCAAGTAACAGGAGGCTTAGAACAACACAGTCATGCGAAACTCGAGGAAACTTTTCGATAAAAGTCTGACACCGTCTCAGGATTTAAGCTCTTCGTCATCTCAAGGTCACATCACTTGTATTATTTGTCTGTCTTTTCTTTATATACTATCTTTTTTAAGGGTCGATTAGTTCGACTGCGTTTGAATATAATGTTACGACAACAGTGTTGACGTCTGAATTTTTTTTTCCAAAGTCTATGAAATAATTAATTAACTTAGTCCGAGTGATAGTCAGCCGATAATGGAAAAGAAATCTTCTCATTATCTGTATTATTTAATTATAATTCTATCTAATCGCGTAGCAATTTAGTAATAGATAGGCGAGCAACAGACGCTGGGTGGAAATAAATAAAATTAAATTCGTAACACTTGAATCTGAATCTGGTGTTTCTCATTGTATAACCTTAAATGGTACCTATGTCATTAAGTATTTGTTCTTTTTTCTTCGCGCGGTTGGGGATAATATTGAATCTATGCATTATCTGTAATAAAATTTATTTTGTATTATTTTCCTTTGTATTAAAATAAATCGGTTACATTACATTAAGTTGTGATAAAAGCTAAACGTAGCTGCCTTTCTCAACCTTCTTTCACTCGCTTATCCCTTAACCTATTGTTACTGCTCCATATACCACATTTTCTCCCCAATTATATATGATTACGAGCATCTACATTTACAGGTACAGTAATAATAATAATAACTATAATACAGAGACATTTTAATTTTACCAGTTATGCAAAAATGATGTACATTGGTACACATTAAATTAAATTAAATAAATATATTGATAGAGATGCATAGTGGAAATACTTTTCACTGAAAAGGAATGCAATCCAGTGCCCATCTGTCCACGTTTGGGAAACTATTTTTCAAAAGTTGCCTTCAGTCCATTCAGATGTTGTATTATCCCAGATTCTTGCCAGAAATAAAATGTTATAACAGAAAATAATGCTGAATTGCCTGCCTTCTTTGAGTAAGGATTCTTGAAATATACCTACTGTTGTGTGTCGGCCGGTGGTCCTATCCCTTTCGCCCGGTACTGGTCCCGTAGATAAAATATATACTTATACTAAATTTAAAACATTCATATCTTTCTAAATCAAAATTATTTTGGGTTCAATTTAATTATTTCAATTTTTAATTATGAAATATTTGAATTGGAAATGCCAGTTGTTACAAAAGCATTTAATCTTTTCTCTTATGCTCAATCAATCCATCAGTGACCACCATTACATCTTTTTCTCTGCGTATACCGTGAGACCACTTCACGTCTCTCTGGGGGTAAGCGTACCACGGGTTAAGATACGCTGTATTACAGTATGCGGATTTTCTCCTCAAATTTTAGTTTCAGGTGCTTCTCTTGATTTGGCTTACAATGAATAACTAAATAAATAAAATTAGGCATTTTACTTGTAAGGTATTAGTTTTTTACTAAATTTAACTTGCGCAAAATCTCAACAAGACTATCAGTGACTTATTACTATGTCTTCAACATAACTACATAGACTTGAGAAGGATGTAAAAGACCTTTATTTTAAAACTAAGTAAGATGAACAGAAGGCACACCTGGTGCTAACTAATCAGCTATCATTTATGGCGAAAACTCAAGACAGAAATTCAATGTAAAACTAAATTTAGGTATCTAATAGACAAAGGCTACGTAGAGTAAATTAATCGTAAAGTTGCCTCTGAAAGCTTCACCGGCGAGAAATACTATGGGCGGTTATAATGCACTGCCGAAGACAGAACTCTTATCTTATAATAGTAATCCCAGGAACGTGGCCTTCAGTAGACAAAACACGCTCTGTGTTATAATCTCAAACCTCCGCTTAAAACCGTGAGAGCTAATTTACATTCTGGCGATAAAACAGAAAGAGAGAGGTGCCAGTAAAGATTCAAACCCTAAAATAACTGGTTAAACAAATTAAATAAACCCTACATATTTTTACACTGATATTTAAATATTTTAGTTTCTCTCTATTTTCATTGCAAATTCCGCCGTTTTCATATGTTATGAAACTTGATGCTCTGCCAAAGCAGTTAGGGCAGGGGTGCACAACTCAAATCTGTGAAGGGCCATTTAAGAAAAGTTGAAATTAGTGAGGTCTGCACTTCAGAATAAATATTTAACAGAAACTCTTATTATTGTGTTTCGAAAATACCAACTCGCAGATACACGCTTCATATGAACCACATATCAAAGTAATCGAAAACTTAAAAAATGGTGTAATATTTTGATTCTGACTTGTAATACAAATATTAATATTTACACGCAATGCAAACAGTGATTTGCAAATTTACATCATTTAAGAAACAGAAAAGAGAATTCGTTTATGGTAAATAAGCACACGATTCAAAATGCAAATGAGGAAATGAAAATTTAAAATTCTATCATCTTATCTAAACTATATAATCAGATAGTACCCAATAATTTAACTAATTTTATAAGAGATAACACACAACTTCGGTGAGAGAAGAAGCTTTTGATTCATGTTGAAACGAAACTTGAAAAGCGGTGAAACGTATTTTCGCAGTAGCACCATCCCGGCTCACTTTTGGCAGCTAAAAAATCCTTTTTTTTTAACAGCAAAACCTTTTTTTATATAAATCGCATATCCTCTCGCGCGTTAGAGATGAAATTTTTTTTACAGTGTTGCTATTGCTCGCTTTGAAATCGTTGAGTTTGTTAATAAAAAATTCGCTAAAGTTTTACAAAATATGAAATAGATAATAAAACAAATTCCACATTTGGGCTTCCAGGTGCCCATATTCGAGTGGAAATGTACGTTGTTCAAAATTGGATGGCTCTAGGTACCGTTGTTTTGTCACAATGCGAGAAACACACATCCATTTATGCAGATTCTTCATTATTTATTCTCTTTAGATGTAATATAAAGCAACAATATAATATTTGGTGGCAAGAATTTGAAAAGTGAACAGATATTTAGTGTGAACCAAAGGAAAATGCAAAAACGAAATTAATTAGTCCTATGGTTGTTGAAATTTTGTAGGAGTGTTAACAATATTTTTTGTCCTTGCAACAAAACCGGTTTTTGCCTTCAAATAAAAATTTTGTTTAAAACAATCAAAATTTACTCAACAAAACATGCTTTGTAGTTTTAATCGATTCTTTTTTCTGGGTGCAAACTACATTAAAAGATTAATGACGAGCAACGGAAAATCACCCGATGGACCGCATGAGGCTCGGGTTAGAAAAACTCCTTATCTGAGAGATTAAATTGGGTTATTTAAGTTAGTGGTCTTAAACTAGCGGTTAGACCGAACCAATTTAATGCGCCCGGCGAAGATTATTAACCTTTATTCGTACTTGTATAAGGTTCACTTACGAATTTTTCCACTAAGAATAATCCCTTTGCACAGGAATACATTTATATATGAACAGCATTTTTTCGCCTTGAAAATTAATCAGAATAAAAAAGATTCACCGATTAGCATCTATAATCCGTATTGAAGATAATTTCTGGTAATTTGTCTCCAAAGCCGCTTTATCAAAATCGAAACGCCATCAGATCTCAAGCCATAGAAAAAAATAACAGGAGTTTATAATTATTTGCTTCAAATATATATTTTTTTACTTATGCGTCGAAGAAAAATTTAATAAATAAGAGAAAAAGACTATGTTGTCATCATTTATTCTCAAGTTTTGTCCCATTTGGAAAATTATCTCTGAAAAATTAAGAAAGTTTTCCTAATTTCTTTCAGTTTAAATTAAAGTAAGGTATTTAATGATAACTTAAACATGTTAAAATTATTTTAAATAAACATAAATCTGAAAATTTTACATTTAGCTATTGATATATTTGAATAACAAAGTGTAACCAACAAAATTATCTTGCAAATACTCAACTTTGGATTTAGGGTAGAAAATAAATATAAATTTGAATTTTTTTTCTTTGCAATGCTATTATTATTGTTTGTGTATGTTTTCAAAAATACTTTGTAAGCTATCGAGCAAAACTGAGTTCAAAAGATGAAATATAATTCCTTAACTGTATGTCCATTCGGACAGAGGTTACATGTATTCGGTACATGCATATTAGGGACGTTTAAGGTAGCTGAATTCCCCTCCCCCAATGCTAAACTGAATTTTGGCGACTTTTTTTAGTTTTGAACAAAGCACCCATAACCATAAATTATTAATAATGAAAATCAATGAATATCGAAATTATAGCATAATAAATTATTTTGAGCCAAAATATAATGTTAGAAATTTCGGATATGGGTATTAATGCTAATACCGAACTAAGTTAAATTATTAAGCAAGAATAAAATAAAAAATCTTAAATTATTAAAAATTTGTTTGTTGATTTTAAATCACTCATTTAGTTAAGTATTTATAACTTTTCTAAAAAGTTTTATGTTACATAGAATGTCAGCAGACTGGAAACTAGCTCTTCGTGAAATTGCTTGAGAGACACATATTTTATATCTAACGTAATGGCACATTTGTTAGACTGCAAGGATAAGAGACATGATAGCTTAAAGTTATATAAAAACTTGGAAAAACTGCGCTAAAGACGTTTCTGACATAAAAAACAAACTATGCTTCTCGGATTATTATATTTGGCGATATATGACAGTGGTCCTGATAGTCGCTACTATCGTTGCAAGATGTCCTATTCATATAATTCTATCAACTATGAGGGCTGCGAATTGGCATTATCATCCCCTTGCATAATAGAAAAATATGTTTCCCTTTCGCTATTCACGCTAGTTCAAGATGCTTCTGAGAAAAGCATTGTCGTTCTTACAATAAAGATTATTCTATCGTCTTTTATCTATTTTTCATGAAATTATATTAAAATAGCCTAAATTTATGATTTTCTTCCCGTCACACTGAACGAGAACAAAAGAAGCATTCATTTGTAATTTCTGTCTTTTCTGTATAGGACGATTTTTCACAAAGTCGGGAGAATATTACCATTTAAATAAACTGCGATTAGCTCACAAAATTATAATAATTCCATTCCACAGTGAAGTTGCAAGTTGTCAACATTGTAAAAAGTGTATCGTTTCTAGTCACAATCTGATGACTGATATATATACACTCACGTTTGTGAAAATTGCAACACCATGAAGGACTTACGCGAGTGAGCTGAAATTTTCAGGAAATGCAAAGTAGCGCATGATATGCAAATGATTAGAATTGCAAATTCGTAGCGCATGCGTATGCTGAGCAGCGCCCTCTGAACGGCTGATGGATCCGAATAAATAGACGGCTGTAGCGAGGCGTGTATGGTTATCGGTGGTTATCTGCTAGTGGTAAACGTTAACTCAATCTGTACTTATGCCTCGTCGACGAAAGAGAGCGAGATTTGAACAACTT